>OZ005680.1:69689527-70289527 GCA_963930675.1 Gnaphalium uliginosum
GTTCAAAACTTTTATCAAAAGTTTTCAAACCTTTTGGACCAATTTCATTGTGGTAACTTGTAACGCTCGGTGTAGGTTCAATATCACTACCGAAAGATCTTTTACGTTTTAGACCAATTTCGTCGTTGTAACTTGTACAGCTCGCTCTAGGTTGAAATTCACTACCCAAAGTTCTTTTACCTTTTAGACCAATTTCGTTGTTGTAACTTATAGTACTTGGTCTAGGTTCAAAATCATTGAGTAAGGGTAGTAAATTTACCAATTTGTCGACTTCAGTGTACCATTTTACACCTTTAAAAGTTCAGAGTAGTAGAGGACATAGTTAACCAAGTTCAGGGTACTAAATTACATTTTAGCCTTATTATTATTATATTATTATTACTACTACTACTCCTCGTATTATTAACTCGGTTATATTATTATTAAATTAATTATAAAAGTAAACAAATCTAAATCTTTGATTTAAGCGATCTCATCGAGTAATTTAGTTAACCTATAGTTTGAAGATAATCAATTGTATAAAAACACGACTAATTTCAGTTTCGTTCCTTTGTAAAATTTACTTTTTCATTTCATGTGCTTCTAGTGTACTTTTAACGTTTATCTTCTTTTATAGCTCGAAAGCTGAATCCATTGTTAGATCAAGTAAAAATCACGTTTTAAAAGTTATACGTACGAAAGATATAAACACACTTGTTATGTGGTGTAGGCGTCAAACTTTCGAATGCAAAAGTCAAAGTGAAGGTTTCAAGTTACGAAACAATGAATTCGGTTTCAGGTTACGTAATTGTTAACAGCGGGAAAAGCTAAAAGTACAATGGGACGTGCGACATAAAAAAAACACGTCGACTTAAAAAGACAAAACTGGAACTTTGTTGTGTTGTTAAACAATTATTAACTCTTAATTTGAATAATGAGTCTACTAGGAAAAAGTATGGAAATGTATGATTTCATAACACTTTGTATAATTATTTATTAAAAAGATGAAGGAGAAGGAGAAAACAGTTCGATCGTTGATTATTTGATCCCACAAATTTGACACATTCCAATATTTTGTTCATTATTTCGATCATTAATGGCACATTCCAATCAAAGATACATTCACTTTCGACGACCTTTAGGCTTTTTAAAATCATCCATAACATATTTCGAATTAAAATTGTTAAGTAGGTGTAGACAAGAGCTGCAAATTGTTAATCGAGCAGTGTAACATATAACAAATAATTAACAATTAGTTCAGTTAATCCAAATTCTAATATAAATTGTCAATATACCTAGAACACATGAACAATTTTGTATTTTAACACATAACAATGAACAATCGAACCTCAAATTTCAAAAACCAAACCTAAAAATGTAATAACTTTAAATCCAAATTTTCAGTAGGTACAATAATAAGATATAAATTAATAACCAAAATATAAAAACTCAAGTTATTAAAAATCAAACAGAAATATTAGGTGTGAAGATTAAATGAACATATATATAACAAATATGATGAACCAATTGCCTATATATGTTTAGGTATTCGAGTAATATGGTTGAGAATTTGAGCATTAAACAAAAAGAAAAAAAATACACATGAATTGCATCGATCAAAGTGATAAATTGATTGGAGAATTTGTTTAGTTGATTTGAAAGTAGTTTGTTATATTTACATGACATACATTTATGATATGAGGAGGACTAATAGGAAGATAAGATAATTAAATCCTAAATCATATAATAAAAACTTTAAAATTAAGACGAAGAAAGTTGAATACATACACCGAGGTATAGAATAATATATATATGATTGTGTGGGGATGATTTCTATCATCTTACTAGTAACCAGTAAGTAAGACGTAAATCTCGTTTGATGGACGGTTACGTAAGATATAATATATTTGATATTGCATTTAATACAAATTAAAAAGGATAATAGTTTAATTATATATTTATGTGAAGTAGTAAAATTGTATTAGTTTGAATATATTAGGTGAATTTGATAAACCATAATAGATACACTCTTGTTATCTTTTGAAGATGAAATATTGTGATATTTGATATCACTGTTTTTCTTAACGATATTCTAATATTACTTTATTAGATAAACTCGTTAACTGTGGTTATCTTGTATTTTTTGTATATAGAACATGTAGATTGAGTATAATACAATAATATTAGTTATTTTGCATGTATGATTATCTATAATTTATAACTAACATATAATGTATTTTTACGTTAAATTAAAGGTCTAGATTTTATATGTTGTTAAAGTTACTATACTAAAGTAACATACTCCACACAATCAATTCATAACATATTTTTCTATCGATTTACATATATACTAAGTTAAAAAAAACTAATCAATATGAAAATGTCAACTACTTAGTAATTTTATCAATAGTTTAATTATTGAAATACTAATAAGAAAATAAGTTTTATTAGAAAATTCACTTTATACGAAGTATTATTTCTATATATACCATATACATATACATGAACCGTAATATTCAAATAATCATCAACTCGAATCCTTGAATGCATATAAGTCCAATCTATGTGTGCACCTTATTTGTTATGTATAATTTTAGCAAGTCAAGAGGTTTCATACGTAAGTGTTGAATTTTAATGATTAATCGCGAAACAAAAAATTAATTAGATTATATAGTCAAAATTTAAGTTGAAGTTAGGGAGATATGGAGATGAAATAGATGCTTATATTTCCAACGGAGTTACCGTCACATGAATTATTGGATAAGTAAAATGATTTAGTAAATACATAAAATTGATTGAAACATATTAAAACTAAAAGTAGATTTATTAGCATGATAATGATCATTATGATAATAGACCATTTATATCTTCAACATAGTGGAAACCGAATGAGTATTCAATAGTAATACTATGTGAAAGATCTTGTTTTAATGACATTATTAATATTTTTTTTTATTTAAGTAGTGATATAATTATTATTATTTTTTAAAAATTCAACCTTCTTACATAGCACACTTGGCTTTGAAGAATTCACTACATTATGTCACATCATATTATAGTTTATAGAATGCACCTACGTAGGCTAAGGAGCTAGCCTATTAGTATATAGGAAAGAAGAGGGCAAAAGTTTTAAGCGTCGATGATACATAAAAAAATATATTTTATTTTACGTAATTTTAGATTTTTCTAGAGGTTTCTACTATTTCTGTCCCTTTTAGATCCACACCTGATTGTATATAACATTTTTTTAACATGAAAACGTGTTTAATGTGAACCAAGTGCCATGCATGCACTACACTGTTGTTGGTGGCCTAATGTATAAAGAAATGATTAAGCCTTTAATAATTTAATTTTTTATTCATTTATCTTATATCAAAACAACACTTAAGTAAGCTACATCTATTTGAAGTTGACATTAATCATTTATTTTGATTTACTTATAGTATAATGCGGATCCCGTATCTTGTAAGGATGCGATGTTTCTATGATTATATTTTTACTAGTATTTCGTGTATACAGTATACATATGGATCAACTTATATTAGTTTTAAAATTAAAATATATATAAGATTCATTTGGAGTGTGTCATTGTGTAATTTCATTTTAATTTATATTAGCGTGATCTTGTTATACGAAGTTGATTTGATTGGGCGATAGACATTGACAATTAATTGGTTTCATTTCTTTTTCGATTGAGATCCTTTCATATCGAATAGAAATAAAAAAAAAATTACAAAGAAGATTTATTGTAAAATTATTTCTTACGATAGAAACGATATTTTTTATTTTTAATTTCAATATATGTATACTTTAAAAAAAAAATATTAAAATTGTTAGAATTTTAATTTATTCTTGAGATTTATTTTTAATACTTCATCTGTCCCATAAAATTGTCTCCCAACAATTTATTTAAGAATTAAAATAGGTGAAATAAAAGTCAGTTTTGTCTTTATATTCAAGGTATGTTTGACTGAATTTATTAAAAAAAAATAATCGACTGAGAATAATAAATGATGGTAAAACTGAGAGTTTAATAATTTTAAATAGTTATTTTTTACAAGTCGACAATTATTTTTAGACAGTTATAAATAATAATGTTGACATTTATTTTGGGACGAAGACAGAATATTATATATATATATATATATATATATATAAATATATATATATAGTGAAGGGATCCAGTGAGAACCAACAATTTGTAAGAACCGTGAGAACTATATGTAAAATACAAATTGCATCTAATAATCTCTAATTTAAAATTAGATACATTTTATATTTTGCATTTAGTTTCGTGATTCTCAACAATTGTTACTTTTCACAGGATCATAATTTGTCTATCACAATTTTTATGTGTGATATTGTGATACACACTAAATTTTTATAATGTATATCATAACTTTTTTATTAAATAAATATATCGTATTAAAGAGCATAAATATCTAATAATTTTTATATTATCTTATTCTTGAAAAAAATGGTTAATGTTAAAACTATAATTATATATATATTTTTTAAAGAATCGTCTTTTAGTAGCTCATTAAGACCGGTGCCATTGGCACTTCACTTCTAGCATTACTTTAGCATAAGTTTTGTGATGTCATTGACACCATCACGTTAGTTTTCCTTCACTTTGGACGGCTTCGGTTTTTCGACGGGAGAAGTGAAGTGGTGGTGTGGCCTCGTGATTAAATAAATATATTTTTTTATTTTTGTTTGTTTGTTTAGTGTATAGAAAATAAAAGGTATATTGGTAGATGTGGGGTCCAGAAAAAACTGAAGTAGTGTTACTGTTGCCAATGTAGTGTCAATTTTGTAAAGTGTTGACGTGATACTGATTTGACACAAACTGACGCATCAGTTTGTGTTCACTGTTGAAAGTAGTTTAAGTGATCTTTTCTTTTATGTGGCTCAATTACTTCTCTTATAATTTAATAAAGCTCGAGAATAATATTAGCCTTAAATGATGATCAAGATCCATCGAAATAGACCTTTGTCACGTTGATCTTTTTTTTTTGTCCTTTCCTTTAAAACGTGCAGTTTAGAAAAGGTGTTACTGAATACCAAAATAATTGGCAATAAAATATAATTAACGTTACATTCTAAACGATATACTCTGGTTTCCAGTTTCGGACCTTTTCTTCTGAAGGAGTATAAGATTTACAAGATAGTGACCGGATGTTTATATCAAGTGATAAAATCATCATGCGATAAATTGGATTTTAAACTTTTTATTACAAAAGAGTACCATATCTTATTCAACAAAACATTATCATTATTATTTATGCACTGTGCACCGCAGGAGCGGAGTCAGGATTTAAGGTTGGGGGTTAACGGTAAGTCGTGTAATCGAAAATTTTCTGGTTATTTCATTAGAGTTGTAGTTCTATCTTCATCATGATTTAACCTGATACTATAATTATTAAGAACCCATTATTTAGTAACTTAAACTAAAAAAGAAGTTAAAAAGAACAAAATAGAAAGATTAATGTCACATGCATCAAGTTTATTGTTGTGGGCTAAATTTTATGTCTTAAATGCAGGATCTCGAATAAGTATATTTTACAGAGGTTCAAGATCCCGGATACGTTCAAGATCTTGTTACAGGCTCAGGATCCCGGATCTTCAGTATCCCGGGATCATATGCTTTTAACATATGTTTGCTTGTTTATTTGACCAGGTCATATGAGGACTCGAACGTTACTTATTGACTCCGTAATGCTTGGATCAAGACTTATTCAACTTCAAATGGAAACAAGAGAAAGCGTGTTGAATAACAAGTCAAGGAGAACCCTGGGTGATCCCGAATATTTTGGGATAGTCAGCAGAGTCTTTGTTGAAGACCGGAGGATCCCGGATATTTCAGAATTTCTGTTATATTGTATCTAGTATATAAATGAGGCATATGATCGATTAGAGGACACTTCTCACGCACTGCTAACACTTACTCATTTCTTTACTCACGATCAAACATATTTTATACTTATCTTTTTCACAAAACACATGACACACTCATTAGATTCGATCATATTATGCTCTTAGTGTGTATTATCTCGATTTTCATATATAGAATTAACAAATGCAAGGAACGATTGTTCCTTCCCGAGGTTTTATGCCGACAATCTATCAAGATTAAGGGCTTTCCTCGTATATCCTTGTGTCGATCGCATTTACTTTATATTTTGATTACTATACTTGCTTTATATCGACTTTTCATCAATCTAAAACTTGAGTATCTTGAAAATCACGTAAGCACTCTACCTCACTTTACTAATTTGATCACGGAATTATACTTAGTAATTTTTGTTCAAAACATTTATCATAGCTTTGTTAATAGGTACAGTTTATTACAAAAATATTTATCTTAAATTACTGATAATATTGATTGATGCTTCGTATAAGAAAATATATTCATCCTAATTTCTTGACCCATATCTTTTAAGTCAACTTCATAAGCTCATTCAGTTAGGCTTTCAGATCCCAAAATATATATTAAAAAAAGTAAACAATATATGAAAGAAGAAAACAATATGGAAATAAAATAACCACTCAACTATCAATTACTCCATAGAAATTTAGGATTTGTTCAAAATAGAAATGTCAATAAGGATAAAATTCACAAAACATGTAAAGATAAGGAGGGCTAAGAGTAACATTTAATATATATCTTCATGTAATTTTGTAGTGCACTCTGTCAGCACGTGTTGATATTTAACAAGATGTTTGCCGGTTGGGGGAGGCCAAGCACCGTCCAGCTCACCTGCTGGCTCTGCCGTCGTGTGCACGGTTGGGGGAGGCCAAGCACCGTCCAGCTCACCTGCTGGCTCTGCCGTCGTGTGCACGTAAAATGCATAATTGTGAATTTGGATTGTTGATCACAGAAATCAACAGCTAAGATCGTTTTCCTTCTTCCTCTCAAATTGCAGCTGCTCCTCTGATCTCACACATTGTCTTGACGATTTTTATGAAAAAGTGTAGCGATCAATTAAGATATATTTTATTTTCAACATTATTGTTTATTCTAGATGAGATCGCGGATATAAACTTTTAATTTACATGCACGTTTCATGGATGTTACTCTGCAACATGGAGCGATCTTATTTTGTTAACAAAAATATTTGATGTGCCTTACATTTATAATTAAGGAAATATACGCGGAAACAAACAACCAACAATAAAAATTAGTTGCTCACTCTAATATCTGTTGTTAGTAATTAATCAACCTAAACAACGCAACGTGTAATCGCGTTACACTTACAAACAATAAACGGACAATAATTAACAAAACAATCAAGATAATGAAACAATAATGGCACAGGGATTTAACGTCGTTATGTCCGATCTCCAACTTGGAGATCGATTTAGTCAACGGGGTCAAATCAGAGAGTTTTTAATTTATTTTCGTAGTCCAAAAGTTACAATTATATCGTTTGTTTATATAGGAAACAAGAAACTTAGCCACCAAAAAAACTGCCTATTATGGTCGATACAGGAACCACGCTATAATTCCCATAATAGCGCACAATTATCCGCAAAATGCAAGATCACGTCGCGTTCTGTACCATTACGCCACGATTTGTCAACCTGCTATCAAATTGTGCCACGATCTATATCATTGTGTGGCGATTGTCAAACTTAAGCCATCTCTATTCTAAATTGACGAGGTAGGACGGGTAGTACTATATATACACACCAGAAAACTAGTTATGTATAGACCAGAAGACTAGATATGTAGCTTCTCAACTATAGACTTTCATGGAAATAGTAACTTTTAGGTCATTTTTCCAAAAGAAATCAAATATATTAATATATGAGTCATTTTACTTTTACTTTTACTTTTTCAATGTTTGTAGATAACCAATTCAATTTATCTAACTACCATAATTTACCTAACCACCACCAAAATTGTTACCATTTAACACTTTGTGGATTACCAATATAATTAAATAAAATTATAGTTATTAGTTGAAGTTATTATCTGGTAGTTAAAGCTTAATCCAATACTCATATAAATTTAGTAGTCACATTATAATACAGATCAAATAATCTTTTCAAATTAAATTAAAACATAATTAGATTGCTAATATCATCAACTGCAGCGAGTAAGAGAAATTTGTCTCCAAGGTAAGCTCCAGTCTATTATAAAGAAAATAATTTAGTTATAATCACATGTGATTAAACAAAATATTAAATTAGTAATCACAAGTGAATAAAGTGTAAATAAATACGAATTTTAAATAATTGTTTATAATTATACATGTAAATAAATATAAATGTGAAATCACATGTGAATTATAAGTTATTATCACATAATTCATTTGAAAAACACACGTGACTAAACCTCAAATCAATAATCACATGTGATTTTGAACGTAAATGAATGCAGTTCCCAAAATCTTATTTATATTTGTTTATATTAATGAATAATAAGTTGTAATCATTTGTGAGTTAACATCCACAATTGATAAATAGTCGTGTACCAGTTATATTTATTCATAAATCACATGTGATTATATATAAAATCATATTTGATTATATAAGTCACATTTTCTACGACCCAACAAAAATGAATTTTTTTTTCTCGAAAGTATAGCTAGTAGGATCTCTAATCGAAGAGAAAAAAATGCTGATTTCGAATATGGAATTTTTATAATTTTTGGTAATGCCGTTTGTGAGATATCTGATTTTAAAGATACGAGTGGAAATTGGGTTTTAAAGGAAATGTAGCAATCCTATTGGTTCTCTCATTCTTCACTTTTTTAACATTCTACATTGACCTACCTCTCTCGCTATATATATATATATATATATATATATATATATATATATATATATTTATTTAGATCAAATAAGAACACTTCTAAAATAAGAACGACTAAAAACACCTCAAATGCACATATATATAAAATAAAATCATTAGATTTATATTCATACATCTCAAATATACCAAGAAAAATTAATGCACAATTCTAAAAATTCACAAAAAAAAAAAAAAAAAACCCGATAGATGCACATCTATAGAGATAATCGTGCATCAATCATTTTTTCGATTTTTGTGCATTTTTATAAATGTGCATAAATTTTTCTTTGCATATTTGAGATGTATGAGTGTGAATTTAATGATTTTATTTTATATATGCGTGCATTTGAGGTGTTTTTAGCCGTTCTTATTTTAGAAGTGTTCTCATTGGAACTCTATAATATATATATATATATATATATATATATATATATATATATATATAGTGGGAGGGTCAAATGAGAACCACATAAAATTGAGAACTTATGAGAACTACTAGATAACGTATTTGTTCACATGTGATTCGCTTCGTTCATATGTGAACATTGATATATGATATATTTAGAAAGAAAAAAAATGCTAAAAACTTTAAAAATCACGTCGTAAAACACATTTGAACCGATTTGTTCACATGATCATTCACATGTGAACACATATTTGCATTTTTTGTGTTTTTCGATATAATTTTAGAATTTTTTTTTACTTTTTTTTTATCAATTAAACGTAGGTCAATATTCACATATGAATGAAGTTAATCACATGTGAACAAATACGCAAACTAGTAGTTCTTACAAGTTTTCAACTTTTTAGTTGATTTTCATTTGAACATTCCCACATATATATATATATATATATATATATATATATATATATATATATATATATATATATATATATATATATTATTATTATTAATATATGTAATAAGATGTAATAATCCAATAGTAATGTAAACTTAAAAAGTTAAAAAGGAAAATATAAGAAAAAGATTTCATAATGAGTTAATGATTAAAAAGAAAGATATACTTAAATAAAATAATTTAAAAGATATTATCATTATCTCTAATAATATATAGATAGCCTGTAGGTGGTGTATATATAGACAAAGCCCTATGGGACCTCCACAAATAGACCAAGTGGCCTGCTCGCCTGGCGTACATAGTTTATTACTAGAAAAATATTATTAAAATAATTGTAATAATATCAATACTATTTAATGATTTCGATTATAATCTAAAAAAAAGTATTTGGAGATACTGGAGTGCACGTGGAATAAAAGCAAAACAATTTTCTAGAATAAAACATGTTTTCTTCAAAACGTAAATTACTATTTTAACACACTGCAAGTCAGAAGTCTTGTTCTAAATTGTAAATAATTCGATTATTATGTCACATCGTCATGTTAATTATCAAGTTTACTTAATTAAACTCAATTAATAATAAGCACATGCTTTTGTCTTAGGGCGTGTTTGGTTGGTTGATGGGTTTGGGTATGAGTACGAATTTAAAGAATGCTAGACAAAATGATTTGTTTGGTACGGAGGTATGGACATAATAGTTATTATGAATGATACTTTCAAAAATGGGTATACATAACAGGTGAATTTGAAGAGTGTAAATGAAAGTAATTCCCATAGCCATTCCAAGCAACCAATATATCGATCTAGATCTTAGTCTTGGTAAACTTGTCTTGTTCGAGATGCTTTAATTTTCAATTAAATATTTGTGTTTCGCGAAAAATATAATGATACACGTAGGAATATTTGTTCTACTATCCGATCTACTATAACTTAACTATACTATAACTTAACTATACTATAACTTAACTATAATTTACGACCAAATATTTTGAATTTAACCAATTTTATGTCAAGAACCATGCATGATAAATATTTGGAGCAACGAAAAACATTGATCAGTCCATACAAAATAATAGATAGTTAAATTAAATACCAATAAAATCAAAAGCTAATATTCCAACATATGGAATTAGAGCTATATTTTATTTTTGCTTCAAATTAAATGACACACATTATTACATTTTTGACATTGGTAATAAACTTTCATGTCCTTGATATATAACCTTATTATTATTATTCCTCGTAGACAGAAATATTTGGCCTTGGTTCAAACTCACTGCTAAGCGTCTTCTTACCTTTTAAGCTTGCACCATTATCATAAACCGATATATTGGGTCTTGGTTCAAAATCGTCTTTTAATGTCTTCTTGTCTTTTAAACTTGCACCATTATCATAAACCGATATATTGGGTCTTGGTTCAAAATCGTCTTTTAATGTCTTCTTGTCTTTTAAACTTGCACCATTGTCGTACACAGAAATGTTTGGCCTTGGCTCAAACTCCTCGCTAGACGTCTTCTTATCTTTTAAGCCGGTACCATTGTCGTAAATAGAGATGTTTGGCCTTGGCTCAAACTCCTCGTTAGACGTCTTCTTATCTTTTAAGCCGGCACCATTATCATAAACGGAGATGTTGGGCCTTGGCTCAAACCCCTCGCCAGACGTCTTCTTACCATTTAAACCTGCACCATTATCATAAACGGAAATGTTGGGCCTTGGCTCAAACTCATCATCAGACGTCTTCTTACCTTTCAAACTCCAACCGTTATCATAAACAGAAATATTTGGTCTTGGTTCAAAAATTTTGTCATTCGTTTTCTTAGTTTTGAAACCTACACCATTATCGTAAACAGAAATATTTGGTCTCGGTTCAAACTCATCGTCAACATTTTTATTACCTTTTAGACCTGTACCGTTATCATAAGACGAGATATTTGGCCTCGGCTCAAATTCATCGTCGAATGACTTTTTATGGTTTGTTGCCTCAGCCAAGTTGTGACAATGAGTTTTCTTCATGGGGAGAGGTGACACTGAAGTACCTCCTTTAACAAGTGAATCTTGCCAGTATTCTCCTGGATTTGGCCTAGCATCTATGGTGATGCCAATCTGTTCACAACATAACATTAAATAACAACTTACATATTCATATATATATATATATATATATATATATATATATATATATATATATATATATATATATATAGTTAAGTGTAATAGTATTATTAGCTCCATAAATTAAAGATGGTAGTAAATAAAACAATGGTGTAACCAATTAAAGCTTTTTACCATAACGAGTGAAATGAGGGCCAGAAAAGTAAGTGAAAACTCCATCTGATCGTACGTATACAAGATGTGTTTGGAGTTTGTTTGGTGGATATATGCAATGGAATGGCGGTCTCTATTTATAGTGCAAGATAAGTTTTAGTTAAAGATTTGGAAATGTGAGAAATTAAATTTGTACCTATATCAAAATTTGATACAATGGGTATTGAAACCTTTTATTATATTTATTATTATTAGATTTCAAAACCCGTGTATAAACACGAGGTCGCTGAATATTTATTTTATTTTTTTTAAGTACTCAAATTATGTATATGAAAAGTTCTAAAGTTTTTGCAAAAGATCCGTAGTATTGTTATTTATATTCTATAATCAATTTTGAGATATTTTAGGGGTTTTGGTTTTAAATTAAGTAAAATTGAGGAACTAAATTGATTACTTAAAAATTAGATAATTGATGACATCGTAAAGGTGTTTTTTATATTATATTCAAGAAGATTTTTAGTTGCGGTTTCGACTATCATTTTTGGTGGACTATTCCAAGGGGATCAAAACTCACTTTTGGCGAGTCACTTGGTCCAAGTAAAGCCCCCAAACGAAATTGTCACCCGATTTGAACCTTGGATCTTTCCAATGATGAGACAGAAACCATCCTTTCAAATTACCACTTAGCCAACCTATAGAAAGTGTATTCAAAACTTATTTGTTGTATACCACTGGTTTGGAATCAAATTTGTCACCGGGTTTGAACCGGTTAGGTTTCAAACTGCATCGTGAATTGGATTCTAGCTTTAGATTGGTGTTGATAATCTACTTTTTTTTCCTGAAAACGGCGTCGTTGAAACAAAATGAAAGAAGAAAGAATTTGGTTTTGTTCCCAAAACCCGGCACGTAATGATACTACACGTGCCAAACATGTTCCGACTCGTAACCCAACTAGTGATCGGATGAATATATATTTTTATCTACAATATAATTATCGGTACCGATTATCGGCCGTACCAACCAATACCTGTTATAGGTGAGCCGGTAGCAGTATTTCAATAACAAAGTTTCGTTTTGAGTTATGCACATACAATTAACTAGTTTATTTTATGAAAAATGATTTATCTTCCCGACAAATGTGCTGATACATCATCTACCATTGATTTTTGACACATGTCATAATCTTGTAATTAGTAAGAAGATATATCATTGCTAATATCTTAAACACAAAAAATAGTTTTCACTTAATGAATTTTATCAAAGTGCGTACGCTAACCTAATCAATGTTTTATAATAGCATGCGTGTATCACGTGAACGGCATTATTATTGTTGGTGGGCTTCTAATAATAGTAGTATTTTCATCATTATTTAAACGTAAAAAAAATATAACACACTGACCTCCTCTAATCAGCTTTCTTAAAAAATAATAATAGGAGACGATGGCTTAGAAAGAGAGCACGAAGGATAGACAATCTCAACTTTTTACTTTTGTGATTTATGATTCAGATTTACTGTATTATAAGTGCACTAGATCATAAATGTACATTACATCATAACAACACTATATTATAACACTATATAAACGTACATTATATCATAACAATATTATATTTTACCCTTATAAATTTGACTACATTATAATTTTCTGTCCTCTGAACAGGACCCAGAAGATAATATTTCTTGTTCTTCTTCAAAAAAATAGACATAACCTACTATTTAACACGTTAAGTAATATGTCCTCTTTTTCGAATATGATAGTTTCATAATGATATTCTTGGTTGTTTTTTATGTGATCCAGGGGACCATCCGAATTATATCTATTCTAAATTTAAATAATGAAAAATGGATATTGATCATTATGTCACATCATCATGTTAAAATTTTTTATGTTATTTATTGTTCATCAGTTTACTTCCAAATTAGTAAATTACCAATATTTTAAAAATTGAAAAATTGAAGAAAAGTGGCTCAAAATAAATCGATTATAGGCTATTTATGGAATTAAGTCGAACTAGCCGGTTCACCGGTGGAACCGGTTTTGACGGGGTGGAATTAACATGTGAGCTAAGTAGATTACTGCCTTCTCTTCATTTTATATGATGTAAAAAAGATTACAGTTAATGCTAATTTTGATATTTGTCTTTTACAAAACAAATCAAAAAGAAGAAAAAAAAGTTTACCCCTTTAAAATGTGTTTTTACCCTTTTTATATGAATTTATCTAATGATAGTCTTAGGCTATGTTTAAAAAAATATTTTGTGCATAAATGATGGTACATTAAAGTTATTATGGTGGTTATTAAAAAGTTAGTGAGGTGTCTATTTTTAGAGTACAACAAGATAATGTGTGTTCGAATATCTTAAACATAACATTAAGAAAAATCCTTTTTATATATATAAAAACTCTAATTAAAAAAAAATCTTTTTTTTATAAATATAAAAACTCTAATTAGAAGTTATTAGAATGTTGTTTATTTGGAGAGAATTTTTGTTTTTTTAGTTTTTTTAGTTTTTTTGAAAGGTTTTTATTTTAAGTTCGCACTTTATAGAATAATTTTCTAACTCCACTAAGCTATTTGGTCGGGTTTAATTTTAACAAAACGTTTATAAATTGTGCATGCAATCAAAATTTATGTGCCAATTATATCTCATTAATTTTTATATCATTGTTATAATAATTAGTGGTTTAATTATTTATTTATTTTTCTAGTTGTTGTCTTGTTGATATTCAATTAGTGGCGAATAACAATTATGTAATAAAATATATATTAAAGCAGTGTTATCGACTAATAAAAATCGTTTTTTCTTCTTCTATTTTATATGCATAAACTATTGGTGAGATCTTTGATACCATATAAATGTAACACCCTGAAATTTTAAGTATTATTTTAATAGGTATAAAATACATATTATTAATTGTTGTATAAAATATTAGTAGTTATAAAATATTTAAAGTTGTTTAAATAACTAGTTAAGTGTTGAATTATAAGATGATAAAACTTAAAGAGCTAGAATTATATGTGTTTAATTAGTTTGAGTACTAATATATAAGATTCATATATACATACAACTTCCTGAAATTTCTACAGAAAGAGGGAAAAAGGCGACGGGAGAGAAAGGAGGAAGGAAGAAACAGTTTAGAATGACCAAATTAAACATTTAGAAGCTTATTTCAACCTTAAATCATTCTCTCTAACATAAGGTAATTGTTCTTTCTCTCAATTTAACATAGAAATTGTAATTTGGGGGTGGGGGGTGGGGGGAGGGAGATAAAGAAGAAGTAATATATGAAACGAAATTAGGGATGATTATGATTGTTTTAAAACCGTCGTTATTATGAAAATTGAAAAAGTATCTATTGGAACACGTTTGTAATGTCAAATGTAATGCGCCTGTAAAATTTGAAGAGTTAATTATTTACGAGTGCCATGATAAGTTGGATTATAAGTTTGGAATTATTTTACATGATTACGAAGCAATTACGATACTAGCTACTTGCAATACTAATATTGTAACATGATTAGAAAAATTTAATTATAGTAATTTCTACTTTGGTTAAATGCATAAAAAAGATTCAAATTATACGTTAGACTTGTATTAATGTATATAATCAATTAAAACAAGTTATAGCATTTAATCAACTTTCATTATTGCTAATTGTATACATCCCGACATCCCTGTAAACCATCGACCTAGGCACTGATTTTGATAACATGGGATTGATTTTTATGATGTGTCAATATATAAAGCTGCCACACATGCAATATAAGTCATTTTAAATTGTAATTTGTTATATAAAGTAAAAAGTCAATATATTTGCTACACTTAGACCTTTTACTTTTCACTGTTGACATATTTTAATTTTGATAATCAACCAAGTACAGCAATATATATTCTAAGCAATCTCTTATTTCAATTTCAATTTGAATAAAAAGAAGAATATAAAAAATTTATAAATTTCTCATTGTGAATCTTTTACATCACAACAATCGTATTGAAACTACATACACAGAACCACGCACACAATGAACATTCACTGTGACTCAATTATTGCCTTTTATTTGATTATTATTATTATTGTTAAATTATATTATTATTATTTATTATTATAAAGATAAAGATCACTATGGATCGTTATCAATATAAAAAAAAATATAAAATTAAATAAGATTGGTTGTTTAACATGGGGTTTTCATTTCTATTTCCGGGCCTTCCTTTTTCTTTATGAAAATTTTATTTTTTTTATTCTTTTTTCCTTTTTCTTACCATTAAAACATTTTTCTTGATATAGATTCAATTCATATATCCTCCTACTTCCTCTAGTAAACACACAAAGCTTCATAGTTCATTAGTCCATACAACCAGCCATGGGTTCTGGATTTGTATCTTGGATGATTCTTTTCCTTCTTCTTCTTTCTCTAGTAAGTTCTTGATCTCTTGCCCTCTCTCGCACACGCATAATCGTGAGAGTTACTTATGTCCGAAAACCATACTAAATGCTTAATCATACATTTTGTTATCTACTTTTTATGTGTTTCAAAATGTTTATATTATATGTTGAGCTAGTTTTAACCACATATGCAAACTCTAACTCATAATCTTATTATTTTGCTTTGTAGATGCAAGTGAAAGGAGATAATGTCATAAGACTCAATACCATGGAAGATGATGTACACCATCATCATGATCCTATGCATCAACATGGTCATGGTCATCATCCATCCTCATCATCCACAAATCAAAAAGACCCGCAACTCATGGTCTTCTATATGTTACAAGATCTAAAAGTAGGCCAAGTTAGGCCAATTCACTTTCCAAATAGACACCATTCACCGTCTCAATCGTTGTCCAAACACGAAGCTGATAACATCCCTTTTTCGCTCGTTGAATTACCAAATCTTCTTCGGTTATTCTCATTCTCACAAGGCTCCCCACAAGCTATAGCCATGGAAAGCACACTCAAAGAATGTGAAGTTAAGCCCATCAAGGGTGAAACCAAATTTTGTGCAACTTCATTAGAATCAGTTCATGAATTTGTAAATGGCATATTTGGATTAGACACTCAAGTCAACACTTTGACCACAACTCACCTAAAAAATCCACCAAGTGGACTTCTACAGAACTATAAAGTTATAGAAATCTCACAAAACATACCATCACCAAAATTAGTGGCTTGTCACACCATGCCATATCCATATGCAGTGTTTTATTGTCATAGTCAAGAAAGCGAAAATAAAGTACTTATGGTTTCATTAGAAGGTGAAGATGGTGATTTGGTTGAGGCCTTGAGTGTTTGTCACATGGATACGTCTCAATGGAACCGTAATCATGTCTCGTTTGGTGTTCTTGGAGTCGAGCCAGGAACCACCTCGGTTTGCCACTTCTTTCCTAGCGATCATTTTGTGTTCATACCTTCTTCAGCAACCATGTAATATGTACGTCGAAATATGCCGAATAAAAGAAGGATTTGAACTTATGACCTTTATTTGTGATGTTAAATAAATTTGTTTCCTAGATGTCCCTTGTTTAATTATGCCTAGCCTTTGGTATGTTGAATGTATACTTGTATTTTTCTAAATTGTATTTTTTTGTTACAAATAATTAATTAGATGTTGATTTTTTTCTTTAAAGTAAGAATTATTTCAGAGTTAATTCCACCATCAGATAATAATATGCAAATATTTGATTTGACACATCAAATAAGATCATAATGAAGTCTTTCCAGATAATTATATAATTTTTATTTATTTGCTTAATAGAAAGTGTGGTTTTTAATTGAACAGATATAGTAACCG
Organism: Gnaphalium uliginosum; assembly: GCA_963930675.1. Classification (NCBI taxonomy): domain Eukaryota; kingdom Viridiplantae; phylum Streptophyta; class Magnoliopsida; order Asterales; family Asteraceae; genus Gnaphalium; species Gnaphalium uliginosum. The sequence goes on from OZ005680.1 coordinate 69,707,227, forward strand.
ACTAGAATGCATTTGGGCCCAGAAAAATACGGCCCAATTATCTTCAGTTAACAATTTATTAGAAAAACTGTATCTTGTTACTTAAGAGTTAAATATATATATATATATATATATATATATATATATATATATATATATTCCAAGGCCCATTATATACTTTTTGAATCTTCGAGGTAGGCATTAACAAAACCCGATTTTCCGGAAAATCGGTTCGGGTTGAAAAACCAAACCAGGTTTTTTTCAAAAGTCAAAAATCGGTTTTTACAAAAATCGGTTTGGAACCGAACCAGTTTGAGGGGGAGAAAAACCCTAACCGGTTTGGATTGGTTTGGAACCGGTTCGGGTTCAAAAACCGGTTTCAAACCGGTTTTCCTGTATAATTCGGTTTTTTTCGAGCGTTGAGCGTTTTAGGGAAAACCAACGTATTCTTCAAATTTTTTCCGATAGAATGCTAGTACATTATGAATGGAAACATAACCTAACAATAACTTAAAACAAAGTCTTCTAAATCTTCATAAAAATATTATTGAAACCAATAATTCTATATAATTCAATCTTATTCGAGCGTTAAACGTTTTAGGGAAAATCAACGTATTCTTCAAATTTCTTCCGATAGAATGTTAGTACATTAGGTATGGAAACATAACTTAACAATAACTTAAAACAAAGTCTTCTAAATCTTCATAAAAATATCGATAAGTAATTCCACCCCGAAAATGTTCAAACATGGGTTTAACGCGGCGGCACAACTAATTACCGGTGGCATTTCTTTAAAATATTTTCTTAGTTTTGCTTTCATGGGAGCCACCATTGCATATGCATTACCACAAAATTCGTATTCGCTTAGTTTTGAACTCGTTAAAAATATTTGATTAAGTACCAAATGATTTGTGGGATAATAAACACCCGATAATAAAGTAGTTGTGGTTTTAAAAACTTTGAGCAATTCGGTTATCTTTTGAATAACCTCCCAATAGTCGGAGGAAAATGATGTTGCAAGACCTTTTTGAACAAGTTGATCATGAAAAACGTATAAAGTGTCGCGTTGCCGTAAACCACACATAAACATGTTGTAAGTCGAATTCCATCTTACGGGCATGTCCCAATCATGGGTTAAAAAGATGGAATCCGTTTCCTTACATAATCTCATATAATGTTTGTATCTAGCCTTACCCGAACAAAATATATCTTGTAACATAATTTTATACGCGTTTTTTACTACGCTTATTTCTTGAACCGCTAGTCCGTCTTGCACAACCAAGTTAATGATGTGTGCAACACATCTACTATGGTAGAAAATGCCTTTCAAAGGTGGTTCGTATTTTAGTATTAACATTTGAACGGCGTTTGTATTATTAGTCGCGTTATCAAACGAGATTGAAAAAACCTTTTGTTCTATTTTAAACATTTTCATTACATCTCATAACATGTAAAATAAGTTTTTACCCGTGTGAGGATAGTCAAAGTTTTCAAAAGCGATGGTACGTTTCATCATTTGCCAAGTTGCGGGATCAACCCAATGTGCGGTAACACAAAGGTACGAACCGGGCAAACCATGAGGAGCCGACCAAACATCGGTTGTTAATGATACATTTGTATTTAAGTTTTCAAAACCGATTATTAGTTGACTTTTAGCATTTTTCCACAATTTAAGAGCATTACGTCTAAGAGTAAGACGACTTACATGATTATATCGCGGTTGAAGAGTATTTTGAATGACCCTAGTAAGCCGAGGGTTGTCGAAGTGGTTGAACGGCAAAGCTTCTTGAACCACAAATCCGGCAAATGCTTCTCGACACCGCTCCGCTTCGTATGTAAAAATACCCCCATCCCGTGACATAGTTGCTTGACTCGACTCGGGATTACTTTTGACTCCATCACAATACTACTTGTAGCATGTGATTTCAAAGTAGAATTGGAGTCGGCTTTCAAAAATTTCCCGCAACGTTTACAAAATGCCTTAGTGGAACCATCCGACAATAACACTTTGTCGTAATTACACCAAATCTCGGGATTTCGTTTGGTTACCAAAACTTGAACAATAGTTGGTGCATTTGAAGAACCAACACCGGCGGAAGTTGAAGAAGATTGAGTGACCATTTTGATAGCGTTTCGAGAGCGTTTTGAGAGGAGTAGAGAATTTTTTGAGAGTTTCGTACGTAAATCGTAAGCGTTTTGAGTGTTTAAAGACTAGAATTAGCAAGATTGAGTGTTGTGACTAAACCAAACCCAAGGTATTTATTTATACTAGTTTTAGGATGACAAAATGGTAAAAAAAAAAAAAAAACAAAAAAAAGGTCAAAAACGGCTATATTTCGAAAAAACCCAGCTATATTCAATCAGCTAAAAAAACTGGTTCCAAACCGGTTTTTAAAACCGGTTTTCCAACCCGGTTCGGGTAAAACCGGTTACAAACCGGTTCTCCAACATATAATCCAAACCGGTTCCCAAACCGGCGGTTTTTGTAAAAACCGAACCGGTTTTTATAAAAATCGGTTTCAACCGGTTTCGGGTTTCGATTTTTTTCCAGTTTTGGGTCGGGACCCGATTTTTTCGGTCAACTATACTTCGAGGTCTTTTGACGCTGATTTTGTAGATTATGCAAACCAAAATTCGTAATATCTAAATTATGGGCTCCATTTGTAGGCCCACTCACTCCAATGTTTATATGTCAACTACGTGTTAGATGCGTGTCCAGTTGATTGAATATTGAATTGTAATAATATAAGAAATATATATCATACTTTTTAGCATTATTACAAAATGTTGAAGATGAAATAACTATTTAAGCCAATGTTGGAAAGTCAAAGTTGAGTCCTGAACTCCTGATAATAATGTGAATGAAAATGATATTAATAGAAAAATGAGAGTATATGACTACAAGTTGATGCAAGAGATCTTAAATAAATATCCGAGTAATCAATTTTAATATGGGTAATTATCGGTGTTGTTAACAGCATTTAACTTAAACGATTTCAGATTAAAATTGAAATTAGAACACGGATACGAAACAAACTTATAATTTTGTAATGGATATGTTTAATACAAATCATATTATAACTCAAGCAAAATTGAATCCCCGTTAAAAACCAACTAAATTGGAGAGGATGTATACTTAAATCCAAATACACTATAGGTCACTTTAATCATGCTAAAATATACACTATTTATAAACAATAATAACCCTCTCATCAACACTAGCACTAAAATAAAGCTAGAATACGTACGTACTAAACAATCATAATTGACCTTTTTCTCCTCACAAAAACACAAACATATATAACTAATTAAGTAATTAATTAAAGTTATCGGCTAATGACGAAGAAGACACTATATGATGGTTCTTTTCATTGTACACCACATGAGACCGATAAATTATCAAATTCGGTTTTAAGTTGAAGTTTGTGATGAATAGATTCTTGTTTACTTTCTCAAAACCTTCAAGAGGCAAAATATCTTGAATTGCATTTGGCATGGGTTCATCTTTCATTATGCTTCTCCAATATTCTCTTGGATTGCTTCTTGCTTCATTACTTCTCATAATCTATTCATGTAAACACAAGATATATATCAAAACCAAAACTTTCATGCATCATAAAAACAAAAATTAAAGAAAATTTTGTAAATTTGCTTTGAAAACTTAAGAATACATCAAATTTGAATACCTCCTTACTGTTTCTTCAAGAATCATTAGGGGCATATTTAACTTACAAAATAAAGTTTTTCGATTTTTTTTTTTGTGTTGTTAAAAAATACTACACAAATGGAATGAATTTGTGAGCAACTGCTATGTATGAACATGAAGTTATGTATATTAGTGCTTACCAAGAGAAGGGAGAAGAGGATCACTAAGTTTGAGAGAGATTTCATCATGCCTTATGGAAATGTTGTTCCTTTAGGGTTTAGAATTATTATTTATAGATTGATAATAGTTTGACCTGAAAATAACTCTTTATATCTTAAATGAAGGGTCCATGTTAAGTATTTGTAGACCCCATTTGCATAATCTTGATATTGATCTAGACAAATGTGTTAGCTTTTTAAATCGTGTTGAATTACAAAAAATAAAATAAAAATAAAAAAATGATCTAAAACTATAATCTTGTCATCAATATTGTTGTCTAGAAAATATTCGCAATCTAGATTATTCACCCATCAAACCATGTTAGCTGAGGTGTCGATCCTTTAGATTATATTTTGGACTTTGATGTCTCTTAGAATAATCCAACAATTTAATTTTGTATATTGAGTACCACCATATGAAAAGTCAGACTTTTATTACCATGATGAACATGTATGTATCATTTTAATTTTACTTTGATCTTCCAAGTGAAATTAACGATAAATATATGGGTTAAGTATGTCAAAATACAATTAACAAACATTTGATCTTTGTAATTTGTATCAAACTATTTGAGCGTACATTGTGTGTAAGAAATTTGTTATTTGTTGCTATTATATGTAGTTAAGATACTTTTACTTGCGTGTTCTATTACAAAGTATTATTTGACTTCCTTATAAATTATGAAATAACTAACATACACACAATGACAATAAATAACAAATTTGTTACACACAATGCACAATCGAATGACCGAGTACCCATACTCACTACGAGTCTACAGATATCAAATCTTAATTAATTGCATTTTCATGCACTTAACCCTAATTATATTACTCCGTTGATGTTATTGAGAACTTATTTCAATCAAATATTTACAAAATTCAACATCCAAATTTCTAGTGTCGTCTCTGAGTTTTTGGAGGCCTTGGGATAAAGCATAAATTATCGTCGAAATGAAGCCCTATAGAGCTATAATATGTTATTCTTATTTTCTTTTCGTGCAGCTCAATCAACTTTGAAATAGCTAGGACATATTTTTTCTTGTTGCAATTAACAATCAAATTATATGTATATGTATATGTATATACAAACATACATATACACAAACACACAATTTGAAGCCTTTATAATTCGAAAGCTCTGAGCAATTGACCATCTCGTTCACCCTTGAAGACGAACCTGCAAATGTCCAATGCTATGCGTGTGTGCGTGTGTCATTAATGTTGTACAATCAACCAATTTAGTTGACCATGATAAGTTTTGCCCTTTTGCGTAATAGGTTTTTTTGATAGTGAGTTGATTAACAGTAAAGTTGATTTTTATTGATTTCCTTATATATTTACCTAGTATATTTACGATTTCTTTATATATTTATATCTTTTGTCACTCTTTGTTTCTTATATGTTAATTTAAATAGAATGTCGATCGTATATTGACTGTTTATTCGTGTACTCTATAAATATGATTCAGAATAAAACATAGTATTAAACGATTATAAATAAACCGTGTAATAAGTAAGAATGCGAAGATTATATATTACGAGTACTTAGAGCACGGGGTGTGGGGGGGTTTTGTCACTGTTTTCCGACGAGAACGCCGTCGGACAGCGTTCTGCCGCACCGGGACGGCGTTCCCGACGGTGTTCTCGTCGCGTTTTCCGGCCGCCGTCCTTTTCCGAAAGTTGTGAACGGCAACGTTTTTTTTTTTTTTTTTTTCTTTTTTTACCGTTAGTTTTTAAAAAATTTTTTTTTTTTTAATTTTTAAATTTAAAAAATAGCCGTTACAACGGCCAAATTTTTTAAAAAAATAATAGTTTTTTTTTCCTATTTAAACACACCTCAAATACAATCTCAAATCACAATTCAAACACTACCTCAAACACTCTTTCACACACACAATCTAAACTGATTTGTCTTATTTTATTTACTTTTGTATTTTAAATTTGTAGGACTTTTTAAATTATGTATTTTAATTTTAGGACTTGTAATTTTTTTTAATTAATTAAATCTTGTTTTATTTGATTTATTTATTTTTATAATTTAATTTATACAATTATCACCGTTAAAAAAAACAAATAAAACAACTAATAAAAAACTCCAGAACACTGTCCAGAACACTGTCCAGAACACTGTCACCACACCACAAAATACTCAATTACAACATTCTCCAGAACACTGTCCAGAACACTGTGGTAACAGTGTCACCACACCCCATACTCTTACTACCTGTCTTTAATTTAATTGGCCATTCTAGTTTTGAAAAGACCATCAATTCTATTATCAATGGGGTTTTTATATGTTTTTTGAATAAAAAAAATGCATTTTTTAAAATTCTTATCGTGTTAGGAAATATGCTTCTGTCATTGTTTACTAACACACTTGTTGAAGTTTACTATTTTAAACGGTCTCAAATATTTGATTCTCTAATAATAAATAAAATAATAATAAATAATAATTGGTAGCCATGGTTTTATTTTGAACTTAATGCCATTTTCTCCATCAATCTCGTTTCTTATTTGCTGTATCATCATCTTATTTCTTATTTCAATATAATCCTAATCCTAATCATAATGTTAATATATGGAGATTGCTATACAACAAAAGTCATTTGTTTACGATTTTAGTTTGTCTAAATGTTATAAGTAGATATTATTTCAGATAAACAATTAAAGGTATTTGACCTATCCGTATGTAAAATATTCATATTGTGAATTTAAATCTTATTAAAATACGTCAATAATGTGTAGCTTAGTTGATAAAGTGTGAGATATTTTTGCCAAATAAAACATAAGGTCAAAGGTTCAAACTCCCACATTATAAATATAACGTCGATTTACAGCTGATCTAAGTTGATGATTATCAACTTTTTACCACAAAATTTTTATTAGAAGACAATTTTAGATGTGATTGTCCATACACGTTATGTAAAGGTGGTATGATGTAAGTTTGACGAATTTAAAAATAAAAATATCAGATAAATAGTGATTCAACTTTTAGGAAATATAGATTGACATCACTTTAACCATCCTTATCTTCCCTTGTCATATCGAGAACATAAAAATGGTTTCACACAATTGGAAGTCAACTTTAAAACAAAAAGGCAGATAGGTCATTTTAGTGGTCCCTTGGTGCTTAGATTTTCTATCGATAGATGTTGGTTTTGACAGCAAGGTTAGCACTAAATGGTGCATTTGTGATGAGTTGTGATTCATAAGGACCTTATCTTAAAATATTCATTTCAATTCATAAAATATAAAATACTTTTTAAAATTAGTTCACTAACAACCCTCAAACTACACATTATATGTCTCCCATTTGACATTTTTATTTTCACGTGACAAGTTGGTCTAAATACATAGCCGACAAAACATGGGATCATCATATTCGAGTTGACTTTTATAAGAGAATAGTCAAAGGTGATTGAAGTTTAGTGGGTAGGAGCAAATGTTGTGTTACAACGCATGTTATAAGACCATGACTCCCCACTATGAATGGTTTGTGACATTATTCCACTTTCAAATGAAATCTTATATCGTATATCATATCTATGATGAATCTTATCAGCTTATTTGTGTTGCTGTAATTCGAATTTAATACGATTTAGTGTTTGTAGTTTACTTGTGACACATCCTACTTACTATACCTCCTGACCCATATATGTTTGATGAGATGGCTCATGGTTAAGTGTATTCATTTCTTATTACTGCTTTTATTGGTACCTTAATCAAAACACGTATTTCTTTTGGGAAACCACTTCAGAAAATTTACATTTACCTTTGCATATTCAACAATTATATATCTACTAACTAATACAAATAAAAGTTGAAGATCGATCTTGAATGAATTGAAGAGATTTGTCCTTCTATTCAAACGGTATCCCTGCAATTTGGGTGCATGATCCACGTAAAGTGGTTAATGGCTTAATGTACTTGTAACGATTAGATATTGTAACACGTTTAGTTTTGTCACCTTGCTCGTTTATATGATGCATATTTCATCATCTTTAACGGAAAGTCGGAAACATGATTAAGAAAGATAAAAGGAGAGATAAGTATTGAAATTGAAATCAAACAAAAACGTTGTTGACTCATTCAGTAAAGAAGTTGACCCCATTGATTGCAATGATATCATATTTTGTGCTATCTTGGACGAGTTTGAAACGGCAGTCCTCCTTTATTTCCTTGTCGTTTTTCAAACTTATGATATGCCGAAAGCAACATTTTAACGTTTTAAAAATTAGATTTTGTGGACTAAACTTGTTGACGGCATGTTTACTAACTACCACTTAGATTGGAAAAACTTTGCTATGTGAATAGGAAGAAAAAAAAGGTGTGTGAATTCTACTTTAGTTTAATTAGTTATTTAACTGTGGATAATATGTAATTTGCTTTTATGTGCACAACTTTCTCTTGTAGTCACTCAAAGTTGCTTTCTACTATTGTTGTCAACATTGCATGATCTTTAAGTATACCAAAAGTCACGAGAAACATGTTCTTTTTTGCAAGAAAAATAAAGATTTTGTTTGAAATGATGATGCGTCTTTTGGAAAGTTGCAAGAAATGTTTGTGAAATGAGAAAAATATCGGAGATTGATAGACACGTGAGAAAATCAAGTATCGAAACACTTAGAGGGAAAAAGAACTTAGATGTGCGTCAACAATTGAAGGATTTATTATGCAAATATGCAACGATATACTTGTAGATACGTGTCAGTACTTAAACGACAAGTGTTGCTAGATGTGTCTAAAAATGTAAGTCGAGAAACAGATAATCCATACATAATGACACATGAATTTCAATATATATATATATATATATATATATATATATATATATATATATATATATATATATATATATATATTCATATTCACCGGTAATCTCTTTTAGGTAAACTTTTAGGCTTGTGAAATTAGGCTTACTTAGTATTTTTCTAAAGAAATTATTTATTTATAACTATAAATATTATTGTTCTTTATCTTAACATTTATTTCATTTTCATCTAATAAAAACAAATAACCTATTTCAAAAGTTGTTAACAAAATGACAAATAATCTTCATAAAAATATTACTATATACAACGTGACAACTGATTAACTAAATAATCAACCAAGGCCGATAATAACAAAAAAGTATATTCATAAGAAATACAAATTCACGAACTTTTGGTCAACGAATAATTAACCGTTCCTTATTTAAATAAAATAATATTAATCCAATGCTTATTTTCCCAAAACGACAAACGGATAGAAGACATGAGATGAGATCATTAAAGTAAAATAATTATTTAAAGTATAAAAGAACTAATTAAATTGTGACATATGTACAAAAGTCACTTGACCCCATCTTTTTTAAAATTATATATCTCACAAACGGCAAACTGAAAAATTATGAAAATTACACCATAAAATTCAGCGTTTTCTCCTCTTCGATTAGACGTCTCACAAAGTATACTTTCGACGAGTTTTTTTTTTTTTCGTTTTTTGGTAGGTTTTACAAATTACTAACACGTGTATTAACATGTTGCGTTTAGGGTTTAGGGTTTGGGGTTTAGAGTTTAGGGTTTGGAGTTTGGGTTTTAGAGTTTAGGGGTTTTGTAGTTTTTTGCAAAACCCTAAACCCTAAATCCTAAATCCTAAACCCCAAACCCTAAACCCTACTAAACCCTAAACCCTAAACCCTGCTAAAACCTAAATCCTAACCGTAACCCTAAATCAGATGTACAATTAAACACTAACACATGTGTTAATAATTTATAAAACACACCAAAAAATGAAGAAAAAAACTTTTCGAAATATACCTTGTGAGATGTCTAATCGAAGAGGAGAAAACGTTGAATTTTATGGTATAATTTTTATAATTTTTTCGATTTGCCGTTTGTAAGATAATTAATTTTTAAGATTTTGAGGGTAAATGCGTTTTTGTACACGTGACGCATTTTCATTGGTACTCTCATTCTCTAAAAAATGTTGTACTTGAATAAACTTTTCTCAAGAATACATAGTAACATTCAACATTAGATGCATTTAACCAGCACAAACCAAAACAAATAACAACTAAAATCTCATCTTGAGAAATTTAGTTTGTTTTTAGTACTAAAGACATTGATATTTTAAAAATAATATTTACATGTTTTGTGCTTAATGAAAATGGTGATGAAAATGGTGATGATTCGTACACATCAAACATTTTCTGTACACTATTAACGGTGCTTTACGGTATTGCACTGTACAATGCCATGAACTATATTTAGTGGTATTCGAACTTTTTTTTTTTTGATGGTGTCCTCTAATAAAAATAGTCCTTTGACTTGAAATTTAGCAACTTACATCGAGCTTTAAAGCTTATTTTCGGGGTGCTAAATCAGGACCCAACCCGCGCACTTTGTATGTTCTAGATTCAAGAAGAAGAAAAAAGGTCTATGTTGACTAAATATACATTTGTGGGACCTAGTTTGACACGTATAAACTAAAACTAATAATAGCCTACGTCCAAAAGACTAAAGAGTAAATAGTAGTCTACTATTTTAGTTTTGTGATTTTTATCACATAAGTATGGACAAATGGTATAAGTGGTCCCTCAATTTGCTCTTAGTTAAAATTGATCACCACTAATCCTCATAAAAAAACTAATCATCACTAACTTCACTTGACCACTTATTCTTGGGTTACCTATTAGTAAAAAACAACCCACACTTTCTAATCATCATCATAGGGAACACGACTAACAAAGTAGACGTTAAAACCATATCCGTGACATGTCATGGTGAGCTTAATTAAGTCTATGAATGACGATTATGAAAAACGTTCCGCCATAATATAAGTAATAGGTTAAGCTTATTGGAAAATAGAAAGAATAAATCTAAAATTGACAACTGATACGTGGCGGGTAATATGATTTATTGATATGCAAAACTAAAAAATACGAATTAAGAACAACGGATATGACTTGGTTAAAGTTTCCATCATCAAGCCTAATAATCTGAACAAATCAAGAATAAAGTACTTAAACACCACCAGGAATATTCAAATTGGCGAAAGAAGATGTTATTAGTGATAAAGCTTAAGCACCACACTAAAAACAATCAACAATCGACTCCTTCGTGTATAAAAACACTCAAACAATCTTCTATAGCTTACTATTATTTAAACTCTCATATATTTTTTTTCTTTTTAATCAAATTGGCGAAAGAAGATGTTATTAATGATAAAATCCAAGCACCACACTAGCAAACAATCAACAATCGACTCATTTCGTGTATAAAAACACTCAAACAATCTTCAATAGCTTATTATCTATATAAACTCTCATAATCATCATTCTCTATTCTATTACAACTTAGAAGTCTTATAGTGACTGAAAATTAAAGGAGCAAATAACTCTTGAAAGATTAAAGGTCTAGGACTAATCAAGAGTTACAAAGCAATCACACAAAAAATTAAAAATTAATTATGGTACTATATACCATAAAGAAAAAAAATACATGTAATTGTTGTTTGTTTCAAAAATATCTCATCCAAAATTGAAATTAGTTGTTGAAATCACATATGTTGATTTGTTATCCAAACTAATCAATAATATTTAATAGATTGTTCGTAGTTCATGATCATTCTCGCATCAAACAACACTCATACTAGGTTTTCTACTAAAGGAAATTTTGTCATTTATGCAAAATTATCTTGTAAATATTTTTTGATAAATAATTGATGTTGTTGATAGTACAAATTTGTTACACCGTTGACCAGTCAAATTATATGTACACTACTAACATTTTACCCTTATTTTACCCTTTAACTTTATAATAATATATATATATATATATGTTTAGTTCATTTGAAAGTAATATCACTCAGCAAAACAAAAATCAACAACACCAAATTGTTTCCTAGTATTTTTAATAGATGTATCATGCAATTTGATCAAATCATTCAGATTGGAACATTTGCAGTTGACTTCTCTATTTTCAAATCATAAATATTTATTATTTATAAATAAATTACAAAAGTGGGTGGTGGGGGTGTTTTTCACCGTCTTCTCTTCATGTAGAGTAAATTTAATATATATACATATATATTAATATTAGTTTCTTGGTTTTATGTGGATTAATTTGCTACCTAATATGTTGTCTTTTATATGTATTATCCCATTTAAAAAACTTTCCGATTCATAATTTTTCCAGTAGGAAAAAACAAATCAATCATGCTTTTAGTTCATATAAATTATTTATTTATACGCATAGATCCAACTTCTAAATTTTAAATTTAACATTATTTTCAGAAGTTTGCTAACAGAAACTCTTGATGCTCTCATTGAACCTTTCAAACATGTATTTTTTAAAAAGCAATAATACCAAAGTCTTTACGGTATCAAAATTCAAAGGATGATTGTCTTTCTCGTTAGGGATCAGCGTGATACGGAACCGGTACCGTATCATACCAAACCGGTTGGTACCGCCTTTTTGGTCATAATGTAAGTACCGAATACCGTACCAACTAAAGTGGTTTGGTCTGGTACGGTAAAAAGTGGTATTATACCTGCTTGGTACCGAAAATATAACAATACAAAAGTGAACAATGTTCGATTGTAGAAAGTGGTACAACACAAAACCATAACACCATCTCCATATCAAACCGAACTAAATTTGATAACTTAAACAAAAAGATGACAAAGAATCGGCATGCTTATGTTTTCAAAATAAAGTACACAAAAAAGTTAAAAATAATGACTCTTTAAAAATCAATTTCTTATACATTCAAGTGATTTTCTGTGAATATCACTTAGATACACAAATAATATGTCTCATTTGGAATTTCTTGTATGCCTCAATTACAAAAAAGTCTTACAAATAATATAGTTGATCCTTCGTGTTACAGGTTTATCGGTTATGATTGTTAGCTTCTTTAATTTCTTTATGCTTTTGAATTCATTAAATATAATTAAATACATTTATGGTGGGAGATCGTTTGATTTATCTTACTTTCAGTTAAAAACTTAACCTTTGTACACTCAAATTTGTATACAAAAAGTAAAATGAATATGACACCAGTTAGATGCTTAATATACATACTATCTTATATAACTTTATTTTGAACTTTACTGCGTATTTTTTAAACAATGTAAGACGCTAGAATTTTATTGTATACATTATTTGCATAGTTATAACAATCAAATATAAATTCAACGGTCCGTCTATGCACACGGGTTTCAATCTAGTTTTCTTAATAAATAATAATATTCCATAAATCATATAGTGGCAAAAAAAGTAGAACTATATATACCGGGATTGGGTACTAAACCAGAAAATACCGGTACCATACCGAAAGTACCGCATAAAATCTTTTTATATAAGTACCGATTACCGTACCATTTGAAGTGGGATGATACTGGTACGGGTATGATACCGGTACGGTATCGAGATTTCAGTACTAATGCTCATACCTACTCCTCACTACAAATATTCATATGAAAAAAAGAACCAATATCACTATAACGTTAAGATGACATATGATTTAACCCAGATCAATTTTACGAGGGTTAAGAATCCATGAGCTCCACTTCATAACTTTTCTTGTACATCTGTTCTCTATCCATAACAGTGTAAAATGCCGAATTCGAAAAAATATATCCACCTGTTGCAACTTGTTTCTTTCTTGGTCCAAAGTATGTAGAATTGTGTTTCTCCACCTCCAAATCGTCCAAATTATTTCTCTCTCCCTGAATTTATGCTGACCATCTAAATTTTAATTTAAAGTACAAATAATGTATATATATACATGCACGACTTTATTAATTTAAGCCCTAACATAATTTCCTTATCAAAATTTATGACAAAAAGTAAAATTATAAAATTAATTTTTTAGTCAAATGGAACCCTTAGTCAAAAATTGAATTGTCAACTTACGGATTGTCTAGAAGTTTTCTTTGGTTTATTCCTCTAGATATAGAATCATAGTAAAAATGCATAAAAAACAAGGAAAATAAATTTTGGAAACTTGACATGATATTAACCTTTTTCTCAAAGCAAAAACTGATATGCATAATAAAATAAGACAATTAGTGAATTCGCAAAAAAAAAAAAAAAACTACATATTCTTTGCATAAAACTAATAATCTTATATGATAATTACTTATTATGTTACAATAAACGGTCATTTTCAATGTACTTGTTTGTACTACATATATGACATCATATTTGAGTTCATACTCCATATCATTTTTTTCAACACGACTAGAAGAATCAAGATTAGTATGATACACTAGATTATGTCCAACTATTCTAAAACTTGAAGGTCGTATACCTATATAGTACATATAATATTATGAAGAATTAAGGGTAAAAAACAATTAGAAAATGCGGTAATTTTTTTTTATTGACAAGAATACAGTATTTCTACCTTATTGAGTAGTGTCTCCAATTTACTTCTTGTTGTCTTTGGATTTTCATATATGAATTGTTATTTACCAAAAGTCTATAATAGTATGTGAGGAATTGATTAATACAGAGTTTGTGAATTCAAACATTATGAGAGACAACTTTATACTGATCAATAGTATCTTACATGAATTTGAATTATGAAAAAAAAATGTTGACTTTTTCATAAATTTTGTAGCGTTAAGTACTAACCTTGAATTGAAACTACTCGTGTTAATCAAGTTAGATAGCTAGTTACGAATTAACTTTTAATCCGACGGATAAACATATATGCCCAAAACATCGTTTTGCATCATATATGGTTTTTTTAACTAATAATATCTACTAAAATACTAAAAAACGTGTCGCTCGATGAAAAAAGTTTCTTAGACTTAATAATGTATATCTAAATCTAGGCTTAGAGATTTGATTGGTGGATATAATAGAATGATTGATCTAGAAAATAAAAAATATAAGTAGTATTCATGTGTCATAGGTTATATGGATTAAACCACAATTTAAACATATATTTTAAACAAATTTAACATTATTTTCGATGCTTCTTAAATATGCAGTATTAATTAAATTAAATTTAGTAAAGGTTGTGACAAGGAATGATGAGCATGTGGCTCTTTACGATTCAATTGTCGGCGATTAAAGCACTTTCAACTATCGAAAAAGTCAACCTCCAATCACAACCCTTGTATTCTTGCACATTTTATAATTCTTCAATGGTTGGAATATCAGATGGTTAAGGTTTGTTTATTTATTCAAAAATGAAACTAAGTATTTAATAAACCTATGTTTTTCATGTTTACAATCAATACAGTTTATAATTAGTAAGGATGGATTAATCACATTACAAAATTCAATATAAACATCAAACTTTAGTGTTTAGGAATATTTTAAATTTAAATACGAAGACTTTAAAAATGTATAAGTTATTACTACTAATTATTAACATACAAAACATAATAAACTATAAAAATGATCTTGAATCTTATTGTAAATTAGCGTATGGGTCAAACGGGTAGACGGATGAGGTTTTCTTTGTTTAGATTGCTCGGGATAAGTGGATTTTTTATTAGATGTACGCGTCCTAATCGAGATATACCGTGACTATTTCGTATTTTTTTCCTGACCACCCTCAAGTTTTTTACTAGCATAGTTCGAACATGTGATATCTTGTGACGAATAATTAGGGTCTTACCATTTACTAGATCTTGTTTATAAATTTTCTTTTCTACACTTCATTGTCACTTGTAAAACTTTCCCCACATTAAAACTTTGTATTCAACACTTTAAATCTATTAATTATAGTTCACTTGACAACTCATGTATGAGATTCGAAATGTATATTATTTAAAAATAACCACCATCCATTCAGTTTCATTTAATTAAACAAATTAAAACATATATTTCATTATATAAGTTATTGCATGCCATGATTATTTAAATAAAACCAGTAGTACATTGTGATTTTTTAGACATTTCATTTTTATATTAAATAATTATCAAGGTCTACATGTATGATATCATGTATACTTACTATTCCTTTTGCAACATATTAATTAATTAATAATAATAATAATGATATATATGAGTTGTAGTTGACTTTCAAGAAATTTTAAGACCAAAGATATTGAATATTACCCATTTTAGAAATTACAAGTATGAATATATTGGACTTTAATACAATAAACAGTAAAACTTCCTTTTATTAGGAATTTTATACTGAAAAATAAATAAATAAATAAAGTATATATATATATATATATATATATATATATATATATATATATATATATATATAATATAATAATAAAGAAATTCAAAGTTGAAATAGCCTATCTTATAACTCCACACATTCTTCACTTTTCAACTTTGCATCTCTTCTAAAAAAAACCAGTTATGGCTTCTCCTGCTACTTATATCCTCATCTTCATGTATGCTCTACTGTTTATTCAGGTAAGCTTCTTTCTAAACTTTTGCCATTTTTTTTAATCATGCATAATTTAAATTTATTTGGTCATAACTAAGAACGTATATTTTGTGTGTGTTAATTAACAATCCTAAACGAAGATAGAAGTTTTTTTGTGATCTTGGTTAGAAGAGTACTTGAGAATCAATCTACAATCGTACTTTCATCGATGCACCCAATATGATCATGTATAGCTATAAATCGATGGACTTTACGAATTGAATTTGAAATTTTCAGAAATGGGAGAAAAGATTATTACCTTATGATCATAGCATGTTTTCAACTCACTGAGTGATGCATTATTTGTTAATTGTGAGATTTAAAGGTAATAACGTAAAACTCTTGCATATGAACAAACCAACCAACCTCTTTTTAATCAACAATCTTTTGCATAGAAATATATAAAAAAAAAACAAAACTTCATAACAAAAACATCACGTGTGTTTAAAATCATAGGTTTCAATCTTACTTTTGTGTATAGACTTCTTTTATTATCAAAATTTAAGTAGGCGAAACACGTCATTTCATGTGTTTAAGGCTATAAATTTTGTATTTTTATCGGTTTAGTTAGCAAATATTAATGAATGAAATACAAAACTTGAAGCTTATTCGAATAAAATTCGATGTATAACAGTTTTGCAGTGCTCGGGAAATCTACGACATCCCAAGAAATGATCACGACGAAAAAAGTAATATAGAAATTTATGGAAAGAAAGAAGTTGATGACTTTGATCCTGCTCTAAAAGTGTTCTTCCATGTTCAAGATTTATACTCAGGCAAAAAAATGCCTATTTATTTCGCAGTTAATGATCCTTTAACAACTCCTCGGTTACTAGCCAAAGAACATGCCGAATTAATACCATTTTCGTCGTTAAAACTTCCATTCCTTCTTGATTTTATTTCGTTATCCGAGGATTCACCACAAGCTAAAGTTATGGAACAAACACTTAAACAATGTGAGCTTGAACCTACACCAGGCGAGATAAGGTTTTGTGCTAGCTCATTAGAGTCCTTGCTGGACATGACACGTGGCATATTGGGTATGGTCAAACTAAAAACATTGACTACCAAGATACATGATTTACCAAATTCCAATCATACCCTTTTGCAAGAGTATACTTTTTTAAAGGAGCCTTTAGAGATCCATACTTCTGATATGGTGGCTTGTCATACAATGTCTTATCCTTATGCTGTTTTTTATTGTCATGGTCAAAAAGGGTATAATAGGGTTTTTGAGATATCTTTAGGGGGTAAAAATGGAAATAGAGTGGATGCAATTGCTGTTTGCCATATGGACACTTCTATGTGGGACGCTGATCACGTGGCATTTCGTGTGCTGGGCGACCAACCTGGCAGTTCGCCGGTGTGTCATTTTCTTCCTACCGATAACATTGTTTGGATACCGTCTCCATAGATACGTCGTAGAAGATTGTTTGTACTGTATAACATGTTTGTATGTGTGTGATATGTAGAGTAGTAGCTAGTGATTATCTGATCCTTTAGGGTTTTGGTCTCTTATTATCTGAGTTTCAAACTTTATATATGGTTGTATTCTTTAAATGGGGAAAAACATATAAATTTGCTTACTTGCACATAAAGTACACGTATTAATTCGAGTTGCCAAAAATCAACCGAATTCATTGAAGGTTATTAACTAGACTCGTAGTTACTATATGCACTTTCATAATATGGGTATAATTTGTTGCTAACCCGTGTAACAAGCTGCTGTTGTAAGCCACTGTATGTAAAACGGGTAGACGTAGAAGGTTTTTCCCGTTCAAATTATTCCCGGAGGGCGAATTTTTTTTTTTTTGTCAGATATGCATGACATATTTGGGTAATAAATTAATGTCCATTGTTTCTACAATATACTAGCCAGTGATCAAGGTATAACATATATTTTAATGGTATTCTATTACAGCAACATATTCAAATCAATGACTATTACCAATTCTAGAAATATCAGGTCTGAAAACATTGGTTTTTGACTCAATATAATACAAATATTATCATTTATTACAAATTTTCATATAATGGAAATGGAAATGGAAATGGAAATGGAAATGGAAATAACAGTAATAAGAATGAAGAAATTGGCATATACATATCCTATCATATAGCTATATAAGTGATAGGTCCCAGACTTATTCACTTTTCATCTTTGTATCTTTTAAGTTAAACCAGCAATGGCTACCTTCAATTCATTTGTAGCCTCTTGTATAGTAGTATACTATTCTGCTTACACAGGTGTGTTTCTTTCTAAGGTTTTGTCTTTCATATCATGATGGTTTGGTCATAAGCTAGCATTTGGGTACGAATTCGCTAGAAAGCGACAGAGCGAAAGGAAATATAAGATTTTTATGACTATTTCTAGAAGTCTAAGTTCGTAGATGCATTGATGCGGCGGATATTATAGTTATAATATTGATGAAAGTCGTCTTGCCATTTTCTCCGTGCCAATAACATCGTGTGGATACCATCACCATAGTTTCATGGACTGTTTGTATGTGTGTAATATAGAAACTAGTAAGAACTAAAAGTGAAATAAAATCCTGTTCTGACTTATCTCTTTAATTACGATTTAGAGAGTACTTCGGATGGCAACTATCTTTAATCTTTCACTATCTAACTAAGACTCACATATTAAAAACGACGGATAAAAAGGGGCACCTACACGGCTACACATATAGTACAAGTAAAAGCAATATGTGTATATGCCGCTTATGAAGCAATAGTTAACCACTGCAACCAACTGCACCCACCCACAGCATAGCACAAAATAGATGAAAAAGGGCTGCAAACAGCAAATATTTATAATAAAGATGTTTTGGATATAAGCTACTAAGCTAGAATTTCACTTTTCTCATAAAAATTTACTTGGTGCTAGATGGCCATTGCAGCTATACGTATATAACCGATAAAAACATGAACTCTTGCATTATCGCGTTGTTACAATACATAATGAGTACTTAGCTTAGAGAAGATTGCTAACCAACTTACACTATATAAGCTGTTGCACCAACATTCATAACCTTGAAAGGCAATCAACTCATCTCAGGAAAAACGATTTTTTAGATAAAATTTTCGAAAAGTGACACTTTGATACAAGATGGGACAAATAAAGTGAGCAATACAGTGACCAATAACTTAAGTACCTATTGAGCCGAGTCTTCATGAAACCGAGCATCAAAAGGTGCAGAAGAGTGCTGAGGCATTGTTAGGTTGCCAGCAGAACCCGAACCTTGTTGCAGTTCAATTACTAACCAACGAACTGCTTTACTCATCTGTTCCAACCGCACTGCACTTATAGGTGGAAGGCCTGGTGTAACGGGCTGACCTGGCTTCCCAGAAAGCGAGCCAGTCGCTTCATCCACTAAACACTCAGAACCAATTCTCAGTTTCACAGACTCTACAAACTCCTCAGCCTGATCACACGCAACTCGAAACAATTCCCACCGTTGCTTAAGGTTCTCTAAAGCGGCATCGGTGGCCGCGGTAACTTGGCCACCAGAAACCTCTTTTGCTTCGAGTGTGCTAGCTACTGCACTTACGAATTCTTGATACGCAGTGTTCATTGCATCTACTATGTTATCCATTGATTCCTATTGTGATCATGAGGTATACAATTTGGTTACATAAATATTAGTGAAAATCAAGGGTTTCAAACGAATAGCAAAAGTTAAATTGGTTAAATTCCTTTAGCGATCAAACATGAGTGCTGGTAAAAATTAAATATGTTGGCATCAAATCGCAACAAGTTTCAAACTTTATAAGAACCCAGATAGGATAAAAAGTAATGATCAAACCGATCGGAACAAAAGGGCATTTAATAACAGGTAAAAAATATTAGGTTTTCATGGGTTGTATAAAAAATGATATTTTTGCTGAATAAATTAGACGTAGAAGGGTGAGAGTTCATACCTATTAGTAACTGATAAGATTGAGAGTTTGAGACTGATGATCGTGAAGGAGATGAAAGGAGGCGTCGAATGATGCCAAATATTACCGCTGTTTCGCAATTTCTTTATGTTTGATGTTATAGTTTTTCAAAATAATATGGGCCATCATTGACAAAAAATACGAAAATAATATGGGCTACAAAAGGGCCTAAAGCCCAATATAACAAAAGCTTAAAATGCAAAAAGCCCAAAAAAAGAAAGTTGCAAGGAAACTAATTTTTAATGGGTTTTGACCTATAGAGTTTTGAAGCGTATTCGGTTGGTAATTCGATGATAATCAACAATATTTTAGTTTTATTAGACACACTGTTCAAGAATAATGCTATATAGACTTAATTACATAAACTTAAACTTGAGTAATGCTATATAAATTTAACGACAAATTATTCTTATTAGTTACATTTTTCTCTTATTTAAATCTATATATTTAAATTTATCAATCATTTTTCATAGTGCATTAGTGATTATATATTTATATATTATTATTAATTTATTAGTGCAATTATCTTTTGTACATAAAAGTAGAATACGTGCTATGGTATTAATTAATTAACAATGATATAATAGGTTAAGTCGGCATATACGAAGTATAATAAATAAAAATATAAATATTTATTATTATTGACTTGACAAAATTCAATTCAAACACGTGCTGAATTTTGTGTATCCCATTGAACATCGTCATAAATACTAGCTTTGGACATAATTGGAATTCAAAAAGAACACAAATTACATGCATGCATATCTAATACTTCGTATTTATCATCTATTCGACTTCTTATATCTACACACGTTGTATTTACTAATAATCATCGTTATCAAATTAAAACCATCCGAAAATAATTAATTAATTTAAAAGATACGCGTATAGACACATTTCTCCTTTAAAATATAAATAAAATACAAACGGTTTTTTTTAATTAAAAATAAAAAAATAAAATAAAAAAATCCTCTTTTAGCTATATACATGGAGTTTGAAATTTGAAAGAACTAGTTGATTAGTTAGTTACTTCCTAATTTTTCTCACCCACTTCCTATATAACCACCCTAATTAGGGTTTCAATTTCTTTCATCAAAATCTTAGACATTATTTCAACTAAACAAAACTACCTGAAATCAACAATGGCTACTATTCCATTGCTTCAAGAACAACAACCAGAAAACGCCCAATCCGATCTCCGTCTCTCCCTTCGACAACCACCGCAAACGCAACGTGTGGTGGTCCCTGCACCACGTCGCAATCGTCGAAACCCTAGGCAAATATTGCGTCAAGGTAAAGCTCCAACTATTACACCACCGTTCCGATGGGCTACCGACCATCGAGCGACCATTCTCAGCGTTAAACACTTAACGGAAGCCGGGATCAATGTCATATCTGGTGACGTGCAATGCAAGCGTTGTAACCGACAGTTTCAAATCGAATATGATCTAAAAGCTAAGTTCTTTGAAGTATCGCGTTACGTGAAGGAGAATAAGTATCTAATGAACGAACGGGCTCCTGAGACGTGGATGAGCCCGGTTTTGCCAAAGTGTCAGTTCTGTGATCAAGAAAATTGTGTGAAGCCAGTTATTGCGGATAAGAAAAGATCGATAAATTGGTTGTTTTTGCTTCTTGGACAAATGGTTGGGTGTTGTAGTTTGGCTCAATTGAAGTATTTTTGTAAGCATACGAGAAATCATCGAACTGGTGCGAAAGATCGGGTTCTTTTCTTGACCTATTTAGGGTTGTGCAAGCAACTTGACCCGAATGGGCCATATGAGCGTTCTTGATCGATATGGAATTAGAAATCGGGTTTAAGAGTACAATTTGTAAGCATGGATTATTTGTTTTTGGATGTGTTTTGATATCTTTTTGTGTTTCATCATCGTTGATGTATAAAGTTGTTTCAATTCTATCTGAACTGTTAGTTGTTTAAATCATACATTCAGTTTCTTGTTTATAATCTAGTGCCTAAATTTGAACCCAATATATTTTCGTATATTTGTTTAAGATCAATACATTTATTTAAAAATTTCCCGCGTTTGCTGTATGCACGTGTCATTAGTCGAAGTTTCATCAAAGATGACCAATAATGTGCATCTGAATTTAATTCGAAGAACCATTTATTTTTGGTTAAGTTGTTATATGGAAGCTAGATTCTATCAGGTTTCTGGAGACATTTTCGTATTTTTAACAAACAGTCGCAACAATTGGACTTAAATATCAAACGTTTGACATCGTGTTGACTTGACTATTAATATTACAAACGTTTTAGATAAATGACTGCATATATAAGTTATGTCATAATTTGAATTAAGTGTGATCTAGTGAAACCAGCTTGACATGTTTTTTTTCTTTGTTGTTTGTTGTTGGAAGATCGTGTTATCGACATCATCTTTAATGGATCACCAATTCACTCCAAATAAACCGTGTAAATCGTCATCCAAAAAAATATTGATAAAAAAGATTCCATATCTTTCTTTTTTCAAAACATGTAAAAGTTTAATACGCTCTCAAACTACAAACACAATATTTATCTCGTTTTTTGAATTATATGTAACTAACCATACGCATCTGTACTCCATCGATCTTACTATAGTTCGATACATCATCATTTATCTTTATATACAACTTTACATTTTATCATCTATCATCATCTATAGTTTCATGCAACTTTACACCACCGAATAGATTGGACTTAGTTGCATTTTTTTATTTTTACTACATTTGATTTACAAATGACAATTTTGTATCACTTAATAACTATTTAAAAAGTGTATAGTTGTTAGACTCTTACGAGTTACAAGTGACCCGTAAGTCAAAAATCTACATAACGAGGTGACTCGGATACCGACTCTTAAATGACATTGACTCTTATAAGTCGTTTATTGACTCTCCCAAACTACGTGTGACTCTTCCGAATCTTGTGCTCGTTAGAAAATATGATAAACTTTTAATTTAATTTAATATAAAAAATAAAAAGTAAATGACAATCTATTTTAAATTAAATATTTATTTATGTCGATTGGCTGGTCAACGATTTAACTATCGACTTCCATAACATTTTATTTCTATTAACAATCAAAATTTTAAACAATAATATACCTAAGAATATATAAATTATATATATCTGTGTTTATTGTAAAATAGTGATATTTACAAATTAACGGAGTCGAATCACAGGTTAACAAGAGCGGATGAGAGTAGGTTTGCCAGGGGAAAATTATAAAGAAAAATATGTTGGCCCCACCATAGCATCCCATAGAACGTTTACTCATTGAGCTAAACGTATAGTGGAAGCCTGGAAGGGCTTCATCCTATTCCAGCAAAGCAATTATTTTCCCATTGATCTTGCGGTAAGTGAGTATGAAATATGAACACATATTCTTTCAATTGATTTTTTATTTTTTTCACTGGATGTTAAGTTTGATCTTAACCACAGTCCACACGAAATCCAAAAACATGAAGCTGGGTCATTCAGTACTTCAAATTAGCAACAAAAAAAGCTAAACGATCCATTGCTTTTGTAATTTGCATATCATCTTCATCTTTATTTATTTATATACTTGTAATCACTATCAGATTTAACAGGGGAAGTTGTTCGAAGGGCAGGCAGCATGGATCGTCAAAAATCACAAGTATGCATTATATGTATATCAACAAAAAATTATTCAAATTTCTCTTCATTTACGATTTATAATAAGTTTATGGCAAGTGTGACTTTATTTTTTGTAATACTGAGTGTATATAGTGGCTAGCTAATAAGGGGCAAAATGAAAAAGAATGTGAAGGAGAAGCAGAGGCTGTAATAATAGGGGGTATGGTGTTAGATATTCAAGCCACTCCTTTTATTCCTCCAAACCCTAGAACTACTGTTCCTGGCAAGGTATATGCATACTTTTGTTTGTTGTGAATTATAAAGTTTTTAACTTTTTGTTGACATAGTAACTGTTTATGAAAGTAGTGTACTATTTAGTTTGTTATAAATGGGAAGATTAACTGTTAGATGTATCATAATATCAATGAAAAGTACATTGATGTTTTAGATAGATAACCGAAAAAATAATATAATGTCAATTCCCTTGTATGGAAATTGACTTGCATATTGCAATAAATAGTATAAAAGCATAACCAGGAACCCCCTAAATGCACTCGTATTGCATAAGCTTATAACCCAAATAAGCTTAGAGTTGGAAGACTATGGCTTGGGTGATTATCAAGTTTTTTACTATTTTCAACATTTAGGTTACTATCTTTGCAGCCTTTTCATTGACTAGTTCCTCTAATTAGGTGCGATATGCAGCAGGAGGTGTAGCAAGGAACATTGCTGAGTGTGTATCAAAGCTTGGAACAAAGCCTTTTATGATAAGTGCATTAGGATTGGATACGTCAGGTGAGGAATTTCGATAGTACGCATGGATTGCGGCTGGTATGCATGATCTCTTTTGGTCGTATTAAAAGCCACAACACTACTTATGACTATTTTGAATTTCAACAGGGAATTTATTGTTGGAGTACTGGAAGTCTGCAGGATTATCAATGGAAGGTAGACTTTTGACTTTCTGAGTACTAATTCAAAGTGTTTTCAGGTTCATTTTTGTAACAAAGAAAAGGTGTTGAATTTTGGTATCATTTTGTATGTTTATGTATGTAAGGCATCCGAATGGGCCATGAGATAGAGACTCCAGTTGTATGCGTTGTTTTTGATACTGACGGTGAATCAGCTGCGGCTGTTGCAAGTGTTGAGTCTGTTGTAAGTTAGTTATTCGTATTTTAAGTTTTTGCATAGCATTTGTTTACAAATGATATTCAAAAGTTACATGCTTAATCTGTTCTCTGTTCCAGGAACGGTTTCTTACACCCAAGTGGATTCTACAATTTAAGTCTGATATTGCATCTGCTCCTATGGTGATGGTTGACGCAAACTTAAGTATAGCGGCTCTTGAAGCATCTTGTCAATGCATGTTCCTCCATCACCCGCCATCTGGCATTCCACCCTTCATTTCAACAACTTTTAAATTTTTTCATGAGTGTCTATATGATGTTTTTTACTTGCAGTGACAGCAGAGGTTGGCACGCCAGTGTGGTTTGAGCCTGTATCTGTAGCGAAGTCAAGAAGAGTTGTTTCAGTTGCCAAGTATGTGAGTCTCCTCTTTTTGAAACTCATGTTCTTAAACTAATTAGGCCGAAAATCATTACAGTGATTAGAGCTGAGAAGTGGCAAGATGGGCGAGTAGGCAGGTTGGGTAAAACCCGTCATTTTTAAGAATGGGTCGAAAGGAGCTGGTCCGGGTTGGATCGGGTCAACATGTAACTTTTATGTGTTAATTGGAATTACAGATAATAATCTGAATGTGTACATAGAACAATATAGGAGGTTGTATACATCAAAAGTAGACTTTGGGGCCTTCTAAGCCATTCAACCCAGTTGACCCGTTCCCATTTCGGCTAACTTTTTTGATTTGACCCGCTTGTGATAAATACACATCCCAAATCAATCAATTGATAACTAAAATGAGTCATATTAGCCATTTCCAAGAATGATACTTCATATACTCAGACATACACACTCAAATATATTTAATTCTACATGAAATTTCTAGCCTTGATCATTTGGTTGCTATACTTCTTTAATTTAGGATTTTAGGTTGCAAATTTTCACCTAAAAATACTGTAGTTCACTGTGTTATAAAGAATTATTTGAGTGACTCCTATTACATTATAAGATTTGCAGTGTTTTTTTTTCGATTTCAAAAGTTGAACTTTATGATTATCACTTTTTAGAAACTTTGGAGTATGATCTATAATAACACAAAGATTCGGTACAGATAACCTTTACTTCACCTAATGAAGACGAGCTAATTGCCATGGCCAATGCTCTATCTTGCAAAGACACATTCTCTCCAATTCAGAAGGATAGCTGTACAATAGCATCTCTATTTCAACAACTAAAACCCGCAATATGGATTTTGCTTGAAAAAGGCATTAAAGTGGTTGTTCTAACTCTCGGGTCGAAAGGAGTGTTGTTATGTTCTAAAGGACGTCTCGACTTTCAACATATTGGACCAAACAGAAACAATAAGTCACATGATATTGGCAAAAAGTTGCATGAAACCATAAGTCAACTCTGTCCATCTGACCGATTTTTTAGTGCATTGAGGCTCGAAGAAAGCTCTAGTAGCAGCCCGTATGTGGTGCATTTTCCAGCTGTATCATCTGCTTCAGTTGTGAGACTAACAGGAGCTGGTGATTGTCTAGTTGGTGGCTCGATTGCTTCCATTTGTGCAGGTTTAGATGTAATGCAAAGTATTGCAGTTGGAATTGCAGCTGCTAAAGCTACTGTTGAGGCGGAGACAAACGTACCAACCAAATTTAGTTTGGAACAAATTGCAGGTATGTAATGATGGAAAACTTGACTGATTTTCTTATGAGTGGATCGATTTGGGTATGAATTATCTTTAACATGTCAAATAGGTAAAAAAAAAGTGGCCTATAAGGGAATGGGTAAAATGGGTTTGAGAATTGAGAGTCTCCTAAAGTGTGTTATAATGCATACTACCTTAGATTGTTTTACACAAATAATAATTAGATTATTAATGACATAAAATCAAAATTTGTGTCAGGTCAACTGGTCCAGTTTCCACCTGTAATACATTCACATAAATAATTAACTCATCAAAATTTTGGACAAAATGGTGGTCACAGGCTGCCACATTGGTGCGTCATGGTGGTCGCAGCCCGTTTGTGCGAAATTTTTCAAAACAAAACGTTTGTGCGAAATTTTTCAAAACAAAATGTTTGTGCGAAATTCCCCTTATATCTAAAAAGGACACAGATCTCCCAAAGTTTGTTTAAATACATAATTCCTTGTAAATCATTTTATATTTAAATAATTCCTCTAGATAATTAATCAAACCCTAAATTTTTTGTATTTTCTTATTCTGCAGCTGATGCAAGATCGGTGTACTTGGGTGCCAAGGTTGTTTTCGTTCAGTCGATGTTATAATTAAATTTGTGAAGAAGGTTGAATGAATTATGTTTCATTCAAATATTTGTTTCGAAATTTTACATTCTTCATAAATGAAAATTACTCAATTACATGTTGTGTACGATCTTTTACAAATAAAGTTAAGAATCATATTTTGTTTTGATTTTCGAAACAATTATTGTACCTCATTATATGTGTTAGATGTGTGGATATGGACATTTACAAACAAAGATCAAAGATTTATTTATTTTTATTTTTATTTAATTATTATAAGAGCATATCAGAACAAGAGAAAATAGCTTTTTCTTTAACAAACACCAGTTATAATTCTCATTTGTGTTTAACAAACTCAAACGGACTAATTTACTCCCTACAGAGGGGGAGTCATATTTAACGGTATTTTCAACTTATTGATTTACGGTTAAAAGCCCATACTTGATATTGTGGATGTGGGAGATGTTATTATTATTCACAAATGAGGTTACTAATCGACGGTCTTATATCTCACGGCTACGCCATAAAATCCTGTCAAAGTACTACTGTGTTTGCATGCAATCAGCTTATACATTTATACTCCAAACATGGTCAAATAAAAGAAGCATGCAAAGTGTTCGATGAAATGCCTGAACGAAATGTGTTCACTTGGAATGCAATAATTTCGACGCATATAAAATCCCATAACTTGGATCAAGCACAAGTTATGTTCGATGCTGCCCCGTGTAAAGATTCAGTGACTTATAACTCGATGTTATCGGGGTATGCAAACAATGATGGGTATGAAACAAAGGCGGTTGATTTATTTTTGCAGATGCATTCTGTGGGGGATGATGCACGAATCGATGAATTTACTCTCACCAGAATGTGTAACTTGATGGCAAAGATAGGAGATTCATGGTTTGGGAAACAGTTACATTCGTTCATGATGAAAACTGGGAATAATATTAGTGGGTTCGCAGTTAGTGCTTTGGTTGATATGTATTCGAAAAGTAGGTGCTTTAATGAAGCTTATGAAGCCTTTCATGGATGCGATTGTGGGTCAGTGGATGTGGTTTCCAAAAACGCTGTTGTTGCTGCGTGTTGCAGAGAAGGAAAGTTAGATATGGCCTTAGAACTTTTCTCGAGCCAACCGGAGTATAATGATGTGGTATCTTGGAATACAATGATCACGGGTTATGCTCAAAATGGGTATGATAAAGATGCCATTGAATTGGCCGTTTGTATGAACAAAAAAGGATTTAGATGGAACGAACATACTTTTGCTAGCGTTTTAAGTGCTTGCTCATCTGTGAAAAGTTTAAAAATGGGGAAAGAACTTCATGCAAAAGTCTTGAAGGAGATAACGAGCTTGAATCAGTTCATTAGTAGTGGAATCGTTGATGTCTATTGCAAATGTGGCAACATGATGTATGCTGAATCGGTCCATTCAACGATTGGAGTCGAGAATAAGTTTGCCACCACCTCAATGATTGTGGGGTACTCTTCACAACATAACATGCTACAAGCCCGAAGGATTTTTGATTCATTAATAACAAAGAATCCTGTAGTGTGGTCGGCTATGTTTTCTGGTTATTTGAACTGTCATTGCTGTGAAAATGTTTTTCAACTATTTCACTTGTTCAAAGCCGAGGAAACAACGGTTCCTGATGGTTCGGTTCTTGCAACTGTACTTGGTGCGTGCGCTTTACAAGCCACCGTTGATCCTGGAAAACAGATGCATGCTTATATATTACGAATGAGGATTTCCATAGATGGAAACATAATCAGTGCGTTAATCGACATGTACTCGAAATGTGGAAACATAACGTATGCACACAGATTCTTTGAACGAATTAAGTTTAGGGATTTAGTCATATACAATATAATGATAGCTGGTTTTGCTCACCATGGTTATGAACATGAAGCATTTGAACTCTTTGATAAGATGATAAAAAGTGGTTTTCGCCCTGATACAGTAACTTTCATTGCTATCTTATCAGCTTGTCGTCACTGTGGCTTAGTTAAAATGGGTGAAAATTATTTCAAATTGATGACAGAAGAGTATAATGTAACACCTGAACTCGATCATTATGCATGTATGATTGATCTTTATGGGAGAGCTAATGAACTCGAGAGAGCAATGGAGTTCATGAGAAAAATTCCTGTAGAACTAGATGTGGTTGTACTGGGAACATTCTTGAGTGCTTGTAAGCTGCACAGGAATGTTGAACTAGCACGAGAAGTAGAAGAAAAGTTGCTGAGAATTGGTGGAGATAGTGGGAACAGATACGTGCAGTTGGCTAACGTTTATGCAGCAGAGGGGCAATGGAACGAGATGGGAAGGATACGAAAGAAGATGAGAGGGAACGATGTTAGTAAACTTGCTGGTTGCAGTTGGGTTCATGTAGGGAGTAAAGTTCATAGTTTTACATCTGGTGATACGTATCATTCTGAAGCCGAAGCGATGTATGGTATTTTGGATTTCTTGATCATGGAAATGAACGACAAAGAAGAGATTCAATTGTGTTTTTGACGTTAATGAACTTTGTTGTACTAATCAAGAGCATGAATTGTGATGTTTATAGTTGAACTCAATGCCTGTTGATTAAAAGCGGTGGCAAACTAGGTGTGTCGGTTGATGTGTCAAAATGGGTATTCTTTTGTACGGGACAAATAAATCGGATTGAGTTCATCAAAAACACTTTATACATTATTTAAATACATCTATTACAGATAACTTGTTAAGTTTTAGATATATTACACAAATATATTATTATATTATATACTAGGTGGAAGACCCGTGCAATACATGGTAATTTATTATAATTATTTTAGATATTATGTGATTAAATGATAATTGTAGTACATATTTTATAAAATAATTTATAAAATAATATTAATTAAATAATTTATAGAACTTTATTTTCGTATGTGAATCCTCTTTCCATATTATTATAATATATGTAGCATTTATATTTATTATTTATTAATTATTATAAAATAATAAAATAATAATATAATATTAATTAAATAATTTGTTAACTGAACTTAAGAGATTGACACGTGGCATTCATGCTTACGTGGCAAATTCTGGGGCTTTCTTTTATACTCCTTTAGTATATATATAGATTATTACAATAATAATTTAATCTCAGTTTAGATGTTGCAATGCTGCATGTCATAACGATGCTATTTGATCAACTTGTAACACCTTTGACCCATATGACTTGAATTCCCTTTTAGTAACTAAAAATAATTGTAATCGTTAAATTCATTATCCAACGCATCACAAACCAACTCGTTATAAGTAAATGCTTTCAATTATGTATCTATTAATGACTTTAAACTTTTGATTTTCGTCTTAGGTATGTAACATTAAGTAACATAGAGGGTTAAATTGCTATTGATGGTTCAGTAAACTAACAAAAAATCATCAAAAAACATCAAAGAGATCCAAATGCAAAATGTCACATTCATCGGCATCAATGAATACTTGATAAAAGATGGAAATGTTTGTAAATGGCTTTGTAAATTTGTAAATGTTTTCTACCCATTATAAATTCAGGGGTAAGGTACTCCTAAGCATGGAGATAAAAAGAAGTGTAAGGGCCTTAAAGTAAATACATTAAACTAGAAGAACTGAAAGTAAAAATGTGATTATAGTTCGGTTATAAAACAATGGGCTCCGCCAACAGTATAAAAAGGAAACTAAAATCCCTTTTACGAAATTTAGATCTCAATTTCATACGAGATGTCGATTTTAGGTTCAAATCTGCCAGGGGAGGTAATTATTCTCAATTCCCCTCAAACTAGGGTTTTATAACATTAATTTTGCTATTTATAATAATTAATCTTCAATCTATATGTGATTTCATTTGTTCTAACCTGATATTTGTTCGAACTTTTATATATATTATTTTTTACTAGCAACATATCAACACGTTTGACTTTTTTCCGGTCAATTAAGTTATTGAGATTTGGATATTTTTAAGAGAAACAATAAAGCATGAAAAATTATAATCATTGAAACAATAATTACAAATTTAAAAGTGCTTATGGCTTAAAATAAGCATACTTTCTGGTTTTTTAAAAAACGCAATAAGCTATAAGCGAATATGTAACAAACTTAAGAATTTGCTATGTGATGTGTGTTGAATATTTTCATTGATCCTATAAATTATTAATGCAGCTTGGTCTGAAGTTGCTTCTAAGCCCGCTTGGTTCTAACATTGTCCTAAAAACGGCATGGTAAGGTTTTAATGCTGTCGGACGGATTAACTACTTGAGTTGAGAACTTTTAGAGGCATTTATGCTGATAGAAAAGATATGAACTTTGTTTCATTAGCTGTAATTTATTGTGTGTTTTTTCTGCAGTTGTTCTGTGGGAGTTGTTTTGCCTGTTTATTCTACTTGTAAAGCGATTGAGTCGAATAATAGAACTGAGCAACAAAAGTGGCTTGTATATTGGGCAGGTCAGTGATGCTGTGAACCTTAGTTCGATATAATGTCTGAGTTGCATGTTATATGATATTTCTTCTTCTTTATATACAATGTTCTATGGTAGATACTAATCATGAAATATTGCTTGCAGCATATGGTACTTTTAGCGTTGCAGAAATGTTTACTGATAAACTTATATCATGGTATTATCTTTAACGGAATTTGGCTTTATGTTTGCATTCTCAAGTTGGTATGAACCTAATCAATGGCTTTTCAGGGTTCCACTTTACCATCAGATTAAGTTTGCTTTTCTTGTTTGGCTTCAGCTTCCCACCACGAATGTAAGCTGGTCTTTATTTTTTTTTTTTTTATTTTGTGGTAAATGAAGAGCGCCTAACTTAAGTTCTAAACTGTAGTGTTTTAATTTGATTATTCCATTATTAGATATGCATATAAGCGACTACGACTAGAGGTAATAAAATTTATGGTCGGGGCAACAGTTCAAAATAAGTACTTTTCTAGTAAGAGTCAGCTTGGATGACCGGAAGCACTTTTTTCCAAAGAATTTTTTTAAGAATAATTAGTGTCTTTATATGATTAGAAACTCCATATTAGGAATTGTATGCATTAAGAAACACCCTTTTGGCGAATTTCAACCCGTTTGACCCGTTTCCTTTTTTTAAACTATTTTTTTTTTGTTTGCCCTTTTAAGTTTTGACCCTTAGAGATAAAGCACAACTCAAATTGTTCCGTTCATAAGTAAATGGGTCAAGATTGCCACCTCTAACTACGACCAACCAAACCACAATTGGGCTCAACCTTGGAGGGTAGGATTCTATTTTAATGCGTTATTTACGCTTCTTAATCTCTAATTGTCAGTTGTTGCATGAATTCCGAACTTAACTGGTAGAAATAAATATTCTGGGTGCTAGTCATGTTCAAATTTTTTGTTCTACAGGGTGCCAAACTGTTATACATGAGTCACTTACGCCCTTTCCTTTTGAGGCATCAAGCTAAACTTGATCTAACTGTGGCATTCTTGTACAGTGAATCGGTAATGCCTCTTTCCTCATTGTAATTGCTTGAAACTTTGTGCCTGCCATCGACATCATAAACAATTGAAAACCTTGTACTTGATATATATATATATATATATATATATATATATATATATATATATATATATGAACATATGTTTATCGGAAGACCTGACAACAATGTTAAGTTTAATTTAAGATCATAATAAATAAAAGAGACCCAGATTGATTACTTTCTGGTCAATTTAATGTTTATTTCACAAATGCTGTATTTCAGGGTAAATTCGTTAGTGCCCACGAAGGAGAATTTCGGTTCATTAAGGCAGTTGGAATGAAGATCCTGATGTCAGGTATTAAGCATGAATACTTTTTAATAAGTTCCAGTTCATCTGCTTATAACAAAATGGCTTTTTTAAACTTCACTTCTGCACCTTATAATACATTCATATGCCAGCCGAATTTACTCTATGTTTATCTCTTTCCTTGAATCAGCAAAGCAATTTGTCAACGATGGCAGTCAAACCATCCCACCTGTCCCACCACCAGAGGGAAGAGTAATTACAGGCCAAATTGAACAAGTAGAGAGCTCTGACTCTAATGAAAATGATGCTGATGATGATGATGATGATGATGATGATGATGATGATGATGATGATGAAGATGGTTATGTAACCGTCCCTGCAACTTAACATATGGTCAAGTAAATCGGTCAAACCAGACTCTTTATTTATCAGCTTATGAATTTGAATCTGTAAATATTTATTTTGCCAATTACTTGTTTTAGTCATCAAGTCAATTACTCATATCATTTTACCAGTAATCTCTACAAGAGCAAAAACCATCACTGAAAGAGTGAAATCGACTTCTATCTCTCAACAAAATCTTTAATCTAAAGATTTTAGAAACAAGCTTCATAACAGAGTGACAATCCTTGCATACACGCAAATTCTTGACAATTCTTATCACACTTCCATTACATAATCTCGACATCCCAAATGCAAGAGCAAGTTTCTCACTATGCATAGCTACTGAATCTTCTTTCTCTTCATCGTCTATATCATGTAAAACACTCCCAGTTAACTCTGGGGCATACCCGCCTTCAACTCTAATTCTCAACATAATCTCTCTAAGCTTTGTATAGGCCTCGTTCATGATTTCACTTTCTTTTTCACCTGCAACAAAACTATACATGACTTTATCAACTTCAATCATGCTCCAACCCGGGGATTTCATTAGTCCTTGACTATTCATTGACTTTCTCACAGTCGCAACATCCTTCCATTTCCCTGCAACAGCATATATGTTTGATAACAAAACATGGTCACCCGAATCATTAGGGTCGAGTTCAGCCAATCTCATTTGAACTTCTTCAGCCAACTCTACATTACCATGAATACTACACGCGCCTAAAAGGGTTCGCCAAATAACAGCGTTTGGTCTAATTGGCATTTGACTTATAAATTTGTATGCTTTTTGAAGCTCGCCAGCCCGGCCATATAAATCAACCATACAACCATAATGTTCAAAAGTCGGTTCTATGCAGTACTGATTCTTCATCATTGAAAAATACCGGCATCCATCTTCAATTAAACCGGCATGACTACAAGCATACAGGATCGAAATGAAGGTAATCCCATCGGGTTTAATACCCGAATCCTCCATCTGATGAAAGAGTTTCAGGGCCTCTTCACCGTACCCTTGCATAGCCAACCCTGCCACCATTGTTGTCCACGAAACTATGCTCTTTTCTCCGGGCATTCTTTCAAAAACTAGACGGGCCATGTTAACGTTCCCACATTTTGAGTATGTATCCAATAACGCATTGTTCACAGAACGTACCCAAACAAACCCAGATTTCTCTATATAACAATGTAGTATTTTCCCAAACTCAAACGCCCCAGCTTGTGCACACACGGAAAGTATTCCAGTCAAACTCACCTCGTTAGGTTTCAACCCAACCCGTTGCAACTCTATAAACAGATCAAAAGCCTCATCGAAGCACCCATTGTGAGAAAACCCGACAAGCATCGTACTCCAAGAAACCTCATCTTTTGCGCGCATTTCCTGGAAGAACAGCTTCTTAGCAAGCTGAATCTCCCCAGCTTTCATATACCCATCAAGCATAATGTTATCAGATACCAAATCCCTAACTGGCATCCGTCGATAGAACCTCTCCGCACCCTTCACATCACAACATCTCAAACACGCAGTAATCATTGCATTCCACGCCACAATGTTTGGTTGAAACATTTCATCAAACACCTTCCGTGCACAATCAATCCACCCACACTCTGCATACATACTAACAAGTGTAGTCCCAACATACAAATGGGTATCCAACCCACACACTACCGCCTGCGAATGCAGCTGAACACCCGTATCACAACATTGTAAATTCGCAGCCGCTTTAAGAACAAAAGCGAACGAGAAACTATCCGGTTGTATGTTTTGACGCATATCGATGAACGTAGTGAGTGATTTGTGTGGGTGATCGGAATCGGAGAAACCTCGAATGAGGGTGTTGTACATGAATGCATCTGGGTTTGGGAAATGGTGTACGAGAGACTGGGCGTAACGGAGAGCATTGGAGATGAGTGTGGCACAATGAAGAATGAGGTTTCCGGTGATAAATATATCGGAATTGTGACCAGATTTGATGATATGACTGTGAAGCTGTTTGATGGATTTAAGGGACTTACAGCGTTTAAGTAGTGTCAGATATAGAGACTCGATATTGTTCATACGTGAATATCTTGATCATAAAGATTTGAGGCAATCTTGTGGCTCGATAATTTGATTTTTACGTTTGGGGTACGTGCTTAAATGCAGTCAAGTATTATAGTTAACAAATTTAGTGCAAATAAAATTAAGAAGCGATAAGAATAATTTAGCTCGTCAAGTATTATAGTTAACAAATTTAGCTCGTCATTAAAAATCTTAGTATAATATTATAGTTCCTCACGTCTCATTTTTATTATCCACCTTTCTATTTTTATTTGTCCTCAAAAAATAATTATTAAAAATTATTAAACTACCAAATTTACTTTCATTTATTACTTGCAATCATTTCTCCCATATAATTTTTCAGTCAAACTTGCCTTGAATATAAAAGTAAAATTGACATCCATCCATCTTATATTAAAATCTAACAAATTTTGTTAAGGGACAATAAAAATGGGACAGAGAGATAAATGAATTTAGGTGTGGTATAAGAGAGCCGTATGAATTTTGAGGTGAAGGAAGGACACACGATCTCATACGTTGATTTTTGTGATCAACGGTCCAAAAGTATAGATAATAGACATTTCTAAAATTATGTGCATAATCAAAATGAATATTTTAACTGAGACGAATGGAGTATATAAAAAAGTGTATTTGAAAAGATACCCACCTAACACGTAAAATACCGTGATATGAAAAGTGGTCCTCTTTCCAGGTTCACAACTTCGCGTGACCTGTTTGCATGTGATCCTACCCATGTTGTTCGTGGTTCCAATTTTTAGATAAAATGCTTGTTATCCGTTTTAGATCAGATTGTTTAAGATTTTATGGATAACAGATAAGACATTTGATCTAAAACTGAAACCACATGCAACTCAGACACGACCACACGCAACAAGGCCATGTGAAGTTGGTAGTCCAGACACAAAACCAGTTTCCCGGTCACGGTCCAGCCACCTGCAACTCCAAAGACCACACACAACTCGCAAAATATGGTGTGTTATATTCTTTTAAATACACTTTTTTGAGATACAAAATTATATAACTTCTCAGAAAAAGACATTACGGTGAATTTCCCTTCTAAAGTCCTAAAAACTAAAATATGTCGGTAATATAAGAAATGTTGTGTAGTGGACATTGACGTTTGAATGGGCTTGACCTTTAAGATTTTGGGTTGATGATTTTCTTGAATATTGGGTTCGAAAATGAAAGTTTGAAAAAACTTTAGCTCATATATTCATAGGCATCTGCTAACATAGGCCTCCATGATACATATTAATAACTATTTAATAAAGTAAAAAAAAAAATTAATTAAAATGCATTTAATTAATTTGAATGTTTCTAAAATAAAACTTATATTTAATATAATTTTTAATTTAAAAAGAAAGTTTAAGATCAATGAATACTTTTTAACAGTTGACACCATGCCACATATATTGGGTACATATTATCCTTTAGATGTTACCATTAATATGCATTCACTTCATTGTTTGACTTTAGGAATTTTTAACAGGGTATACCATGTGGCCTCCCTTATTTCAACATCATGGACATTATTGTTGTCTTAATTGTTTATACGGGTTACAGGTTTAATCCGTATTTAATAACAATTTATTATTTAATAAGTGGCGATTAATCATTTATCCAAGTGGTTTAAATACTTTTATCCTTTCATTTGTACTTTAAATGAATAATATAAAATATAAATTTGTTATTCCCTCACATATAAAAATATACATAAATTATTTACGAGCTGTCTAAGTAATTGAAGTTATTAATTATGCAATGGCGCATTGTATATATTTGAAAGCGTGAAAAAGAATGTATATCGGGGATAAGTTTTGAATGCAAATATTGAAAAGTTAAAATAAAGCATAAGTTTGATAAGATGTGAAATTGTTCAAATACAGTCCATGTATGTTCATTAATTGTCTAAATTGTGTCTAAATCATTAGAAGAAAGACGCTAACAATATTTTTTAGTGGCGGATTTACATTAAAGGTAGAGAAAACACGGGCTATAAGTCTATTTATTATATGATGTATAAAAAATTTATAAAAAATATTATTTGTTAATCGTGTTACATGTTCACAGAAATTAAAATATCAGTATTACGGGTCATTTCAAATTCTAAATACGCCATTGTAATCATTTCAACTTTTTGAACACAATTATTGATTATCATCATCAATTTCAACAACCATAAACAATTATTGTGTTAAGGCTGAACTTTAACAATTGTCAAAAAAATAAAATATAGTGTTATGGAAGTTTCAATTGTCAAAAAATAAAATATAGTGTTATGGAAGTTTATCGATACTCCTTAGTCATCATAAGTAAATCAATTAGCATATCATTATTAAACATGTTTCATAGTTAGAAGTCATCTTACATCTAACTTCCTTGTGGGAGTATTTGAAAATACTTATCAAGATCACTTGAGTAAATCACTTGTGTAGTTGTGTTTCTGAATAATTAAATAAATACATTATGAATAATTAAATAAATACATTATACTCTAACTCTTAGAATTTTTTTTAGAAATGCACATTTACCCTTAGATAACTTTTTTTTTTTTTTTTAATAAATCAAACTCAAACACTTTATCTTAGAGAATTTTAAAGAACAATTTAAAATACCGAAAGATTTGAACGAAGAACTGTATAAGGTGAAAATTTCATGTCCAGCTATATAGAATGATAATAAGAGTAACAAATGATGTCATACATACACAAATACATACGGCCTAAAGAATCCAACAAAATAAATGAGATAGACACACAATAAGGGAATAACCGAATAACAGTTTCGTGATCTTGTTTAATACTATAATCAAAATTGTTTTATATAAGTACTAAAAGAGATTAATCTCTAAATTAGAAGGTAGTTAAGTAGAAAAAGTTCCCTCTCATTGACCCAATTTTCAAAGTTCAAACCCCAAATTCTTTAACATTTTGACCAATCACTTTCACTTTATTCCCCTGAAATCATCCATTCATTCATCACTCATCAAAATCAGTCTTTTTAGGTCTTAAAGCTCCAAATTTCATTGGAGTAATTTATAAATCATTCTTTCCTTCTCTCGAAGGCCAAATATTTGAAGGGTTCTTTCAAGGTAATCAATTTAACAAAACCCATTTCTAGGGTTTAGAATTTCCCCCAAGATTACATTCATCTTTTACATTTCCTTAAATCTTTCATTTGGTTTCTTGTTTTCTGCATTTTTCCCATTTTGATTCTGCCTTTTAGTCTCTGATTTCTTGATGGATACAAATTTGTGTAAGTTTGATCTTTTTTCTCTTTTAAGTATCCAAAATATTATAGAAATAAATTTGAGTTGGTAAAACCTACTAAATTTGTAGATTCAATGAATTATATTTGAAACAAAGTTTACAACTTTAATATCCTCACATGAAAACAAAATTGGGTGACAAAAGTTAAAATAGATTTCCAGATGTGGGATACATCATATTTCAAGTTTGTTCATTTTCTTGTTTTTATATCACCAACTTTTGACTTTTTGATTCTTTGTTTCAATAAGTTTCCATGAATCCAAATAATACATATTGTTAAATTTTATCCATCATTATGTACACAACTACACATTATACATATACCCTGCTTTGGCTGTCAAGTTGCTCAATTATTGTTTATCCAATGACATATTTGATATCTATATCTTTAAATTCTCATAAAGTATGATGATATGATTTGCATTTTGTTACATGATCTTTAATGTTCTTTAAGCTTGTTATAAACTTATATGTCTAATGTTTATGATAACTCAATGCTGCAGGTTTAAGTGCATCAACATTGAATCATGTTTACTAGTTTCACACCCTTTAGAGGCATGAAATCGAAAATAGTTCCTTACTATATGAACGGAAATCCATCGAGTCTCTTTTGCATCCTGCCTCGAGACGATTCTTCACGCTTTTATCCACCTGGCACCGCCCCTGTTTACCTTAACGTATATGATATCTCTAGTATCAATAGTTGTATTTCATGGACAGGTCTTGGTGCATTTCACACAGGCATAGAAGGTCGATTTTCTTTTCTTTTTAATTTTCACAAAATTTGCATAAAAAGGACTTTTTGTCTGATATTTTGGTGTGATTTTTTTCTACAGTTCATGGTGTGGAATATGGTTTTGGATGTCACCAAGAATCAGAAAGCGGCGTGTTTGAAATCGAGCCTAAGAAATGTCCTGGTTTCAAGTTTAGGGAGTCCATTTTAATGGGTACTACGAAATTAACCCCAAGTCAAGTTCATAGATTCATTGAGCTGCAATCTAATAACTACTATGGTGACACATACCACTTATTTGGGAAAAATTGCAATCATTTTTGTGAGGATATGTGTTATCAGTTAACAGGAAACAATATCCCCAAATGGGTCAACCGGCTAGCCAGATTAGGTACTTAAAAACTTAAATTCATCGCCTTTTTTGTTTGTTTTTACAATTGTGGTTATGTTGATCTTGAGGGAGCTAATTTTTTACATGTGTTTTGTAGGTTCATGTTGTCGTTGCATACTACCAAAAGCGATAAAGGGTTCTGCTGTTAAAAATGAATCAAAAATTTCAGACTATGAAAAAAAGAGTTTGAAAAGCTCGTTTAATTGTTTCACATCATTTTCGACACATAATAAGTTGAGGAAAGTGTCGATATCTTCATTGTATAGACATTCACTTTACAAAGGATGTCTTCCCCCATGGGACTTGCAAGTTGACTCACAAAGGCTTTGTGATGATGATGAGTAATTGGTTTTATCGTGTGTTCGCAAGAAGCCATTCCATTTTTTTAGCGGGCGTGGTTAAAGACCGATGATTTTGAACAATCGATTTGCAGAAGAATTGGAAAGATAAGAGATTTTGATTATTGTGTTGTAAGGTTTTTTCAAACTTTCATGTTTGGGAGTCAATGTAAAAAACTAAAAACATAATGTTTGTCTTTTGGCATCTTCAATAGTAGAAACCAGAAAATGTACAAATGAAATGGTTTTGCTTTGTTATTTGAATAAGCTTTTTGACTGAGTTGATTTTTCTTTTTGTTTATGACAAACCCTTTTCTTTTCACTGTAATGGCCCATTGGGTTTATAATTATTTACTAAGAAGCCAAGGATATTAAATAAGTTAATCATAAGAGGTTCGTGTTTTGGTGCAGCAACTTTATGATATGTAATAGGAATGTAATTTTTTGAATAAAAATTAAAACAAAGTTCCAAGGATTGTACAAATCACATTGTGAAAGCGAGGTAAGTTCAAAAGGAAACATAACATCCCACGTAACAGGTAAAACAGAAGTAGAAGCAAACTGAGCAGCCCAATAGGCAATATGATTGTTTTCTTGGTTAGTCCACGACAAGGAGATTTGCAAGTTCTTCGACCATAATCGTATATTTGTAATGTGATCGGCGAGGCTCCACGGTGGAACTGTTTTCGTAGACGTTACAAAGACAGTATGCCAAAGAACACGCCGAGTGCACCGGTATTACTTTGGCATGCAGGGAAGATGTTCATGATTGTAAAACAAACTTTTAAACACACTATTAATCTATTACAAGTCATTATACTTGGAATTTTTGTAACACCCTAACAATTGATAGTATCAACTTATTTTTTATGCACCGTAAGTTATTGAAAATTTCATTAAACTTTCAGAAGATTGGAAACTTATACATTACAATACGTTGAATAAAACAAAACATGGGCAAATTAACCTTCTGAGTTCTGAATTCTGATGCAACTTTGAACACTCGAACTGTATGGGCTTGAACTCTTCTTGTGGCCCAAAAATTTCAAGGCCCGCCCCGTGAACCCCAAAAGATTTAACTTGTAGGATATGTTTGTTTGTTTTTGATTTTTTAATTATTTTTTCCATCTTATATATTTTATCACACATATTCATATTCATATTCATTCATATTTATTGTAGGATATCGTTCTTTACTACGTATAATTTGCAGTTCGAAAACATACGTGTTGGATTCTAAGTCATAGCCTCGGTCAATAAAAATTCAGAATTCACATGTCAAGCAAAGAAAAAGGAAAAAAAAAAGAAATTTGTGGTTGCAGACGTCATGAAAATGAGATGGTGATGTCACTATTTTCCATAAATGGAAATTCTGTTTTATGGAATTGGATATAAATTCACGTGAAAGTTAAGCATTGTCCACGTCCTTTTGCAAGAGAAAAATTTAATTTAATACAATATCAAACGCAAAAATAATAATAAAAGAGTGGTTAACGTCTTAAACGTGTTTATAAATCATTGTACTTTAGTGACTTATTGTTAACCAACTTGAGGTGGTTGTGTTTAACGTAAAACAAATTTATTCACGTTTTAATATATTGTACTTTGACGATTTATTTCAACCAACTGATAAATGATTAATGATTATGATATTGGGTCGAGTTCAAACACTTGTCGTGGCACTATATAGAAGGTAAGGTTGTGTTGCCTTTCTATTTTTGACTTACTAATACAAGCAATTCAGTACTAACTATGTATGAAATAATTGTTTATTTTCAAAAAATGTTAACGGGCGTAGAAGATAAATTATAACCTTAATTAGTTGAATATCTACTGCTTACCAGTACTCATAGAATCATAGTTAAGTTGGTAAAATTATACGTATTATATTTTGGAAAAAAAAATCTTTAAATTATATTTCATGAAACTTTTTTGGTCATTTTTGTTCAGAAAGAAATAGGTGCGTCACCGGTCACGTGACAAAAATAAGTGTTTAACGTGGCGTGGAAACTTTTTCCTCAAATTTTGAAATCTATTAAAAGCGGCAACAAATACTTGTTACGCGTGAGCCCATGTATCGTCACGTACCAGATTATTTCAACAAATAACCCCTCATCGTTTATCTGAATGACAAAAACTTCCCTATTTATGGTCCACTAGTGTTATATTATACCACACAAAATAAATATCAAAGTAAAATTGAAATCGTTTAACTTATGAATTTAATTGTTATAATAGTTTTTGTTTATTATATTGTTTTTAGAATACAAGTTTCAATTACAAAAAAATAATGATAAACATTATAAAAGTATGATTGTTAACCAGATATTTTTTGACTTTTTGAAATATATGATAAGGTAAAAAAATAATATCAATATCTATTCATAACTACAAATATGTAAATGTGTAATTTGAAACTTTATACGAAAAAATTCATTGTGTCAAATAAGTGTAATATACATATCACATTTTTGTGCATATTACTTGCACCCTTTGCATACAAGTATATTAATGAAAACGGTTTACCTACTTATTACGTAGTATATATTTCAATTTTTATAGTTACTTCGTTATTGATATGTACTTCTATCATCATCTTGTATTTAACGTTTATTAAAATTCCCATTTCATCCCTATATAAATAACAATCACAAGAGATAACTAATTCTATTTATAGTAAAGTTTAGGAAAACTGTTTTGAAATATGCAAATATTAGTTATTTACAAAACAAACAGGGTCTTTTTAGTCATTTAATAGAAGTACACATCACTTTATGTAACTTTCTCTGCAATTAACCTCCAAAAAACTTTAATTTAAAAATTAAATAAAGTGAAATAAACACACTTCCTGTTTTCTCTCTCTTGTGCTCCAATTTTCACCTATCTTTCAGGTTAAGTTTCTCATTTTTTCACCTTCAGTGCGTGTTTTCACAGCTGTTCACTGTGTAAAAAGCTTCTACTCATGTGCTTTCATGGCGGTTTGTAGAGAGAGAAATTAAAAACATTGCTTCCCGCGTTTACCATCTCCTATTATTTCTAATTCATGCGTGCAAGCTATACATACATACATATCATCTTAACCGTTTCATCCTTATCATCATCTTTATTTTCCTTAAAAAAGTAATCTTTTCTTGCTTTCTTTCTCCATCTTTTTCCATTTCATAATCTTTATTCAATACCCATCTGGTTAGTAGCTCAAACCCATTGATCCATTTACAATTAATTGATATTTTGTTTGTGATATTTCCTTTGCAGTTCAAGTGTTTGATCAATTGTCTAGCTGAATTTTATGATTTTTTTTTTCAATTTGGGATTTTTTAGTTGCAGGTTTTGTATGAGGGTTTGCGGGTTGATATAAATTCTATTGGAATCACATTATTGATTTATTAATTTGGTTTAGGTATATTAGATATATAGTTAGTTATATATATATTTGGTTTGAAAGAATGGGAGCTCATGTTAGTAAGAGATCATCTGCTGCTACATCTTCTGGGTCACCTTCAATGTCTTTGAAAGATACTCATCAAATAATTTCGGAGTTGAATGCATATGAAGCTGCGTGTAGATCGGATACTGATTTGCAATCGTTTGATGCTATGCTACAAGCTAGAGCCAATAACGTGATAAATACTTTGGCTGTGGGAGTTGAAGTTCGAGCTTTATCGTTTGATACATTGAAGGAAGTTACAGAATGTTTGTTGGAAATGAATCAAGAAGTTGTGAAGGTTATCTTGCATTGCAAGAAAGATATTTGGAAAAATCAAGAATTGTTTGAATTGGTTGAAGAGTATTTCGAGAATAGTCTGCAAACGCTTGATTTCTGTGCTGCGTTGGATAAATGCTTGAAAAGGGTACGAGATAGTCAATTGTTGATTCTTGTAGCTTTGCAGCATTTTGACGAGGATGAAGATGTGGAGGACAATAAGTATGAAAAGACTCTTGAGGATTTGAAGAATTTTAAGGATGCTGGTGATCCGTTCACGGAGGAATTCTTTAAGATCTTTCATTCTGTATATCGACAACAAATGGTGATGCTTGATAAGTTACAAGCCAAGAAAATGAAGTTGGATAAGAAAGTGAGGTACATCCAAACATGGAGGAAAGTGTCATCAGTCATCTTTGTGGCTACTTTTGCAGCTGTGTTGATATGCTCTGTGGTGGCAGCGGCCATGGCTGCACCGCCTGTGGCTGCAGCTCTTGCTGCTGCATCGGCTATCCCTCTTGGTTCAATGGGGAAGTGGATCAACAACCTTTTGAAAAACTATGAAAATGCAATTAAAGGGCAGAAAGAG
Organism: Gnaphalium uliginosum; assembly: GCA_963930675.1. Taxonomy (NCBI): domain Eukaryota; kingdom Viridiplantae; phylum Streptophyta; class Magnoliopsida; order Asterales; family Asteraceae; genus Gnaphalium; species Gnaphalium uliginosum. The sequence continues at coordinate 69,751,610 of OZ005680.1, forward strand.
ATCATTAGCTCTATGCAAGTTGGGGGTTTTGTGGCAATCAGGGACCTTGATACTATTCGGGTTCTTGTTGACAGACTTCAAATGGATATAGAGGAGCTGATGAGGAAGGCTGATCATGCGATTCAGGGAGATGAAATGGTAAAAATTGCTATCGAGGAGATTAAATTAAAGCTCAATTCGTTTATGAAGAATGTTGATGATTTAGGAATGCAGGCAGACAATTGTAGCCGTGATGTTAGACGAGCTAGAACTGTTGTCTTGCAAAGGATCATTAAGCCACCAAATCATCAATGAAAGCCCATCTGCTTTGGTATGGTCATCTTCAGAAGTTGAAAATCGAATGTATATAACCCATTTCATCCTAATTGTTTAGGATATAGCATATGGGTTTTATCAAGTGATGCAGAATATGTCAAAGCATTGTGTTGAACTATGCTGTTTTTAGGAAATATTGGATGTCTAATTTACTTTAGGTCTGTTCATTTATTTGTTCATTTGCTCTGTTTGTTGCTATTCTTGCCATTTTCTAATAAAACTTATCAAATTGTTATTCTGTTTATTGTTCTAGTATTCTTCCTTTACCATCTTTATATTGGTCTGATGGTCTGAGTCACTATCATGTTTGAAACATTGACATATACGATGTACGTTGATTCAGTACCATGTTCAACGTCTATGTCACTTTCGCGACCTTAGTAAGTTGTTGGTTATTTGCATGTCTCCCATTGGCAGTTTTGGTCAATGAATATACACTATTTTTCGACTAAAAGAAGACGAAAAAACAATTTATTTTGCAACATTTGTTTTCCAAATTTAGTCACGGAATCCGCTCATTTGACCATCTTCGTCATAATACATAACAAGCTATAAAAATTTATCAAAGCTCAATGATATAGTTGTTACAATATAAATCAACCCACAACTGACTACTATAGGAATAAGGCACGTAGAGGTACATAGTGTTACAACAGATGGTCGAATGTTTGTGCTTTCCCGTCTATCAAGTATAGTTTCGTTGAATAAAACCTGTAATCTACACCATTTGCAGGGATTCTTCACGTTTAATCTCAAATACCCTCATAAGAACATCTTCAACAACCTACATAAGTCCCATTCAAACAAATAAAAATCAAGTATGTAAACAAGATTTAGCAATATAGGCAGGTTGGGTACTGGGATAAAACGTGTTTGTGTCAAAACGGGTGACATTGGACACACCTTTTCTCTAAAATTATATTTTTAATAAATAATCAGTGTTTCAAAATTGATTACGACAATTATGTTATTTCAAAATAATAATATAATATTTTTAATGAAATAATTAGTGTGTCCAAATAGCGTGCCACATTTCCTTATATGCTACCTGTTTGACCAGTTGGAGATAAAACATTACTCGAACCTACCCATTCACAAGTAAATGGATAGCAGAAATGAAACTGAAGGCTGAGATTTACCTTGTCTGGAGTAGATGCACCAGATGTGACACCAATAGTTACCGGGCCCTTTGGTAGCCAGTTTTCCTTCTCAACCAACTCACCATGCTATTACAAAGAGACGATTCAAATGCAAGTGAAATAGTGAACTGAAAATTGACTATAAACACTATAGATGATTTGTGAAGTTGCAGTGTTTACCATCAACTTGTAAGCTATGTGATTTCCTGGACCTACTCTCTGTTCACTGTCAATCCAATAAGATGGAATGCCACGATCCTCTGGAATCTCTTGTAGGTGTGAAGTATTGCTTGAGTTCCACCCACCAACTACTAGTATAAGATCCAACTTTTCATCCACCAATTTATACATAGCATCTTGTCGCTCCTACAAATATAGATTACATTTAGAATAGAGCTTATGACATTATGATATTGGAGGGGGAGTGAAGAGATTGCAAGTAACCATCCAAAGTTCTTCTAGAAGAAGCAGCAACATGGTAAGGACAGGCGGGTTGTGTAATCGGTCACAAGTGGCAATATTTAGTACGGGTTGAAACGAGTTGAGTTGGGTTGACCCGAGACATCTTTTGTCCAAATTTTAAGATTTTACATAAATAAATAAATAATTGGTGGATCCTGTAAGATTACAAGAATTTTCTTATCAGTATTATTCTATTCTTTTATACGATGTGATTAAGGAATAAGGAGGGCTTATGCATTCAAGATACACATTTGGCACCTTTCACCCCATTTGACCGATTCAACTCATTTCTTTTGAGCTATTTATATTAATATTTCAGCCGTTTGATTCATTAAATTCACAAATGGGTCAAAGTTGCCACCTCTAGCTTCTTGATAAGAGAACTTACTTGAGTAGCATCACAGATAGTGTTGAAACTTATGAAGTGTTCAATGGCATTTCCTACTCCATATTTACTCATCATGGTCCTCTCTACTAATTTCCCTGCAAAGATGAAGAAAGAAATGAGCATCGGAAGTTGCAACTTTTAGACAAGTAGTGGGATATATTGGTAAAAATGCAACTGACCAATCTCCTCTGTTTCTCCTTTGAGCATTGTAGTTTGGTTAGCTACTCCAGCTTTAACAAGATCAGTGTCTGGATCAAAACCCTTGGAAATTGCAAACTTAAATTTCTGCAAGTATCCGAAATTTGGTAATGTATTTATATCTTGAAAACATATAATAAGAAATCGGTGCTCAATACTTTAAAAGAGAACGTACCTCCAGAAAAGCTTCTTTTGTGGAGCTAGATCCATTAAGTTTACCACCAAGGATGTAATCACACACATATGTTGCCTAGTTTAGGTAGAAAAAGAAAGCCCTTTAATTCAGATTTAAGATGGTGTGAATAAATGTTCAATGCATCATAATGAAACGGTGACTGCCTTAAGATGAACGAGTAAAAAACGGAGAACAGAAAGAAAGTAAAAAGAGAGGAGAGAAATGTTAAGCATACCTCATCCATATTCTTCACAATGACATACTTTCCTGCAAAAGAAGCTGTTGCTACGGTCTCCTCATGAGCATATTTACCATGAATTATAGAAGTATAGTCCCCTTTCTTGTGCTTTTCGACAGAATTCCACACCTTGTATCCCAAATAAAAAATAATTGATAACATGAAATCATTGCATAAGGTGAAGACATGAATTTTAAAGATCATTGGCAGATAGGGAAAATTTAATAAATCAACAAAGCGAAAGTAATACCTTAGATACCCAAGGGCATGTTGTATCAACTATTTGAACTTGTTTATTACTCAAAGTCAACATCTCATTGACTGCAGCCCCAAAAGCAGGCAATACCACAACGTCACCCTTATCAATGACATCAAACTGTTTCTCTCCATTCTTAATGGGAATGTCTTTAACCTCCATCTCTTCTAGCCTCTACATTACAGAGGTCAAGGTGTTACCAAATTTGACACAGTAGATTAAATGTAAATCAGTGAAGGGGAATGCTAAACATGATTACATGAAACAAATGATATGATATAAGAAAGAAACAATGCTGCACAGCTTACATGCAAAACCAATAATTACTTCATGTCAAAAAAAGTTCTGATACATCCATTATGATCTACAAAAATAATAAAAGGGGAACACATGTGTTTAACTTGATTAAATTCTCTGAACAGAAGAGTGTGGGATACGTTTTGACGATAAAGATAAAGCTTCAAATAGAAATACTCACGTCTATATTGCAAGAACAGTCAGAAAAAATGGTCACCTAGGATTCGAACCACATAAAAAGATATGTTAACTAATAGAACACTAGAATGGTTATCCCACGTGATAGCCGCTGCGTATAGAAAGCTATGGGAGCACATTTCTTGGTAGTGTTCACAAAGAAAGTTCTAACTGAGATTGTACTTAAATGAATAGGATTCATGTATCAACTGAAAACATAGTACACTAAACAGTTCCCCATTCTAAAGATGAACGAAGTAAGTCATAACAATACCTTGTTAACAGTAGGGTTGTGAATGATCTCATTTGTGATCCAAATCTTCTCATCAGGGAATTGTTTCCTTGCTTCATAAGCAATCTGAACTGCACGCTCAACACCCCAGCAAAAGCCATAAGCGTCTGCAAGCTTCACAGTAACATTTCCCCATGTGTATTCATTCTTGTTCTCTTTCAACGTCTTAATGATATCACCTTACAGTAGAAAAAAACATCATCAATAAACCAATAAACTCCGATTCAGTTAATGTTGGGCCTTAAGATCCTGATTAATTCAACCACATTTTCAAAATGCAGACCATATTTTCTACACAATGACACATATATGCAATTAAAACAGGTAATAAGGTCACTACACCTTACAACTATTCTTTTTATATCCTTCTTCTTTTGTAACATAAATTCGATGAGTAATTGATGTTTTATCACTCGCTCACTGTTATAAATTCAATCATTTATACAAATAATGAAATAAACTCGAAACTTAACAATAATTTAATTTAATTTCATTCACATGAATCCTACAAATTCAATCAATCATACACATAAACTCGAACCTCAACCATGAATTGATTAATTTTTCTAGAAAACGGTATATTAATTAAATTCACATGAATCCGTTAAACCTAACAAACCCTCATACTCCAATTTACATTAAAAATTAAAAATAAAATAAATAAATGTAAATGAACAAAAAATCAAAACAGATAGAAGTGCATAATTCTTACTTGTATACTCTTGATTCATGAGCTCAAGAGTCTCCTTTTTATGGCCGAATCCTTTCCGGTTATAATTGTCACTTCTAGTCAAATTATGCCGGAAGACTTTAGCATCAAAATCAGAACCCTCGGAATCTACGGTGGAGCATCGAACGGACATCGGTTTCCGGAACCGTAATAGTTTGACATCCGGCAATGATATTTGAGTGTAAGTTGAGAAAGGATTCAATCGTAGAGATGCCATTGAATTAATGAATTGTGTGTGTGATCAATTGTGAGATTTTGTGTTTATATCACTCGTATTATTTAAAAGATTTTGTCTGATTTATTGATGGGAATAATCATACTTATATGCTTCTTCTAGTTTTCAACGGATGCCTGCGCGGTCTTATTTGGAAAAAAAATAACGTGCTCAAATATAAAAACATAAAATTTAGAAGAAAAAAAAGGTAGTACAATTTTTAAATTCATCAATTGTGTACGAAAAGTTGTCATGATTATATATTTTTTTAATGTCTTTTAATTTAATTAATTATTAATTAATTACTAATAACATGCATGCAATATAAGTGGACTGAGAGGGGTAAATTAGTTTAATTATTGATTTTATAACTTAATTAACTACTAAATAACTCAAATGCTAACTATTTTGTTTCTTTGTATATATATTAAAGAAAGTAGGTGAAAAAAATAATATAAATTAATAATTCAAAGGATGGCTGCTTTTGTTTCTTCAACTCATAGCAAAAAAAACAGTTGATTATGGACTTGTAAGACTTCATAATCAAACGTTCAAGTTTGTCATCCTCCATAGATAATGGCTTTATGATATATCTGAATTAAATAAGTTTGTTATAATGACAAAAAAGTCAAATTTGCATCTCACAAATTCTATGTTAAAATATTTAATTTGACTGCTGGTCATACATAATTGATTCCTTATAAGATATTTATCATTATTAAATAATGCTAAAGAGATACGCTAATAACAACAACACCAATATTTAATTTGGTTATTGGCGGGGTACGTGGGAGGTAAAATATAGATAGTAATACCTCTATCGAAAGTAAAAGGACCGTTTTTACGAAGATTTTATGTTACTAAAACTCGTAACAAATTTAGGAAAACTGATTTTATAATGAGGATGATATAAACTTTTGATAATTAAAAAATTATTGCATTTATTTTAGATAAGACACCTTGAGAAAAATCACATGATTTTTCAACAGTATAACTTGATTTTATTTATTCAATTTTAAAAAGATAAGTCTCCATTTCATGAAATGCATTTTTATTTAATTTTCTCGACAAGTAAATGAATATATGGGCCATGTGGTTCCAAATGAAATAAAGAATATAATAGTAATGTTATAACGTAATTTTTAAGTGGAACAAATAGTGGCCCAACAAGAACAATTAATTGTTCAGGACCATCTAAAGCCCAACCCGAATGCAGTGACCCGAGGATCCAACCCACCGTTCAGCCCCGCTGGGGTCCACCATATCCAGAAACAGAGCAGGAAATGCCACAACTGCCATGTAACCAACCATAAACAAAAATAATAAGATATCACTCTTTCTCTCTCACACACATAAACTTGAAAATTGAATATTGATCAATCAATAAGCATTTAATGGAGCTCCGGTCAATTCAATCACCGGTGGTCAGTAGTATACATACAAAATGCTTAATTCATAATAAACAACTGATTTCCTACCGCCACCTCATCAATTCGTTGGGTACCAAACGGATCCTTCGGTCAAATGTTGTCAAATTTAAGCCTATTCGCTTCAATGTTCAAGCCTCAGGTATTATCATATCAATGCTGTTTATTTCCTTCACTTTTTTAGCAATGTGAATTGTTAATTTTGATACTGTAGTGTTACTTTCGAATTTATGGTAGTTACCTAAATTATATTATATGATTTGTACTTGTACACTACTTAGGGTGAGTGTTAACTCTACAATCTTTGATGTTCTGGATTTTGAATGATCAAGTAATCTAAAATTGAAATTTGATCAGTTAAACAACTTAAAAAAAAAAGTTAGAATGTGAATGACGTGAGTAGTTCAATAGTGAAATTAGGTTACTATTTTGTGACATTCCTGTAAAGCAAACTATAAAGTGGTTGCCACTTTCTGAAATGTTGATCATATTTGAGTAACTTTTGTTTTAGAACAAAAGTAACAAAATCGGTCCATCTTTTGTGGTATCTGAATGATAATTGTCTAGTGGTTTATGTATGGTACAGCAGCAATTGGTTTGCAGCCTGCTGAAACAAAAACAAAAGATGGTGAAAAGGACGGAAATATCATCTTTGTTGCAGGAGCAACTGGCAAAGTTGGTTCGCGAACAGTTAGGTTAATGATACTTGGCAATACTTAAAGAATGATCAAACTTATGCACTTGATTCTGAAACTAGTAAAAATAACCAAAAGTTTTGTGCAGGGAGCTTTTGAAATTAGGATTTAATGTTCGGGCTGGTGTACGAAGTATTCAAAGAGCAGAATCTTTGGTGAAAGTATGAGTATTATGATTCATTTGATTGATTATCTGCTCCAGCTTCCTGAATAATAATGAACAGAACAATTGTCTTATGTGTAGAGTGTGAAGCAGATGAAGCTTGACGAAGCGTTAGCTGATGGAAGTCAGCGTAAGATTTTAATTTTATGATTCTGCATTAAGTTTTGCAATTTGTATATAGAGGGAAGATACTCCAACAGCAAATAACATAAGTCTGCTGGTCTGTACTCTGTAGCCCAGCTATAGAGAAGCTTCAACTTGTGGAGTGTGACTTGGAGAAACCCGAGCAGATTAAGTCAGCATTGGGTAGTGCTTCAACGGTTATATGCTGCATTGGGGCGAGCGAGAAAGAAATATTTGATGTTACTGGGCCGTACCGAATTGACTTTCTAGCCACAAAAAACCTTATTGATGCTGGTAATAGAAGTTCAAATAATTTCATCTTTTGCATATGACTTGAAAGGAAATTGAAATGTGGATATGTGGATTGATCTAGTATTGCTTTCATATGTGTAGCTGCTGCTGCAAAAGCAGAACAATTTATTTTGGTTACTTCTTTGGGAACGAACAAGTTTGGATTTCCTGCTGCCGTATTAAAGTGAGTTCATTTTTACTGTTCCATGCTATAAACACCTTGAATTGAGGGATTTAGTAACCATAATCTTGTCACTGAAATGTGGTACTAACATTGGATGTATTCATACTCTTGTTTGGAGTTTGTTTTGGGGAGTCCTATGCTGGAAAAGGAAGGCCGAAGAAGCACTACTTGCTAGTGGGATTCCATATGCAGTAAGTTAGATCAAACTTGAGGTGGAAATTTCGAACTATTCACTCATAATTGGGTCGAATTGGGTTATCTTTATGTATTAACGGGTCAAATTGGCTGAACAAAAAAAAAAGTTCAAAAGGAAACGGGTCAAACAGGTTGAAAGTCATCCAAAGTGTGTTCTTAACTGATACAATCTTCTAAACTGGTTTATTCAGAAATGTAATTTTCGTCGCAAGAATAAAGCTTTCGTAATCATAATAAACAGACTAAAAGTTTTATGTACAAAGGTGTATTGGGTCAACACAGGCCGACCTGTTTCAACCTGCACTAAAATATCTGTCTTGACCTGTTACCTAGGACCCAACCTGCCCATTACCTCTAGATGAAAATATGTCTTACATGGTAAACCTGGACTTCTAGACACATACAAACATTTGTTAGTTACGTACTTCTATATCAGATAGTGAGACCTGGAGGTATGGAGCGGCCTACAGATTCTTTCAAGGAAACACATAATCTTACGCTTGCTACAGAAGATACTTTATTTGGTGGTCTTGTATCGAATCTTCAGGTTTTCTTCCACTGAACTTACATTTCATCTTTGTATCACCCAAGTTTTTTTGTTCAAGTTCTATAATTTGTGATTGCATTCAATGCTGTTTACCATAAACAACAGAGATTTTATCCCATCAATATTGCCTTTTGTTATTGATATCAGGTGGCAGAACTACTTGCATTTATGGCCAAAAACCCCACTCTCTCATATTGTAAAGTAGTGGAAGTAGTTGCAGAAACAACAGCACCATTGACCCCCATTGGCGAACTCCTAGCAAAAATACCAGCTCAGCGTGCTATACCTTCCCTGCCCAAGGTACATCCAATATGCTCAGCTAGACTCCAATTTTTTCCAACTAAATAAATAGTATAAAATTATTTGCTATCAACTATTAAGTTCTTGATTGCATCCAATCACAGTATAATAAACCCAAATCGACCCAGTTGTAAATAAACAGGTCACAATACCACCTCTCCTTGAGTATAAGTGTAGACAATATATTTTTCCAGCGTCAGTATTAATTCTGCAAACCATTTAATGGCTAAAGTAGCACTTTATGAGATGTATTCGTAGTGCTGGTCAAACTAGTCTCATGTGACGATTACTTGTCTATACGTACTTACATTTGTATTGCTATCAGGAACCAGAAGTTAGCAAAGAACCCGAGCCTGTTTCTACGAGTGTAAGCATTGCCACTGAAACACAATTCGTCTCAAAACCAGCTGCGACAAGGCCACTCTCCCCATATACGGCGTAAGCCATATTGATTCACATAACCTGTATTTAATATTACGTTTTCTGCCAAATAATCTTGCACTAATTCCCACTTTTACAACCTTAAAATAATTAATCTCATTATCGACATAGTACTGTCTTACTGTCGATATTTACATTCACAGATATGAAGGTTTGAAACCCCCTGTATCCCCCATTCCAACAGCACCTGGCAGCAGTAAGGTGGTGGTTGAAGCAGCATCAGCTCCTGCTGCTGACTCTGAAACTAGTGTAAAGTCAGAAACCATAGCTATAACATCCGAACCTGCACCAGTGGCCGTGAAAACAACCAGGCCTCTATCTCCTTATGCTGCGTAAGTCAATATTTATGGTTAAGGGCTGACCTTAACCATCGGTTTTGATTGGTTTTTACTTCTTGACAGTTATGAGAACCTGAAGCCACCTACCTCTCCAACCCCAACGCCAAGCGGTTCCAAAAACACACCATCATCTACCTCTGCAACACCAGTAATTGCACCAGAATCCACTACAGTCGTTGATGCCAAAGAGGATCCTCCTCAAACGTTGACTTCCAACAATTCACCCTACTATGTGTAAGTTCATCTTCAAAAAGTTATCTTTCCCTTTGATGGTAAACGTTATTAATAAGTTTTAGGTATTTGCTTCGGTAGATATGACAATTTGAAGCCCCCAACATCACCATGTCCAAGTATTCCATCGGTATCACCACCGTCTATACCCCCTGTAGACAATGGGTCACCCATTGTTTCCACACCGGAGAACACCACAGTGAAGCCAAGACCACTTTCACCTTACCACATGTATGTTTCTTTCATCAAGTTTTGTTCTTGCTGCATTAAGTCTAGAACTAATGATCAGTGTTCATATTTTTTCTTTTCTTTTTATAGGTACGAAAACTTGAAGCCTCCAACTTCTCCTACTCCTTCCAGTCCCCATTAAGATCATGAGCTCAAAAATTGGCATAAATCCAGGTTTATTCTTTGGAAATCGAGTTCGCCTAGGTTGAAGATGCCAAGGAGATTTGACAAGTATATATATGTATAGTAGATCCCGGAATGTAAAACACGCTTAGAGGCATAACAATCGAATTTCACCCCATTTTTTCCATTGTATATTTGAAATCGGTACACGTACATTTATGGATCATTTCTTTGTCGTACTTTCGCTTCTATAATTGTAGCAACATACCATGTTCTCTCCATAATCTCATCACAAATGGAGGTTTATATCCTATATTTTTACTAATTCTTTTTGTTACTGAAAGAGTAGCTTGTAACATATAAAACGTTCCAAAAACTAATGGATACAAGAGTACTAGAGTAGTGTAGTGTAACTAACTGAGTACTAACTGAACCGATCAACATCTTTAATGTCTCTATATATTATCGATTGTGATGTGATGGTTCATAATTAAGTTGGGGGAACCAATTGACTTTACATTAAAATACAAGGGGTCAAAGTGTAAATATAGGTATCAAAAACCTAGGGGGGTATAATTGCCACCCAGCTAAAACTTGAAAGGACCTTTTAGGGTTTTTATATTTTTGCAAAAATGGATAAAACGGAGAAGCAGCCGGAAAGCAACAGAACCACCGTCGGGCCACCGTCCGTTTTGTCATACCTTGACCCCAATTACTGGTTTGTCCTTTTTCTTATCTTTTGAAATATTGTTATCGGTTTAAAGTCAAACTTAATAGACTATTGATGCTAACAGTAGTTATACTTTCAGTGCACAAGTAGAAATTGGATTTATTATTGATTTTCGTGATGATTATATATTTTTTTGATAAAGATGTAATTTTTATAATAATTTCCTTAGGAATGAGAGGTTTACTTCTGAGGATCATTATGAATGGCTTAAAGATTACTCCCATTTTCGTCATCTCATTCAGCAGCATATTCAACTTTCTTCATCTGTAAGTTTTATTTCTGTATCATAATATAAAATATTGTATTCATATGCTTGAAAATGATCCTTTATATAAGATGTATGTAAAATCGTGCAGGTTTTGGAGGTGGGGTGTGGAAACTCACAACTCTGTGACGAGTTATATAACGAAGGAATTACTGATCTAACCTGCATTGATCTATCTTCTGTTGCAGTTAAGAAAATGCAAAAACGGTTGTTGTCGAAAGGCTATAAAGGTTTTTCGTATATTTTTATTATTGTATTCAATTACTTTCAACTTATGTTATGTAGTAGTTCCACTTATATTAAAGATATTTATTTATCTTAAAATTGTAATGTCTGCAGATATTAAAGTGTTGGAAGGTGACATGCTGAATCTTTCCTTTGCTGATGATTCGTTTGATGTTGTTATAGAGAAAGGAACTATGGTAAATTATACTACAAATAGTTTACTTATAAATAAACAATGATATCATATACGGTTATAATGTGACATACAATCGTTCTTCCTATAAATCTTGATGAGTCAAGTTTATATCTTTTGTTAAACTTGAAGGATGTTTTGTTCGTGGACAGTGGCGATCCATGGAACCCACGACCTGAGGTTGTGAGCAGAGCACTGGAAATGCTTCGAGGTGTTCATAGGGTTTTGAAACCTCATGGGATCTTTATCTCAATCGCTTTTGGTCAGGTAAGTAGATGGAAAAACTCATCAGACATGTGTCATTTGTTTTGCAATGATCTGATGATTCTCATGTCCTGCTGCAGCCACATTTCAGGCGTCCGCTGTATAATGCTCCTGAGTTTACTTGGTCAATTGAGTATACTACGTTTGGCGATGGATTTCATTATTTCTTCTATATTTTGAGGAAGGTTAGCTCAGTGAACCTTTTTCAAATCTTTATATATGTTAAAGATGGGAAAATGGGAAAATGGGCAGGTTGGGCGGGTTTGGGTCGAAACCAGTGAATTGTTGATACATGGTGAAACCGTTTGGTCCAGGTTGGTTGACTCTGACCATTTTTCGCCAAAAGTTAAGTTTTAGTTTAACATTTTGTGTGTGTGTCATGTACATTTACAAATATCTTTACTTGTTTTTTGACCTATTCTAGCTATTTTCTAGCTCTTTCTGTTCCACCGATCTGACCTGTTAATGATACACATAAGCCGACTCGACCCATTCAAGTGAATGGGTTGAAACTGGCTCTTACGTAATGCAAAAAAAAAAAAAAAAAAAAAAAAGTTAAACATAGAACACATTAACTGGTGATTGTGTTCAATTAATTCCATTCATTCCTACAGAAGGTTATTTTATTTTTCTGCTTAAATGGAGGTGTTTACCTATACGAACTTATAAGTTATGAACTTATGATGCATTGAAACATCCATGACTAGTTGTTTAAATGCTAGAAGTCTGTAATATGATCAGAGATTGAATTAATGTTGTGTTGAAAATATGATTCTGAAGAAAATGATTGAGTATATGTTTTACAGGGACTGAGATCATTAGATGCCGATGTAGATAAGAAGAAGGTAGACGCACCATCCATACGCATTTACCAAGATGAATTAGATGATGAAGATTACTTATTTCGCACCAACATTGATGAAATGGATGATCAAAGATGACATGTAGTTGAATCAACAATCAATGGTCACAGACCTCCTTCTGTATCGAATAATGTTAGAAAACCATAGGATCTTTCATGTGTTACATTTTATGTACTTTTAATTCCTAATGCAGCTACAAATGTGGATGGAATGCTTTTTTGGGGGACTAAACATTTGTTTGTTCACATAATCTTAACACAAAGTTTCATAATTATTTGGCTAACAATTCACATGAAACTCTTGAGCCAAAATTGGCATTTTAATTATCAAAGGTATTAAAAGATCAGAATTTTGTAGATAACCAAAATTGACAAGATGAATATGATTGATTAGTTGTGGCAAATATTTTAGAATTGGCAGAAATAAAAAAGTAAATTGAAACGCTAGAAGGAGGGCTTGAACCTCCGACCTTGTGGTTAACAGCCACACGCTCTAACCAACTGAGCTATTCCAGCTTAGTTATTTTAATCACTTTAAATGATATATATTGTTTCTTAACCTTTTATTATTATATTTACCTCCCTATTTTTTTATATTTTTTGCTCATGATTTCGTGACATAATTTGTTGATAAGATGAAACTTTTATTTTTTTAACATTCAATACGAAAAAGTGTAACATAGTTTTATACTGAGTTGGTTTAGAGACGACAAATTTTATTTTCTTTGGTTTTATCTTAATTACATTTTATTAACACGTGTGTTTTTAATTTAAAAACTTATAGTCATTAAATAGAACTAGCAGCCTACCAGCATAATATAGCGGTAGATGACACGTGAAAGGCTATTAGTTTGATTAGTAATAAAGCTTATATACACACGTGAAAGGCTATTAGTTTGATTAGTAATAAAGCTTATATACGTACACTTACAAGTGTTTTTAATTTCGAAACCTATACTCATTAATTAGAATATACATTTAAGATAATAAAAATATTATTTTCTTTGGTGATAAAACTTGTGTGCATCCTTTTGACAAGCAGAAATTGAAACTCAAATTATTTGATACTCTGATCTCGTTTTAATTGTCCGTATTATTATTTTTGTTTGTTCAAAAAAATTGTATATTAAACTTCTAAAAATTATTAAACTTTCTATTTTACTCATATTTATTACTTCCAATCATTTAATTCTTAATAACTTTCAGTCAAACTTGTTTTAAATACAACAACAGAACGGATAATTCATTGATTCATCTTAAAAAATAAATAAAAAATATTGAGGGACGATTATTAGGAGATGGAGGAATAATATTTTTTGCTGTTTCCGAAAAAAGAATTACGTTACATAAGTTATATAACGGATGATTATTATTTTGGCATGTTGGACGATATAAAATTATGAATCATATTTTGTTGACCCTAACAGTCAAACTTCACGTTTGACCGTAATCCAAACTCCAAATCTCAAACCTTCAAATAAAAGCCAAAATCCTCAAGCCACACGTCGCTTCTATTATTTGATATTGTTAGTTTTAGAGCTAGGAATTTACTTTAATCGTTACACAAAAATGTTGGACTTTCATTATTTAATATTTAAACAAACGACTTATATAATGATATTTAAATATGTTTATATCAAATAATAATAATAATAATAATAAACAAAAAAAAGAACTTTATCTTCATAAATATTTACGAATTGAAAAATTAATGGAGAGCATGCACTGAGTGGCAGATTTAAAAATTAGTTAACGGTGTCACAATAAATTTGAAGCTTACTCGATTTGGTAGTTTATTTAAACAGTGAGGTACACCGTCTAAATAAGAGTGATAACACTCTTAAAGAACCAATAATTTTTCAACTAATTTTACACTAAGCCGGCTTAAATGACTGATGTTAAGTGTTACTTGTGACTATAACGTAAGTCCGTCGCTGCATGTACTACAAGTGGTGTACATCCCTACAACCCCATCCCTAGATCTGGACATTGTACAAGAAAAATATACATGTAAACAGAGACGGAGCTAGGAAATTCAAATGGAGGAGGGGAAATAAAAATTTTTTTATTTCTTTTATAGTTTTGTTGGGGTAAAAATTTTAAAATGTCATTAATAAATTTAAATTTTATTTTTATGTAATTTGAAATTTCTCGTGGAGACGATTGCCTACGTTGTCTCCGCCGTGCATGTAGATAGCGCTTGGTTTGTGTTCAAGTTTAATCTGTATTTTTGTTTTATTAATTGTTGAAGCTAAGGAAATAATCAATTTTTGTAATAAATTCGTTTGTTCAACTTAAACTTAGCATGGGAATAAATTTTCAAACCACCAATTTTCTTGAGTACGAAGTATTTGCTTATTTCTGTCGATATGATTTTTAATTTTTAAAATCTATACTATTGACCAAATATTTTCAATGAAAATGAAACATTTTAGTAGATACTTTCTGAAAGAAAACAAAAAGGGGTTGCTACACGTACACCTTATCACGTTAACTTAATTGATAGTAACTTATAATAACCAAAAAGTCTTAACGAATTTAATCTTTCTTGCTGACGTTCGGGTGTACCTCGTTACTTGACTAAATGACTATTTTCTCTTCCTCCTAATTTTTAATAATTTATGATATTTAATAAATTTAATTTTGCCTAAATGTCTAAATTAAGTTTAACTTTTTTGAATTCAAGTGTCTAAAATCTAAAATCTATATATTATTACATAAAAATACTTCAATTTGATTAATATTTGACATACAACTTATCATTTTCAAAAATATCATATAATCAATAATAATTTGTACATTTTTCATCACATTTCATATTCCATCGTACCATGAAAAATCAACCAGATAACACCTTCGATCGCTACAATAAATACGTTTGACATTTAATTTCAACGTGTCATCACCCAAGTTGCTTCAACGCCAGCTGGAAATCCACCTTTGCATTCCCATTCCTTTTACGTCGTCCACTAAACGACGCCGTATTTCCCTTTTTCATTTTTAAATTTTTCTCGATCGCTAAACTCGCTTTTATCGCCAACGAACAAAGTTCTTGTAACGAGAGCGGTTTGCACGACTTTGAAACCGGCATAAGAAAATATATTTGACCCGGTTGGAGATCTTCGTTTTCCGGCACGTGAGGTACGTGACGGTTAATAAACATGTGTTCGGAGCTGCATAGGAAGAAGTTGTTGTTTGGGTGGTGGGAGATTACGTGGCTTGCTTTGATTGGTTGACGGTACTCTTGTAAATTTCCGTCGATTGAGTTGATTATGATCACTTTCGTCGCTGATGATGGGCCATTACTGATTAATAAAGTTTGTTGGTGTTTTGAGAAGTGGTTTGATGCACATATACCCATTTGGATTTGTGAATGGTAATATAATTTCAATTTAATCTTTCTTTTGTAAGTGATTTTGTGTGAGAATTGTGTTGCGAGATGAACAGGGGAAATGTGGGGAGATTATATACATACAGGGGGAGTGTGTATGCAGACTTTTGTGTTGAATCAAAAATTAAAAAGTGGTTTTCTATTTTGGATTATTTATAAGACCACCATTTTTACCTTCTTTTTTTTTTCTTCTTCTTTCTTTTTTTTTTTTTTTTTTTTTTGGTTTGCGATAACTTCTTCGGCTTTTTGATTTAAAATGGGGCCTTTTTACTAACTTTTATTTTTTTCTTTGCAAAATCTTTAACTACATTTTAAAATCATTTTCGTCTGCTAATTCATTTTTCAATCGATAAAGTAGCTAATCCATTTAACCCTTCTGCTAACATTGTCGATCTTAAATAGTTTTTATATGTTATTAAAATCAATTTCGTCTACTAATTCATTTTCAATTGATAAAGTTTTTTAAACTTCAAAAAACTTCTTTCAGCCGAAGCAACTGTTACGGGAATGATTAACATAATTCTATATGCAATATAAGCATTTGGAAAAGAATCAAGTTTTTCAATATAGTTGCGTATATGATTTCTCTTTGAACCCTTAACTCTGAAAACAAATATATACAATTAATATCATAACAATCTTTATGTTTTAATTTTTTTTTCAAGGTTAATGGAACTAGATGTTAGATCTTTCTCATCCAAAGAATTAATTTTGCTATGTTAAATAGAAAATCAAATAAATTAGACTTGTATTAGTATATATAAAATGGATATCAATTGTGAACAATCTTTGAAGTTAAGATTAAGAATAACTTACTTTTTAATCACGAAATCAAACTAATGTGAATTGACAAAAAAGGTCACTCCAAAACCGCATTCATTTATTGATTTTGAGCAAAAATTGAATGTGACGATGTGTTTGAAAAATTAGATAAGCAATGACTTTCGGAAGTAAAATAATTATTAATTGAGAATAGAGTTGGGAAGATTACAACTTAGATAGATCCGTTTGGAAAAGAAACAAAACATTGGAAACGAACCGTCAATCAGTTAATAATATCAGATGGAAATTAGTTAATTAGAAAAGAAATTGAGAAAATCACGTTATAATATGTATTCTAATTCTAATCTAACTAATTGTCGTAGTCTTTTTCTCACCTAATCGGCTATCAAATGGGCATGGTAGGTTAAATTTAAAATGAGGCCTTATAGATGGGTTAGATTTTAAAATGAGGCCTTATAAGTGAGCTAGAGTCTTGGGATAGAAAATCTACCGTATATAATTTTAAAAAAAAAATTAAAAATAATAATTTTTATGTATATAAATACATATATAGATATATATGGGGCCTTAAAAATTGTGAGGCTTAAAACGAGAGCTTCACTCGCTTTACCCTTGAATCACTCCTGAATTTATGTAACTACTCGTATTCGCAACACTACGTTTTTCATATTAAGACCACGAATTAGGACTGCTGATCACAGAAATCAACGGCCAGATCACATGCCCCTCGTTCCCTTCGAAATGCTACTAACCCTTACCAATTTATTACAACTAAACCGACACATGTTTAATTTAATGCCAATCATAGTAAGAGAATTTAATTATTTAAATAGACTTATAGAAAAGGATATTTCCAGTATTGAAATTCTATTAAAATTGGGGAAGTCACATACTCACATGTAATTCGAACAAACAATAGGAGTTAACTTATTTTAAATAAAAGTCTTAATTAAACACATTGTTAATTATAGAAGCCGTAACATGCAGAGTATGTTTGGCAAAACGAGCTATAGACTGTAGTTGTAATTGTAGATGTTAGCTGTAGTTATAAGTTGTAGCTTTTAATTGAAGCTGTAGATATATTTTTCTAAATGTGTTTGGTAAAGTAGTTGTAGCTGTAATAAAAATGAGTAAAATGACAATAAAAGACCGTGATAAAAAATTAAAAAAATTAAATGGTATATATATTTAACATAATAATTCATAATTTAAATCACTAAAGTTATTTATATTTTTTGTTAGCATATTCATTTTCTTATAATTAGTGTAACGTTATAAAAAATATGTATAGTTAATAGTTATAATATGAAACTACTATATTATAATAATATAAAATAATATGTATAATATATTTGTATATATATTATATTATAAATCAAGAGTTAAATAGAAGACAAATTATGTGAAATAAACTTTGAACTCACTGTGTCCTTTATTTTCTTGATTAAGCAGTAATATATAAATTGATTAAAAAGAAATTAAATAACTTTAGAGATTACGAGTAGTTTATTGTTATGTTGGAGGGTATATAAGTAAATTAGAAAACAAAAAGGTTGTAACATTTCTAAATACTACTCTTGAAAACTTTTCAAATTGAAGTTTTTATTTAAATTAAAAGCTCCAGTTACTACACAACAAACAAAATTTTTATTATTTTTAAAACTTGTTATTTTTAAAATTAAAAGATAAAGCTTTTAAAAGCTCTTAAAAGCTCTTAAAAGCTCCTCGCCATTATGATCTCCATTATGTTATTATATACATATATATATATATATATATATATATATATATATATATATATATGTATATATATATATTATATCAATAAGAACGTTATTCTGCTATAATAAGTTTGGAGCAAAGCACGTCTAAACCTTTTATATTAAAAATAAAATGATAATTTATAGAATGGAAACCAGGAAACAATAGGTGCCACTAGCCCACTACAAAATTTTAATTGTAATATTTATATTTGTATTATTATTTCCGACAATACTATTTTGATCAAAACATTAATGTTGCAGGGGAGAATGTTAAAATAGGAACACTTCTTATGCTGTGAACGGTATGAACGGACATTTTTATTTTTAACTTTAAGATTAACTAATTTTTTTGATTAAAAAAATAAATCAAAATATTATAATTTTATGCTTTTTAATACGAGATAAATTTTTTTAAAAAATATGTGATACACATCATAAAAAATTTAGTGTGTATCACAGTATCATATATAAAAATTGTGATACACAACTTTAATTTGTGTATCATATATTCTTTTTTTTTTTTAAATTGATCCACTATTAAATAGAATAAAATTTTAATAATTTTGGCATTGTTTTTTTTTTTTTTTTTTTTTTTTTTGCAAAAAGTATACATATGTTGAAATTAAAAATCAAAAAGGTCGTTCTTACGGTTCATATAATAAAGAATGATTTTACAATAATCATCCCCTATATATGCGGATTAATATAATGGGGTCAATATTATTTTATTATTATTATTATTTTAAGAAAAAAGAACGGGTCAAACGCGGATTAATAATAATTATCAGTTAAGTTACTATTACATGACCATTTGATACTTTAGCAAGTGTTGTTTTTAGTATGATACGATTGACGTGCAAGTTACTCCCAGTCCTATCGGTATAAATAAATTCTTGCATTACAAGACTGCTAAATTGTTTTTTAACTTATATTCACTTTCATCTGATCTAATAAAACATAATAAAATGGATAAGTAATTCAAAATGTAATCAATTAAGGTGTATATTGTATGTAAGAATTGTTATTTATTATTGTTGTATGTATTTTGATGACGTGACAACTTATAAAGATACCAGTTAAGGTGCCCGTATTTTATTATTATTTTTTCCTAATACTTTATTTTTCTCACTTAATCGTTCGTTACAACATTTGTTTGTAAGATACCCTTTAAACTTGATCTTTATCTTTATGTTTTTATCACAGTTTATGACCTTTATGTTTTATCATTGGACCCGTATTGTAGATGATTTCCGCTTCTTTTAGCCCATTAATGGATACATACAAACTAGACTTTGGTTTTTAACTCATTTACAAAAATGGGCCGTCTGGAATATTAGTCTTTGCAATTGCAACCCAATTTAATGTTTTTGCAATTTCAATTTCATGGTGAATTTTACGCTCACCCTATAAAATGTAGATTTTAATTTGTGCTAATAAGCATTATTCAAATAATAGTCACAAAAAGTTATACAAATTGATTGAACAATTCAAAAAGATTATAGTCAGTGACCTTTTATTATATTATTAAACGGATCAAATTAGTTGTATGCATATTTACATGCATAGCTAATCAAAAAAGAACGCTAAAAAATTCAATAAAATAAAATACCACATAAATAAATAAAATCTAAATCCTTATCACCTATTCTACAATCCTTTCCAGCCTTGTACCCAACCGCCTTTTACCACCACCACCACCACGGCGGTTTCCGATATCACCACCACCTCCAACCTTACCATATGATGACGTCGTCATCTCATTTTCATCACAAAACATCAACGGGTCAACCCTTTTAATACAACAACCACATCTCACTTTACCATCATTAACCATAAGTGCATTACCAGCTTTAACCGCTAATGAAACCATATCGTCCGCCGTTAACCGCTTTTTTGACCAACTCGAAGGTAGCTCGAAGTAAAGTTGACCGGGCCAAAGTTCATCTTGTTGACTCATGGCCGTTACATATTCATTAAAGTCCATCTCATCCGCGTTACAAATAAACGAGCACGGTTGTTGTGCAACCGTGAACGCCTTTACGGGTGACCGGAATTCTCTAAGTTGACCGTCTAAAAGGATGAGTTTGACGGTGGTTGTGGCGGTGGAACCGGTGTAGCACGAGGTGCAAATGCCCATTTTTTTTATATCATTGGTGTTAAAGGTTATGATAAAAGAATATTGGGTTTGCTTAGATATATACGATTTGTTTTATTATTTTTGTAATTGATTTGTTTAGGTTGACGTGGCTATTGATGTTGGTTTTGGCTCATTTATATGTTTTCTTGTATATAGGGGAGACTATGGGATCTTAGGTTCATTCATTTCAATAATAAAAAAATCACGGGTATTACAGAGATCGTACGCTAAATTTGTGACACTGTTTAGTAGTATGGAAATCGTTTAAAGAGAGGGCAGATGGTTTCTGATAAATAATAACTTTTATCAGTGATTCATGATTATAAACTAAGATTATTTTTGGGCAAAATGCCAGAAAAGATAATATATTTATCGATTTTGTCATTCTAGAGTGTTCGTTTTTAACTATTACATTAAAATAATTTTATAATCGTTTAAGTTTTTTTTAAATACACGTGTCCCTAAGCTCTAGTCTGGGCGAAAAGTTTGATCTGATGTAGCCCACACCCCTCATAATATCGAATTAAAAATCATAATCCTTTTAATGTAACAGTTAAAAATGAACACCTCAAAATGATTAAAATTGACAGATATGTTATCTTTGTCAGCATTTTGCCCATTGTTTTTAGTTACCAATGGGGAATCTTTCTAAAAGATCTATCAGGAAAAATGCAATTCGTCGAGTTCAATCGAAGGTGTTTTATAAATGAGAAGAGATCGAATGGATATCTATTATAATATCATATTATTTCATCTTCCTTATAACATCTATCTAGCGATTGCTTTAACAAAAAGGAAAAATGCTAGATAGGCCTAAACATATACACGTAAAACTAAGTCTAAAGATTTAATTGGTGCACATGTTAAAATGATATGTGAATACATGAAGAGAGAATAAGTGGATTCATGTGTCAAAATATATATAATTAAACTTAAGGTTTTAGGCCTATTTAATAATACTATTCACAAAGACAACAAAGCCAATACTTACCGCCACCTCTATATAGTTGGGAGGTCAAAAATAAGAAAATTTAGTGGGAGAAGAGGGATAACAATCTGATTTATTATTTTATTACTATAGTTGTACATTTTATTACTTCGTTTCAATATTTTATTAATACTTCTATGATTCAAAAAATTATACGTAAAAAAAATTTGAATCATAGTAAAATAATGAATCATATTGGTTCTCCTTATTTGATTCTCATTTGAACCTCCCAATATATATATATATATATATTATTTTGTCAAATGTTGGTTCACGATATTTGCGTGTTTACACAAACGTTACATTAGATTTATGCATACATTCAATGACAAACTTTATGATTCCCATATTTACAAATAATAATCACATGATTTTACTTGCGAACTACCACAAATGTTGTTTACACAAGATCTTGCTTTGAATTCCATGTCTATTTAGACATTAAAGAACCAACAACACCAGCAATTAGAGTAGTGGGATCACCAAGAACTGCCGATATCACAAATTGCATAGCCAAACCAGCCATCTCACAACACTTTTTCACTTTCCCTTTACTTTCATGATTATGGTGATAACTTTCCAATGTACCCTTCAAGCTTGGAATTCTTGTCTCAATTTTCCTACTTTGCCCAAATAAATCGTCACAATAACCATTCGCCACACCCCTATCTCTACCGAAATATATCTCATACCAACTTTCCACCAACATCTCTTTCACACAGGCCACGTGCAAGTTGTACTTCTTGCACGTGGACCTGTAACTCCAACTTCGTCCTTTTCTGCCACATCTGTGACATGCAGACCCTACCTTTCTATATAAATACAACTCCACCTCACCATCGTCCAACATAGTTGGAAGTTTTGCACAACATGGGTGGAGGTCGAATCCACACAACTTACAATGGTAAAGAAAGCCTGAAATTGCTTTCTCACACGCGTTGCAATAACGTGCAATGGGCCCTGGCGGGCAAGCTAGGAATTGGAAGGAACACTTGGTGTAAAAAGGGTGGGTGATGGACGGGGATGGGAGGGCGCAATGGACATGTAAGTCGTAGTTGCACGTTGTGCATTTATAGTTGGACCCTATGCCGACTTCTTTGCATCCATCACACTTGAATGGGACCTCGGTGTATCCTTGTTTGAGCCGGTGTTTCGGGTGGTTAAAATGGGAAATTTCATTGTATTTCATTGTTGATGTTGTGTAGGTTTTGGTTGGTGATCCATATATAAAGATGTGGACCTTGATATAAAAGATGAATATGTAAAAGAAGATAGAATAACTTGTATAGCTGAGGTTTTTTTTGTGTATTAATCTACTTATATATTATGAGGTAAATTTTTCAGGATAGCTTGGGTACGAAGCAAAACAAGATAAAAGAGAATCGAATTTTATGACCTTTTTTTTCCTTCCTATTCTATATTTTTGACGATCTTAAATTAAGACACATTCTATATAGACATGATGATGATATATAATTCTTCACTTACATATGAATACTAATTAAATTGGGGATGCAGATTATAAATTCTTTGCCACACTTTGAAGTGCGAAAACTTATAAGTAATTTTGCATGACACGTTTGTTTACAGGT
Source organism: Gnaphalium uliginosum (assembly GCA_963930675.1). NCBI lineage: Eukaryota > Viridiplantae > Streptophyta > Magnoliopsida > Asterales > Asteraceae > Gnaphalium > Gnaphalium uliginosum. The sequence continues at coordinate 69,774,970 of OZ005680.1, forward strand.
GCGTCATGCAAGTTCACAATGATAAATGTTATATCCACCTTCACAAAATGACTTGTATCAATCATATAAAGAAAGAGAAGTACGAGAGAGAAAAATAGTTGAATTTAATTGGTTCATATCCAAGTTCACGTCATTTAGTAAATGACTTTTTACAAAAATTATGTGGATGTATCATTTCTTGTTTACAATTATGTGCATGCTTATGTAAGTGCTTAATTAGATTATTAACATGCATTTTGTTGTGGCGATGTATTTGCATAATATGTAACTCACCTGAGACGAAGCAACTGATTAATTAGTGACGCATGGATCACTTAACTCGTACACGATCGAGTTACTTTTTTGATCATGTAAGATATTGGAATCATTTGTAAATAATATACATCCCGAATCACAGACTTTAACATATTGGTGGGAATAATTTTTAGACCTTTTGCATCTTGCTTGGGTCGTTTGGTTGAATTATTCTTGTATATTATTGCTTTCATGGAATATATTCCTTAATTTAAAAGTATATATGGAAATTCTCGGTTGTGAAATTGATGGATTGGTTGCGTTGGTTAAGAAAAAAAATGAGTTAAATTGTGTGTGACAAGTTAAAATGAATCGGGTTTGATTTTGATACGTTTATTTTTATAAACCTTTTTGAAAAATGAGTCAAAGAATCAAAACTCATAGTCCAAAATGTTTTGGGCTGAACTTGAATTCTAATTCTGGGCCAATTGAAGTAGTTCATCAGCCCAAACGCTTACTACTCCAGGGGCTCCAGTTACAAGGTATCAATCCAACGGAATCAAGATTCAAACCCTTGATCAATGACTCTACTTCATACCACTGTATCCAAACGCACCCAATTCTTCTCCCCAACCAAAACCCTCCTCCACTTTTCCTCCGCCGCTTCACCACCATCCGACGACGACGAAACCGCCGTCACCACCGCCGTCTCAATCCTCAATCACCACCGTTCTAAATCCCGCTGGTCAGAACTCCGCACACTCTTCCCATCCGGTTTCACCCCATCACAATTTTCACAAATCACCCTCCAACTTCGTAACAATCCACATTTAGCCCTTCATTTCTTCCAATTCACAATCAATCACTCTCTCTGTCAACACACTCTCTTATCCTACGCCACTATCATTCACACTCTTGCCCGTTCCCGCCAAAAATCACAAACCCTAGTCCTAATTCAAACCGCAATTCGCAAATTCAACAACGACGATGAAAACACCAAATTAGCTTCAAATTCACCGCCTTTGATCTTCGAAACGTTGATTAAAACTTACAGATTATGTGATTCTGCACCGTTTGTGTTTGATTTGCTAATTAAAGCGTGTATCCGATCGAAACGAATCGATCAAGCTACCAAAATCGTGCGAATGTTGCGTTCGAAAGGTGTATTTCCTTTAATCAGTACTTGTAACAGCTTAATTATGTCTGTATCTAAACATTATGGAAGTATAGCTGGTTATGAGGTTTATAATGAGCTTTTCGGAATTAATCACGATTTTGGAGGTAAAAATGTTAAAGCTGTTGTGCCTAATATACATACCTACAATATAATTATGCACGCCTTTTATAGAGATGGTTTAATTGAGGATTTAGAAAGAGTATGGAGTGATATGGCTGTGAATGATTGTATGCCTAATGAATATAGTTACAGTATATTAATGGCAGTTTATTGCGATAATGGAAGAATGGATGATGCTATGAGAGTGTGGGAGGAAATGCGGAATAACAGTTTAAAGCATGATGTTATGGCGTATAATACGATAATTGGTGGGTTTTGTCAAGTTGGGGAGGTTGATAGAGCAAATGAGTTTTTCAAAGAGATGGGATTGGGTGGGATCGAGAGTAGTTGTGTTACGTATGAGTGTTTGATTAAGGGGTACTGTAAAATAGGGGATGCTGATTCTGCGATGATAATGTATAAGGATATGTGTAGGAAAGGGTTTGTGTTAGTTGGGTGTGTCGTTGATGTGTTGATTAAGGAGCTTTGTGAGAAGAATAGGGTTTCTGAAGCGTTAATGGTCTCGAGAGATGTGATGAAGGGGGATAATGTGGTTATGAAGGGTGAAAGTTATGAGTTTTTGATTAAGGGGTTGTGTGGTGAGGGGAGAATGGAAGAAGGTATGAAGCTTCAGGCGGAAATGGTGGGAAGAGGGTATGAACCGAATTCAGAGATTTATTGTGCGTTTATCGATGGGTATGAGAAAGATGGGAATATGGAACTCGCGGGCAAGCTGAAGACAGAACTTCTTGGAACGCAATAGACTCTAGAAAGAAATATGGTTATAAGAATTCTGATGGACGATTATTGTAAGCAAGTCAAGTATGTGTTGGGATGAATAATCGTACATGTCGGTTCTCTTCCCACTTTGTTGTTCTACAAAAAATGTGGGGAAATAAGCATGGATCGATTCTCTGGTAAATGGGAGGCTGCAATCAGAAAACACAGGGTATACAATAGAAGTACTTTGTGAAACGTACTTGCTATCATAAACTGGAAAAAGTTTAAGTTTTTGAAACCCAAACCTTAATTTTTTCAGGGAGATTGGCGATTTCGGGTATCATCTCGCCTCAGCGTCCATTGTTCGTCGGTGTTGTTGTTCGGCGGTGCTTTTCTGTGGCCCACAGATTTCAGTTAAAGGCCCCACGAGGTAACACACAAATCCCATTGTTGTTCAGTTATCTTGCAATCTGTTGTTGTTTGTCGGTTTCTCCTTTTTTCTCATTCTTTGAACTTGCTATCTGCTAGAAATTGTCGATTTGTGATTCGGTTCGTTAGAAATAATGATAGGAGCATTTTATATATTCAGCTTTTTGAACGTTTTTCTACTTGGTAAAAACCTTTATATACATGAAGCTTTCCATAGCTTGATTATGATTAAAATTTAGAACTCATGTTCAGCTTGCTCATAGAACCATAGTTGTTTCCTAAGTGTCAAATTGTTACAATATTTGGTTTTAAATTCCCCATGAGTGCCTGCGTGTAAGGTTTTGTGATAGTCATTGGTTTCTCATCGGTTATAGGGCTGCATATCTAGGAATGAATTCCTTATCCCTATGAGTTGGGATATACTAAAATATGGTTGTTATAATGCAATATTCGGAAAAATACCTTAATTAATTATCTTACATTGTATAGTAAAACTACCAATTGGGCATTGCCCAAGTGGTACCGCCACCGCAAACGCCCAAACCCCACATGTGTAACCGACAGGTCAGGGGTTCGAATCCGCACCTCAGCATATGTGGGTAATTTGTGGACAGGTGATTTGTCCGGCGTTGATGCTCCTTGCGGGTGGGGCGGACGTGTACCATTGAAAAGTGGTACGGGGTCAGGGTACCCTCCGAATTACCCTTTACATTGTATAGTAAAACTATGTTATGCGCTTTTTAAATAGAAAATTGTGAATGTACAAATTACAGTCCTAAAGAAAATACATTTCTAAGTCCGATAAGCATTTGTTTTCGCTCGTGTATACAAGTTTAAGTGTGTAACTATACTTGAAACGACTGCATATATCACAAAGATGGAAGAAGCCATAGATTGAATAGAGAAGAAGCCATAGACAAGAACCATGACAAGAAAGCAAATATGGTAGAAAGCAGATATCGGCTGCAGATTTTAGGAGAGCAGACAGATTCATCTGCTGTCAGCAACATATCCACCACGCTAGCAGCAGAAGAGGCGGCAGCTAATGTAAGCATTGATAACACCTAGTTTCAATCAAATGAACAGAACTATTAGTGCCTAGTAACCTAAGTACAAAAGTAAAATAGTTAATATTAAGACTTTACCCAATCCCCTATAACTATGATTAGCAGTATCCCGTTCTGACGAATTGGGCGTGTTACTAGAACAGAGTATCCATCAAGTAGTGCTAATGTGAAACTCCATGGAATAACTAATCCCATAATCGTCACCAAGAAGCTGCTCAATCAATCAAACTAGTTAAACGATGAACACTCAGAACGATGATTTTATTTTTATTTTTTCTGAAAGTAGATATGAAAGAGGGTGTACCAGAAGGATGTATAGCTGTAGAACTGAACTCCAAACGACATAAAGAGAAGAGAAGCAGATGAGAAGATGGTCTGACCGAGTCTCAGAGCGAACCCTGCACTAGTCCCCATGGATCCTGGAACGTCATCCATAGCCGTCTAATCTCAGTTACATGAAATTCAAATCCACTTATGGAATGGTTCATACGATGATGACGATTGTGTCTGCAACTGTAATACAACATAGTAGTCTATGATCCTTGGTCTCAATTTCAGCATATCCAAGTGTCTCTTAAAACCATTCATGTGTCTTGTGATGTATTTGTTGTTTTGGTAGAAATCATGTGGGTTTTTGACAAGGACAAGTGTTGATTTTTTTTCTAAGGAATTTGGATTGTACCTGCAAAAAGAGGTTGAAGGGTGAGTGTTTGTGTGTGAGTCTTTCTGAATGATTCTTTCTTTTTTGTCACGTAATTTAAATTAATTTGTTCATGTAAAGAAATGGTATCAAATCTGTCGGCGGCATAACCTTTGATCAAGAATACATACGAGGCTGCTTTCATTTCATTAATTCTTGTACTTTAAACATAATGTTTACACCTTTCACCTACATGTATTTTGTCATCATGTTTGTGGTGGGGATGTGAAGAGCACTTATTTGTGCCTTTTCTTTAATAGTATATTCTTTTTTAGTTTAACGAACTTATGTAGTTTTAATTTCTTTAAAAAGTTTATTTTAATGAAAGATACACATAAACACATGTTTTCTGGTGGAGGTGAATTTTATCTTACCTTTTTAGTCTATTTTCTTGTTTATAGGGTTTAGATACATGTGAGTTTGTTGAAAATTTTTGGTTTTTATGGTGATAAAATTATAAAATAGGCAAAAATGATATAAGAAATGTCTAATTGAAGAAATACCATGTCCAGAAATTGTTTTAAATTAAAGAAGAAAAAGACATGTACCACTTTCCATCAATCATCACCAATAACATGAAAAGAATCAATAACCTAATTCATATTAAACACTTGAGTAATAAAAATAAGGATAAAATGGTTGATGGGTAGCCGGTTGAATATACTTGGCACGCCACCCTTGTAAACCCCTATGCAACAGCGACCCTGATAATGACCCAATATTAATATTATTAAATTAAACTATTTAAGCAACCACTGTTTTTTAAAACAATTATGCTGCAAACAAACCATTACTTTTATGAAAATGCTCAAAACTTAGCAATTTAAATCTAAAAATAAAAACCCAAATCTAGGCCTAAAATATGATTGCTTGAAGTGAAAAAATGATCGGTGAATGAAAATAGAGATATTTAGTGTATTCATATGTCATTAATTGTACGGTCGAGTATACTTGGCACGATATCCTTGTATACTCGAATGCAATAACTTACAGCAACCCTGATAATGACCCTCTGTAGGATAACATATTATTGAATATTGAACTGTGCTTAACAAACCATTACTTTTTATGGAAATGTTCAAAAGTTAGTAATTGTTGAAGTATAGTCTTTATCATCATGCGTAGTATACTTGGAACTGTTATCCTACAAAAAGATGTGATGCCATGAGTTCACGAAAAGGAAAGACGGTGAGAAATACGTGGTCACTCCTATTCTTTCAGGTATGCATATTGGTGTTGACGGGAAAAGATTGTGAATCATTGCCCACAACAATCTCCCAGAATCGACGAGATTCATGTCGAAATTTAGCCCCCGGCTTTCAGATATGCAAGGGGCCATTATCCTTTTGGGAATGGTGGTGATATTTACATCATTATTTTTATTTTGCAAAATAATGAAAATTATTATAATAGTGTTGAATCTCTTAGTTAGTTAAGCATATATTAGACACCACTATTGGATTATGTTGTCGGCCTCTTTATCTAATTTGAAGAAATATATGGAGCTTTGAATGCAACTCTCAAAGTATCTAATTAAGGAATTAGTGGAGAGAAATACACTCAATTTTAGCATCATCTTCATAGTGTGTACATAACTTCGTTTTGGTCTATTGTGTGTATCAACTTTTCAACTTTGGTCTATTATGTGTATCTGACTGACGTGGAACCCGTTTAGATAATGTGTTAATGACGTGTCAGATAACGTGGTGCATTATACGCTTGTCACATTGCCACATTATCAAATTAGTCATTGGATACACACAATAGACCAAAATTGAAAGGTTGATACACACAAAAGACAAAAAAGATATTGGTTACATACCATAGCAATCGGACTAAAGTTAATTGCATTCTCCGCACTAAACCCTCTAATTAATCATAAGTAATCTTGTATTTCATGCACAAACCGGCCAAACCCATCAATATATAAAAACCTACTAAAATATGAATTAAGGGAGGTCGTGTATATTTCAATCACATTTCTGTTTTGATGATATGTTAATTCCCATATATATGCAGTATAATTAGGTGCTAATAGTATAAAGTTTGCTATGATGTTAGAATGTTTCACCAGATATGGTAAATTTGAGATCTACAAGAGCTCAACTGTGTTTCAATATATACCACTACTCCGTATTTCACTACTTATGTAAGCATATTATTAGACAACAACATTCCTTTCTACTTAAAATAATCAATTTCAGTCGACATGCAAAATTGATCAATAAAGTACTCAATTGGGAATTTTGGTGTTTATCTCCAGAAGACTAACATTTGTCATGTTTTTGTTGGATTAATATACATTACAACAACAATATCCAATTCCGCATATGCGAGGTATGAAGGAGATAAGATGTAGACAACCGTTTCCCTACACAAGGGTAAAGGGAGTGCTTCGTGTACTTGAGGGTAAAGAAAATCGTTTCCCTACCCGAGAATAAAGAGACCGCTTCCAAAGGAATCTCCGACCAACATGAAAGAAAACACTAGAGTGCAAAAGATATACAAGTAACTAAAGATCAGTGCATACAATGATACAAGTATTTGTAATGCTGAGCAACGTAATATTCAATACTACATACTTAAATCAATAAGTTAGATAATGACTGCTAACTTTTCATTTGAGCAAATAAACACAAAGGTTGTTTCAGATATGATATATATCATACTATTAAATACTAAATATTTTCATATTATTGAATTGGAGCTATAGTTTCTGTGTAATAAATGATATACCACGTATTTATTAATTCAAGAAACATATACTTCATGCTTCTGAGTAGGTTGAGATGTATAATATCTAGTTAGAAATCTAAGTTTGGCCACATTTTTCTGCAAGTTCCAAGTTGTCTACAGGGAATACATGCACGTGTTAGAAAAGGGTCGTCGCGTAAACCATGGGGAGCAATCGACATCTTCGTATTGAACCACGTTCTTGTGAACTTTTGCTTTCAGGGAAATTGTGGCCAATTTTTGTGTAACTGTACAAGTCCATGGATGAATAAATGATATCTCTAGACAAGTATTGGTTGCCATGTATAACACTTGAATCATTTTGCCAATAACAATTCCATATATGATATATCCTTTTTGACCGGTGCAAACAACAAGCCCATCATTTACCCATCACCAATATCACTTTTTAAAACGAAAACATGGACTTCATGAAACACTAATGGCTGGATCAAATGTGGCAGAAAGTCATCATTTACAAATAGCACATAAATGCCCTTCTAGCTAGCCAGCCTCAGTGAATTAGTACAATAGGAACCCATAAATTTACATAATGGTACATAGAAGGCCTTTGGGTCCCTCAGAAGAAGTGTTTTGGACCATCAACTGTTTCAAGTCTTTGGGCATGTATATGTACCATCCAGACATCTTTATACATAATACTTCACGTATTTTGTACCATCAACCGGTAAAAGAGGCAGAAAACCAATTGCATGTACTTTCTTACACATCCCACTTTACAACCATTCATACATTGGTCAATACTATTTATTATCTAAACAATCCCTTTCTTACATTCAAAACAGTTTAGATCTTCGCAAGATCGGGATCGTAAGATCGATCACAATCTTAAGATCCTACTAAGATATTCTAGTATCATACATGTGTGTTATAATACATGTAAAAGACTAAATGCGTGACAATTTAATGAAATCTTTATAGTTTAAACACTATAATGTTAGTTTAATACTACTCATAAGGATTTAGATTATTATATTTATTGTTAAAGTAGATTTCACGTGTTAAACTATTTTAGTTGAAGAATCGCTTTGTTTTACTTTTATAAATTGTTAAAAGGTTAGACTCTTAGCCTTTTATTAGACATGCAAAATCAACATATTTATACTTTTTAAACTCATTAATTCATCTTAAGTAAGATCAGATCGTATCGATAAGATTCTATGCTCAAGATTGATAAGGAGATACTATGACTTTTAGATCCTATGTAAAATAGAGATCGTTTTGTTCATGAAGATCGTAAAATTGTAAGATCTTAAAATCAAGATCAAGATCCTGATAAGCGTGGTTTAGATATTTATACCTTTCATTAAGCTTTACAAATTGATCATCTACTAACATTATATCAGTATTATTTCACAAGATAATAAAATTCAATTTACACTAATAAAAAGAAAATATATTAAACTTTTCAACACTATGGGTTTGTTTGGAAAAACTATCTTGTAGTTGGTTTCGGTATCTGAAGCTTTTTTTTGAAACTGAGAGCTGGAGTTTATATTTTATGTATAAATGTTTGATAAAGTAGCTGGAGCTTAAAATATGAATTGATATAAGAGGATAAAAATATAGTTAAATATATACAAAAACATTTATTTAGGGATATATATGTAATTTGTAATTTTCATAAGCTCTACATTTTTTAAGAAACTAGTTGCTAAATTCCTACATTTTTGTTTATCAAACAAACCTTCTAATTTGAACTTTAAAATAAATAAATAAAAAAAAAAAGTTTACACTGTTATAGGATATAATAACAACACACCCTATATATAATTTAGTTCTACAGTCAACGGAATGTAATGGAAGTCAAAGTAAGATAGCATAATGCAAGGCACGTGAGCAGCATAGAGTAGTACGTATCACAATCGCACCCAAACAAAATTTCTATCGTGGGGCATTAAATTTCTAAATGTTGACGTGTCATTTGCTAGTAAAATCCCCTCACCCACATTTTGCATTATGCTTCCAGTCGGTCAACCATAATAAAAACACACACTCAATTTCACGCACAAACACCATTAAATCCGTTCACCAACACTCACATTCACACTTTTACACCACCATGATCACCATACCACCGTCGCCCTCACAGTCATCGTCACCTTCACCGTCCCCGTTGCCGTCACCAGCTTCATCTCCATCAGTTTCATGGCTACAGAAGTACTCACCGTCAAAACCTCCAGTTCGTTTCAGTCCGCCGTTGATAGCTATGGTTGTGATCATCGCCACCGCGTTTATCGCAATCGCCTACTCTCGCGCAATTTCTCGGCGGTTTCTTCTTCTACGACGCCGTTACCGGCAGTGGCGCCGCCGGAGACGGTTACTCCGTTCATACGTACCTTCTTCAGTCGGAAACGGTGATATCGAATCAGGTGAAGAATCTTATGATCCGAGTTACGGTTATCAGTTATTCTCACCGTATGGACTTGATGATGCGGTGATTAAAACGATTCCGTTATCTATTCACACGAGAAAAAGTAGTAGTGTTCATGAATGTGCAGTTTGTTTATTAGAATTTGAAGATAATGATTACGTCCGTACATTACCGGTTTGTTATCACGCGTTTCATGTGGAATGTATCGATGTATGGCTTAGGTGTCACGCTAATTGTCCGCTTTGTAGAGCGAGTGTTTTCCGGCCTGATTCACCGTTTACTCCGTTAATGTCAGCTAGAATCCGTCCTAATTTTGATGACGTCATGATCGATAACACGATCGCAGAACCTTCACCTGAACCGGTACCGATAACGGAGCCAGAAGTTGACAGTGCAATAACTGTCAACGAGATTACACAGGAATCATCTCCGGTTAGAATTCAGTCCGACGACCGGTTCAACCGGCGAAATTTCCTTCTCAAACGATCGTACTCGTTCGGATTTGAGCGAAATTTGGGTTCAGAGAGATTAGTTATGGAGCCGGCAACGGCGTCTCCATGGAGATACCGGCGAGCCGGCGGTGGAAGCTTCTGGAGTAAAAGACCGTCTCCGTTCAGTTCGTTAACAAAAACTAGAGTATTTTCGTTCAGATATTACCGAGGAATGAAATCGCCGTTTTTCCGGCGACGAGGCGGAAGCTTCCTAACGGACGGCGGTGGCGGAAGCTCGTCACGGCGGAGAAAATCGTTTGCGAGTCCGATATTCATGAGACAATCAGGTGCGAATTCTGGTATGTTCTCATCGAGTAGGTTGCGAAGTGGTGATCCGGAAGCGTTATTGTCACCGGAAAGATATAACAGACGGTGAAGATGATGTACACGTAGGATGGATGAATGAATGTATGTAAATAGAGAATGTACGGTGAGGATTAGTGCGGGAGACAATGTAATTAAATGGAGAAATGAGGGTGAGAATTAAATGAAAGGGCGCGCTAATTGGCGGTGTGTGCCGTGCTTGAACCAGCCGAACATTAATGGTCTAGTGTGGGGGACTGGGTTAAGCATTTATGACCTATTTCATAAACCAACCTTCTTGTCTATCAAACATTAAATTTAATTATAATAAATTAAAAATAAATATAAGAGTATAATTTTATGTTACTCTTGTATATTCATTTATTTATTTATCTATTTTTTTTTTAGAATTTCCTTTCTGATATGGGTTCTGGCACTTTACATGGTTGGTCTGGGTCGTTTGGATTTTTTTTTCCAATAAATGATCCATCAAGTCTGTGTTTGTTTTTCACTTTTATGATATTTTTGTCATGGCTTTATTTGTATGGCAACTTCACATGTGTTTCTGCAATTCTGTGGAACTCGATTTTAATGACCTTAAAAAGTGTGATTTGGTAAATGGAGGTGAAAACAAGTTACATGATTGGTCGATAGGACACATCCCGGGGCCCGGTTTCAACTTAATATTTTTTTATTTTATTTTTAAAAAAGAAAAAACTCTTTAAGATTATTTGTTAAATATGTTATTTTTTTATTTCTAATTTATAATAAATGATATGATTAAAAATTTCAATAGCTTGTGTTGTATCTAGTCGTGCCCAACATTAAAGGAAAACTTTGTATCCATTGACAAATTATTGATTTTTGGTTTTTGTCAATAGCTCTTAGTTTAAATATTTGTCAATAATTTGAAGTATCCATCTAATAACGACATATATTAATGTTATTAGTCGTGTTTTTTAGTAAACTCCGGCCATGGCTTTTGAATTAATAATAAAAGAAAAGATATGCAAACTTTTTGATGTGATATCTTAGTTGAAAAAGTATTTGTTTATTCAAAGCTTAAATAAAATAGATGGAGAAAGACAAAGGAAAGTACATATTTAGTATATGATCTTCCTTTTGTGTGTGCACTAATACTGTTTAGCCTATTCAATTATTCAAAAGTAGAAAATAAAGTTTATGATAGCAAACGAGTTGAGACAAAGTTTGGTGTAAACGCAAAGAGATATAAAGTTCGATCAGTAACGAAGTATTTGTATACAAACAGATTTTCTTCTGATATATTTACAGATTATGGACCGGTTACATCTTCTTAATATTAGAACTGATTAAACTAAACTTTGATCTTCAACCCAAATAAAAGAAACTAGGGTTTGATTTACACCTAATTTGACTCTAAAATATTCATGGCCCAATTTCATAAAACACAATGCATTAAAAAATAGCTAGGGAAGTGAAACTGGCTCGATAGAAGTTAAAAAATGTGGCCCATGCAGGTCTCGAACCTGCGACCTTCGCGTTATTAGCACGACGCTCTAACCAGCTGAGCTAATAGGCCCATACATTAAAACGTTACTTTTCGGTTAATACACCATGGTACTTGAATTTGACTCTGCATTAGAAAATTATGATCATATTTCAATCATGGAACTTGATCCGATTTGGTTCTCATTAAGTTGATCAATTAACTATCTTTGTTCTGCATAATAAAAAATGCCTAATATTTCTAATCTCCCGCCAACCTCTCTCCGACATCAAATTCTTGTCAATTGAAGGTATGAATCATGTCTATTCACATCTTCATATTTCATGAATCAATCAACAACGATATATGAAGCTTTATATATACATACATATATACGTATGTAGTATCTCAAATGTTAGCTTTCATTTGCCAAATTTGAGGATGTTAAAGCGAAAACATGATAATGTGGAAGCTTCTTAGTTCTGTGCAACATTTTTATGTTTTGTGCGAATTATGCCAAAAGTTTAAGCTCTGTGTCAGAACTTTAGCATTGAAGTTTAATCCTTATAATACATACCTGTGATCAACACATGATGATGATGTAACATGGTATTCCTAACGATACGGACTGAAGGTTACCCAAATTGACGAAACGTTGATAGCATGTTACCCGAAAATGTATGTATCCGTATAAATGTAATGAGTATTAGATTCTTTTTTTTTTATTTTTTTTTATTTTGAAATTATAATATAATACATACCTGTGATCAACCTACGATGATGATGTAACATGACATTGCTAAAGATAGGGACTAAAGTTGAGGTGCTCACAAAATGAGCCATTTAAAGTTATGATATTAGGGGCACCTGGTTCAGGAAGTTGATGATTCAAAAGGTGAGTTAAATAAATTAATCTGATGTACTTCTTTTCTATAATGTGTTTTTTCTTGGTTTCTTTTCGGTTTATTTATATATTGAATGATCATAGTTTTTGTCAGGGCCGACATAGAAGTTAGGGGTAGCCCTCGCTAGGGGTCCCTCTGGTACGCAACGTGTAAATTCTTTTAAAGAGAGTTGATTTTATTAACAATGCTACGGGTGCAAACAAATTGTGCTACCCGTTCAATAAATGATTAGCCCGTTTTGAATGTTATTTATTTAAAAACCAGTAATTAGATCCTTTTTCTTATGAAATTGTACGCGTTCATACAAAATTTATTTATTTAATACTATGAAAAAAATCATGCTACGGGTCACTTTAATTTCTGAATCCGCCACTGTTTTTGGTTAATCAATTTTAACTTTCTTCAACTGTAGTTTGGATTGGTGCACGTATCAACTGGAGATCTACTTAGAAGTGAAGTAGCACAGTAGCAGCAGATTCTGATATTAGAAACCAAGCAAATGAGTGCATGAATTCAGGGCGACTTCTTCCAGATTAAGTTGTCGCAACTGTATATTATAAGTTAATTTAATCTTAGTAAGTTAAATTGCAGTTCCTTTTACTTTTGAAGTATGGAAATGAACACTCTAATCTACAGATGGTGATTGGATCTTTAACTCTGAATGATACATCCATCTGTTACATGTTATGTTGGCATTTAAAATTGTCCGTTTGAGGGTGATATGGGCTTATATAGCTTTCAGAAAGTCAAAGGTTGGCCCATAATACAAAAGTTTGGCCCATTTAGGTCCATTGCTTTTTGATAATTTTGTCTCATCAATTAAGTGAAAGTGACACAAACATGTGCTTAACTGCTTATACACTCATTTACAGACGTGTTAATGATTGAAACGAAACTAACTAAATTTAGAAGGGAGTTAAATAATGTAAAGAGAGAGCCTAACAGATTTAGACAGAATTAATCTGCGTTCTTTGCTAATCATTCCAAAAGCAATGGATCAAGTAGAATACTAACATTCTTACCCAAACTTATTCATTCAACTCCCATGAAGAACTACTCCTCTCAAATTACATAAATACAGGAGTAAAAAAGTTTAAATACACACATCGATGGAAAGTGATTCACGAATGATAACACCGAATACATAAAGCACAAAACATCTCACACGAACAAGAGTTGGCGCTCCAATTATATCAACCCGATCAAAGCCCACACGGGGAACACAAACAACAACACAATACCAATAGTGTTGGAAATGCCATGAGCACGAGTGAACGCATTCCTGAAACCTCCAGCCGCTCTAATGTGTTCTTGAAGCAAATAGCATCCGATTGCTAGGCAAATAATCACGCCTATCCACCCGGCTCTTACATAGCCCGCAATGAAACTTGGTGATACCACAACCAATAGGATCAAAGATCCCGGCAACAACAAGTACTCTGCGTTTTATCACAATCAAACAATCAATTGTCTATTGTATGTTGTAACTAGTAACTAACTAACATATGAAAATCGTCTCCAAATTCGTTGCTAATCAAAGGATGATATCACAATCAAACAATCAATTGTCTATTGTATGTTGTAACTAGTAACTAACTAACATATGAAAATCGTCTCCAAATTCGTTGCTAATCAAAGGATGATATCAACAACACTATCCTTAAAGCAAGAAACAAATTTTTATATTTATTTTACATTTTACATAAAAAAAGATGCATAATTAGTCCATCGTTTTAGCCTAACAACACATAATCTGATATATGCACCTATGACTTTTTTAGGCTAATCGAATATTCACATATCTATCAATTCTATATACATATACATTATTATCATAATGATTAGTTAATCACTGATATAATAGTAATTTTCAAAATCTGTAGTACTCAAATCACAAATTAGATCCAAAACAGTTGAAAGAACATATACAAAAATCAGTAATTTGACCTTTAAAATGCTCAGGGAAGAACAATCGCAAGACGACTCCAACGAAAGTGATCCATTTCCCGATATCTCCCCTGATTCAAAACCAAAACACGATTAGAATCACACGATCAATATTAATAAAGAAGATAAAATCACAAATTAATTCGATCTGCGAATATTAATTAATTACCTCAAAATTCCAAAGAGCCAGTTAGGAAAAGTCAAGTAAATATAGGGAACCAATAGTGACGTAAGAATCCTGGTCCTCCAGTTAGTTTTATCCAACACCAACAAATAACTGAAAACGTACACAACAAACAGTTCAGCAATTGAAATATTATTAGATCAAAATTAAAATTAATTGGACACGTGGTTAAAATTACTTACACGGCTGCGAAAAAGGCGAACCATTGAAGGACGGTGGTAATGAACCCGCCGTTAACTCCGAGCTGGATGACGTGATTAGCAAATTGTTTGGTTGCAAGTCCGATTTCATTTAAATCGGAGCTGAGTAATTTGGAAGCTGCTTCTGATGCAGCTGGATCAGTTGCCATTTTCAGGTAACTTTGAGCTCCTTTCAACATTTTTGTAGTGATGAATCTCGAGGAATAATGAAACTGAGATATTTGTAAGAGCGTGAGCTGCATAAATACTACCTAACCACAAATTTACACATGGTAATTGTATTTTATTTTATTATTTATTATATTTTATTTATACACTTTATTTTATGTAGAAAATGACGTTAAATGACTGGATTAAATATCCCTTTTTAGATAACAGCTAATAGTGACTTAATTAAATTAAATGTTTTTTTTATGGAAGGAGATATAGTATATTCTCTCTATTTTAGCATCTAATTTAGAGGTGTTTACAAGTAATTATTTAAGCGTTTATTTGTGCATTTATTTATTTTGATTATAAATAAGTAAATATCAATACTCATATAAAAATTGTTTATTTATTTATTTTTTAAAGAATAAACACTTTAAAATAATTACGTTGACACCTACTTATTTTTTAATAATTAGATAAACACTTATAAATAAACAAACTAAACACGAACTTACATGTTACAAAAGTGTAACTCTTTACCATATCTGTTACATTTTTCAAAAAATTTAATTATATGTGAAATTTTGTTTTTATTTTTATTTTTTAAGTTTATAAAACTAAATATATATTAGTTCCGTGTTGAAAACAATGAAACGTAGGGATCTAGTGATAAGATATTTGTGAATTATATATACGCCGTATTTCAACAGTTGATGACCAAATAAATATAAATAAGTAGTATAAAAAAATATATTTAAAGCATAATTAAATAACTAAAATTGCATGTAAAATTGGGAAATAAAATATAATAAACTTAATAAGGAAATGATATTGCAATCAGGATCAGGAGTAATAATAAGTGTCGTGTCGATAATAAATAAATAGTTTTATAGAATAATAAATGCCATGTCATTGGATATAGATAAGCACGGCCTCTATTTTTAGTCTATACGACTATATTTACTCGTCGACATAAGAGCTTGGACCACCCAGTTGTTGACACGTGTCCTGTCGACGTGCTGATCTTACCGAATACTAGATAATCAACTTAAAAAAAGTTTCACTTACTCCTAATTAATGTATATTTAAATAGAGCATTTGATTCAAGTTTTATGAAATCACACATCATCATTTACCATATCGATTTTGTATATAATTTTGTTATCATACAAGTGGTTTAACAAAATAACCATTTATCAGCTTCTTTACAAGTTTACTGACAAATAAGTCGAAATCAAATAAGTAAATAAGTGCATAAATAAATTAAAACATACACGGACCAATAATTCCACATAAGCATTCGTTATGCTTGGTTAATCTCATCAAGTGTCAAGTTCAGAGGTGGAGCTAGGATATTTTGATTAAGGGTGTTAGTGGTTACATCCCCTTTAACTTTTTGACCCTAGATAACCAGTCAATATCTATCACATCAACGGGTTAAATTATTTTTATTAATTAATATTAATTATTTTATTATTATTATTCTCATTATCATTATTATTATTATTATTATTATTATTTTTTCTTTCATACTTCTTTGGTTATTCCTTACCTTTTAGGACTTTTTATTATTCATTTTATGAAAAATATTTTTAACAATTAAATCTACAGAAAAGATTTTTTTCTTTTTTTTATTGTAAACTTAAATTAATTATATTAAAAATGTATTTTTATTTACCTTGTATCTTCTAAAAGGTTACTAGTTAACTTTTAATTAGTATCTTTCACAAAAGGTTGAAAAAAAATATATCTCTCATTTCATAAAGTTTCGTAATTAATTAGTATATTTTCACATTTTTAAAAAATAATGGAAAGAGAAAAGCCAAAATAACAAAAAGCAAAGTAAAAAGTTATACTCATAATAATATAGGTAGGGGAGTTGGGGTTTGACATTAAGAAGGGGTTGCATTCAATATAATCGTTGATTAAAGGGGCAAAAAGGAATTTTCTTTTATTTTCTAATTTTTTTAAATTAAAATATTATAAAATATTACTAATACTCATAAAACAGAAGAAAAACAAATACAAATTTTAAAACTTCTTAGGAGTGTAGCTGTCGGCTGTCCTCTTTATCCGCTTGTAGATCCGCTCTCATGTTAAAGCTCATGCAACTTCAATTGAATTGTATTGTAAATGTGTTATAACATTTTTAAAGCATATCTAGTGACTTATAAATTTAATAATTTCTTATATTTTTATCTTTGACCCAGAGAAGATGAAGCTAATCCTACGTGTACATAACGGTGATTACCGGATGAATTGCATTTATATTCGCCGAAAAAAATAGTGATTACCGAAAAAGTAACCGAAAATTACATGGTAGTCGACTGGAGAGGGGATGAAGTTAATCCTACGTGTACATATTTAGCTTATGTGGAATCCTAGTCACATAAATGAAACAACATGGCAACGGCACATCAGCAAATTCAAAATTTTGCTCGTTAAAAAAAGTATTTTGGTGACCTCGAAACATTTTTAACAAGTCGTTGTTGACATTGACAATGAAATCGATTCGTTGGTGACATTAAGACAAAAAGAAAAGTATCTTGACGATCCGTACCGCAAACCCTATATGAAAAAGTCTTGATGATAACTTTTCAAATAGTATTGCTAACAATTAGATTAATAAAAATATATTTGAATGTTAGTCCCTGTATTTAAAAAATCAAAATGGGCGGTATTTCTTATTGACAACTCGGCCATTTGGATCTCAATTAGGACTTAACGTATCAAATTTTGTCTTGGTGATCTTGTGTCTCGATTAAAAGATTATATTTTTGTTAAAAAAATACTATTAGACTATATGTTAATCATCCGGCTGGCTTATAAAACTATTACTAACTTGAGTAATTTCTTATAAATAAAACTAATACACGTTGGAGTAGACCTGTTAGTATCTTGCAAAAGGATTTTTCACTACCACGTGAGGTCACGTTCTTATTTTTATTTTTATTTTTTTTAGTATTAGCATAGAAGACATTAAATTCATTAGGAATCACTCAATACTATTAATATAGTTACCAAAAAGATGGTAAACTTGTGATATGATTCAACATAGTAAACAAAACTTTAAATCGAGTGGAAGTTAAAGTTATAAAAGAAAAGGAAAAAAAAAAGTCAAGAAATAAGTATTAAGTAGTCAAAAAGTAGTATAAAAAGATACTTATTTTGTTCCAAATTAAGTGTTCAATATCTGTTTTCACATAATTTAAGAAAAGTGAGAACTTCACATTGTTCACCCATAACATTTCTTGTTGACCTTTAAAAAATATTATAGTTGATTAAAAGTTCATAATGAACACTTATTTTGGAACAAATCGAAATAAAAAAGTTGATATTTAATTTAATTTGAAACGGAGAGAATACCGATAAAAAGAAAATTCAAAAATAAAACAAAACAAAATTTGGACCCTTTTAGGCTTTATTACAAATAAAAGAAAGTCTATAAAATATATACAAATATATAAATGTATATCTCTTCATTGGGCCTTCCTTATAAAATATATATAAATATATAAATGTATATCTCTTCATTGGGCCTTCCTTGAAACTTGAATGTGGACGCTAATGGGGGTTAATCGACATTTAAACCCTTGTTGGGTTTATTATTATTTTTATTATTATTATTATTATATGGTCTATATACAATGTAGATTGATACCTTTATTTTAATGATTGGGCTTATTTTGAAACTAAAACTCAGGGGCGACCAATATTTAGTTGTAAACAGTTTAATTCGAAAACCGAACTGAACCGTAAACTGTTTAAAACCAAACCGATTCTTAAAACGGTCTTTGGTTCGGAGTTTAACTAAAACCGAATATGATAATTGGTCTTCGGTTCGGTGATTGGTTTGATCATTGTTGATTCGGTTAAACAAAAAACCGATTATAATATAATAATATATATAGTTATATATTATTTAAAGATAATAATAATTTGTTACATATAAACAAACTTCATCTACATTTTCTCTAACTATGTAAACAAACAATCGGACCCAAAAAAACTTTACCTTATGAAATTATAATTCCTAAGCTAGTTTGCTTAGGAATTGTTATTAGCCACTGAACTTTGTTTTGGTTTGGATTTGTTTATGAAATTTGTGGGCGCATACAATTATTCTTTTATTTTATTTAATGTGATGATGATATTGTGATGAGGAAGTTATAATTTATAAATTCTTTATCTTATATTGTACTTCGATTTTTTTGGTTTAAACCGAACCGAATTGGATAACAGTCTTCGGTTCGGTTATTTCATATTTTTAAATGGTTCGATTCGGTCTTTGGTTAGTGTCTTAAAAAAATTTTAAACCGAAAATACCGAACCGATTAAATCAATGAAACCGAAAACCAAACCGATGAACGTCCTTGCTAAAACTCACTTAAAACCCAACTTTAGTTTTGGTTTAGTAAGGAGCAATGGAGTGGTTGGGCCGTTGGGCCGTTATTAACTTGTGATTTATAAACTCGTTGAATATCCAGGCCTATCTAAACTTATAGCAGCTGTTTAGTTGTGACTAGAGTAAATACACTTGTTTGCCAAACAAAAACCAAATAAAAAGAAAATAATATCTTTCACAGTAAATTAGGAAGCTATAATCTAGCTATAATTGTGACTAGACTCTAGAGAGCTGGCCGGTAAATATTGATCATATCAACAGTAAACGGTAAAACTTAATTAGACAAAATAACAAATAAAATTTTCAGCCCGGTATTAGGAGAATCGATGAACCCAGACGCACCATTGGGCCTGCATTAGCTAGCAACAACCATAACTGATAAGGGTGTTTGGGTGTACATTATCGGCACGATATCAGGGGTGATGTGTTACAGTTTTATTCGAACTTAGAAGAAACAAGTGCAATGATAAACATGTTGTAGTGAAAAATTCCCTTCTGTTTAATGATCAAATATTTAATGATTCACTGTCATATGATTTTAGTTATGTTTAATATTTGCACAAACACTTCACTTATTAACAACAAATATTGGTCTTATTATTGGGCCCCAGACGAAGTCTGATGAGATTAAATAACTTCTTGGATTCATAGAGCCCAAAACTGATGAAAAAACTTGGGTCCACAAATTATTGGGCCTTAAATCTCGAGAAAGATGATTTATTGGGTCATTTCATTTTATTTTTATTTTATTTTTTGAGTAAATTTTTGTCTATTTTTTTTTTGTTCACAAACTTATTGACATTCTAGTTGTTCAATAAATATTTGTGATTCATTTTTCCTTAATAGATTATAAATGTTTTACATTGTCACATTTCATTGAACTACAAATTTGAATCTGAATCAATTAAACAAAGTTGACACGTCTAATCTTAATATTAAATCTGAATCAATTAAACAAAGTTGACAAGTATTATATTATTGACATGAAATTATTTATTTTGTTGCGAGGTAAGTCGTCAGTTTGTGAAACGCAACAGGACCCAACAAGACATAACTAGGATAGTCGTACAATATAATCATGAAATGTTATCACGATTTGTTAGGCGTCAAATGACTCAACAATGATTTGATGTGATACAAATATTGAATTTAAGAAGAAAACAAAAGCAAAAAAAATTATTAATTATTAATAAATAGTGGAGTAATAATTTGGGGACTTGAATGTGAATAATATTAATAGCCCACTAAATTGATGGGTTCAATATCCATTAGTCAACCCGACAATCTTAGAAATAGATAGCAACGTTAATCCACTAACACCGCATATTCAAGGGCCTATCAAAACCATATCCTATAATTTCAGTAAATTATAAATTATAACATTTTAAGAATATTATTTTGTTTAAAAATATACTCCCTAAAAAAAAAAGAGAACTCCACCACCACCACTGATCTCATAGTCAATATAAAAAAGATAAATCGCGTAACCAGTTATTAAGAACTACAATTAAAAGATCAAATTTGAACTAAGGAAATAAATATTAGTGTCTGTTAAACATAAAAAATAAATGTAATAAATATATTATATGATACATCATATATGATCCATAAAGATCTACGATTACATATATACTAAACACTTTTACAATAAGAAAATATTAAAAAAAAATAAGGGCAAATCATTTCATTAAAAAGATTCAATAATGAATGGAAGGTACATAAAACAATCAACTGGGCTCGAAGAAAGAGCATAAGCAGCAAAAAAAATTATTAACAAAATTACATAACCAAAACAATAAAAATCAAAGAACCAAACCAAATCGACTTCAAAGAAGCAAAACCGCAGGGGTTTAAAAAATCCATCTCTTCAAGTTAATCTTGAAACGAGAGCTTCTATTTTCAAGCCTAAGAAGAGAAAGCCTCTCAATATTAATTAAGTAAACTATATCTTATATTAAACACATATTTTAAAAGGCTCTTATAAATATTGGAACGACAACTAGCTCAAAATACTTATATTTTTGCACACTTGTACCCATGAACATTTAAAACTCAAAATATCAAATGAATTAAATGAAATGAAATTAAATATATTATAAGTACGTTCTCAACTTTAATTAATATGTGTGTCGTTATAACAGACATGTTAACTCTAAATTAAACAGACTTAATTAATTAACTTTATTCACATTATATTTTCTAAATATAGTATGACTCTAAGATACTATTTAAAAACATTTAATAAAAACGATTATATGTATTTTGAGAAAAAAAGGATGCAACGTGTCCAAAATGACTAATTCCAGTAACCATCTAATCTTTCATAGGGTTATAATAATAACATTGTTAGGTCGAAGAAAATGATGTTTGTTTGCATAATTATTATTAATTAATTAACTAAACGACGACGTGTACTCTCACCACATGCCTCAAGCGCATGAAGCCACAGCACAACATTTTTTTTCCCTCTTAATCATTTTTAAATTACTGTTACCTGATAACACGACAAATTTTAATATCTAAATTCACGGCAAAAAAGTCATTAACTTCTTCTTTTTTGTCAATTAGCGTACGACTAATTACATATTTTGGTTCATTGTATCTGTCTTATTTGATTTGACTAGATTTTAAAACATGTTTTAAAACTTTAATTAAGATATCAAAACGTATGACGATCTTTAAGTTATAACTATTGACTATTGGGAGGTTCGAAAGGTGGCACCTTTTTTTTTTTTGTATTTTTCTAAATAATGTTTATACTTAGGGTGTGTTTGACAAAAATATTTTAAGGGATTCCAGGGGATTGGGCTTCGAGTTTCACGATCTCAACCCCTCATCTCCGTTTGACAACAATATTAGGGTAGAGGTTATTGAAAAAATAATCTATGAAAATCCCTCAGAATTCCTTTTTAGGGATGTTTTTTAAGTAGTTTGAAAAATAATATTCAACTTCAGTCACAATTTTCAGATCCAACTCTAGTTACAATCTTCAGTTCCAGCTATTTGTTACCAAACACACCCATAGTTCATGAATTTTTTTAAGGGTTTTTGTGTGATTCACAATAAACGAAATTTACCATCATAAAGAAGCTTAATAATTGCATTTATGTAAATAAACATGTTGAAAAGTTATTTTATGACTAACTTGATAGATAAAAATAGAATCATGGAAGTGCAAATCACATGTTATTGCCAATTGGAGATTATTTTTCCTTTTTTTATTTTTTCTAATAATGACGTCAAATGAGAAAATTAAAAATTACTTAACTTGAAAAGTAGGAAGAGAGGGAACAACGAAAAATAAATAAAAAATATATAGAAGTGATTTTATTTTTATATATAATATAATATAATTATATATGAAAATTTTGAAAAGAGGATATCGTGATCGTATCATGATCAAATATAAAAAATAACACGTGGCATTATCCGTAAAGATTTGGATGACGAAAAAGTCAATAGATTTGTCAGAGGTGTAGTTGACTTTCAAACTGAGATCTTTCTTGTATTATTTCCGTTGGAAGTTAACAAGTTTTCTTCATTTCATAACCTACCAGGCTACCGGTATTAATTTCAGCTTGACAAAATAAATAGATTAATTAATTAATTAATAATTAAGATATAATATTAATATACCTCCATAATAATAAAACAAAGTGATGTGCATTATGTGTCGTGCTGTCGTCATGTTATGGTCTAAACAATTGATGAATCATATCTGGATTATAAAATTGGTTCTTAATCATAAATTGCCGAAATTTGCTTTAATTTTTCTGTTTAGTTAACTTTTGATATTAAAGATTCTTCTAATGTATCAAATCATACGAATATAAGAAACGATAAAATAGAGTATTTTCGTGACCGTTTCAACCATTTCACTGACAACCTTAAAATGTTCAGCTAATAGGGTTCGAACATGAGAGACTTTTACAAGGACATCATAATGCTTAACACTAGGTCAACTTTGTGATGGTTAAATGATAAAATAAAGTATTATTAGTATGTACCAAATAAATCATATGAATTATTTAACTTTGTAGTAGTAAGCTATCTTCAAATGTCTAAATGCTCATAAATTGATGTACAAAGTAAATTTTTGAAAAATTTAATTTATAAAATTAAAATATATTGTATGTTTATCCCACGTTTTAATTACTTCAATGCAATGAAGTGCCAATAAGTCACAATATAATTTTATTAACAATGCAAAAGACATTTTTTTTAAAATATAATAAAGGGAAAGTGACATGTGTAGTAAAGTACATTTATCTTTATGTGTATAAAAAAATACAATTATAAATACAAGAAAAATATGTATTATTGAGAAAGTTATGGGTAAATAATTGTTTATTTTAATTAAATTTTAACTTGTGTGTAGCCAACATGTAAATGATTGTTGTTTTTGAAACTTTAGTTTTTTGATTAGTTAGTATGCAACATAAATTTTTCAGTGAATAACACGTATACTAGAAAGACAAGAGTTCCAATTATCATCGTCATAAACTCATCGTCATTAATATTAATTATTAATAAATTAATAAAAATAAAAAGAAGAAAAACAAGAGACTGCCAACCGTTAGGATTGTGCCACGTAACTGTCACGGGCCCTAAACATTATTTCCCGTTATTAGATAGGTTTGACGTTAGTTTCCAGTCAAGTTAAGATGCATGAACGAAAATAAACGAACACGGTGTTATACTCGTTAAGATAATAATATTAAGGGTAGCCCTCTAAATAAACACTATACTTTTCAAGGACGAATTTTTTAAGAAATGTCAAATTCAACCCCCTAATTTTCAAACCACGTTAGGCCGGTGGATGACAAAGCGTAAAGTTTGGGTTTCCTACACATATTATGAAACTTCTATTCAAAGATTATTCATTTAAATATAAAGTTAAATTAAAATTCAATTCCAATTTAGTGCAAATAGTTTATCTATAAATCATGTCGGTCACACTAGGGAAAGCACTCTACTTACACCAAGTGTATGTGTGACAGTAATTCTAGTCACCGTAGAATAGTAGCCCACCATAAATAATATCAATAAGTATTACATGCCTAGCAATGTACCGATGGTATAGATATTAACAAGTTTTAGGTGCTCTAATCCTAAAACACATTGCGATTAACTTTTGTAATCGATGTGTGACATACTGACATGTTAAAAATGTTGTTGAATGCAAAGACAAAAGTTGGTAGGGGAAATGTATGAGGATTTGACACAAATGCAAGAGGTCTCACATGTAAAAACAAATAACTTTTGGGGTTAAAATTGTAAAGTATCTAGAAGGTGCAGCCCATATACTTCCTAAACAAGTAAGTCACGTTTTTAACAAGAAAAAGTCAAGCATCCACACTGGCCCATCTCTAAAACCGGATGGGCACACACGTCGTTAACTCATAGTTTCATCCCATTTTAGAAACAAAAATGTAATTAATCACTTCTTAATTTTAAAACTTATTGACAATTATTAGTTTACAGTATATATAAAATATAAAATGTTGTTGATTTGATTCTACAAGTTATTAAATTCTGTCGACGAAACAGGAGCAAGAACTGTCCAACCTCTAATTTTTAATTTAACTAGTTTAATTAATAAGTACAATCAGTACACATAATCTCATGCCTTTAAAACAAGACAACATTTAAAATCCCCTTTTTGGCACATAAGTTAATGTTACAATAATTTTGTAAATGTCACAGCTAGCCCTTTTGATTACAATAATTGAATTGTAAATGCACATTAACAAGTAATCGTTAAAAGGACACGTGTCATATCTCCTCACCTATAGTACACCTACTTTTAGCCAACCCATAACTCCATCTTTTCACATTTCTTCTCTTCTATTATATATACGACTCTTCACCTTCTCATTCACTTTCGATTCATATTCTCATTCATTCGTTCATTCGTTCAAATTCATTCACAAAAACACAAAATCTTCAATCAATCAAATCTCTTCATTTTAACAAAACAAAATGACAAAAGAAGTGACAGGAAAAACTATCATTCCAATAAAAAACACACTCATTCGACGACAAAAACTCGCCGTACTTCTTCATAGCTCCGAGCCAAACATCTTCATCACAACCGAAAACCAAAACGATAACACCGAATCCGATTATCGAAGTAGTAACGCTTCGTCTCTTAGTCCGAACATGTCTTCGAATTCGTCTCCGGTGAATCACTTCATGTCACCAATTAACCAAATGTCTTCACCTTACTCAAAATCACCATGGATTAATCTCCCGTATGTTAACGATGGTGGAGTAGTAAATACGGGGTTAATCGGATCGTTGGTACGTGAAGAAGGTCATATTTATTCGTTGGCTTCATCTGGCGAGTTGTTATACACGGGTTCGGATTCGAAGAACATTAGGGTTTGGAAGAATTTAATGGAGTTTTCGGGGTTTAAATCGAGTAGTGGATTAGTTAAAGCCATCGTGGTGTCTGGTGATCGTGTGTTCACGGGACACCAGGACGGCAAAATTAGGGTTTGGAGATATTCAGAGAAATCGAAAAATGCTTACAAAAGGTTGGGTAATTTACCTACTACAAAGGATTACATCAAAAGCTCAATGAACCCTAATAATTACATTGAAGTAAGACGACGTCGTAACGTTCCATGGATTAAACATTACGACGCGGTTGCGTGCATGAGTTTAGATGAAGAACAAGGTTTGTTATATTCAGGATCATGGGATAAATCATTAAAAGTTTGGAGACTTTCAGATTCTAAATGTTTAGAATCCGTAACAGCTCATGAAGACGCTATAAATAGCGTCGCTGTGGGCTTTGACGGACTAGTTTTCACAGGTTCTGCCGATGGAACGGTGAAGGTCTGGAGAAGGGAATTAGTTGGAAAAAAATGTAAACATATTCCTGTTTACACACTTTTGGATCAGGATAGTGCGGTTACATCCGTGGTAATAAATACCACAGATGCAACCGTGTATGGTGGATCCTCAGATGGATTGGTAAATTTTTGGGAACGTGAGAAACAAACGTTGTCCCACGGTGGCGTTTTGAGAGGACATAAGTTGGCAGTTCTTTGTCTTGCGACGGCTGGAAGCTTGTTGTTAAGTGGTTCGGCGGATAAGAGTATATGCGTTTGGCGAAGGGAAACGGGCGGTGTTCATACATGTTTGTCAGTCTTGAATGGACATAGTGGCCCGGTTAAATGTTTAACGGTTCAAGAACGAGCTAAAGATGATGATGGTGATCAAGAATGGGTTGTTTATAGTGGTAGTTTGGATAATTCAGTTAAGCTTTGGAGGGTATCGGAAGAACCACAAATATAGAATGTTAATTCTTATTGTAATGTAATGTATGAATATTACAAGGAGTTCACAGCACGCGCCGTGGTATGGTGGCGCGTTGGTGGTTGTCAAATTTTGATCGAGTTCTATTTTGATTGTGATTGATACGATGAAGATCAAAAAAGACACAAGAACATGTTTGATAAGATGGTGATGAAGATCGATCACCAGAATGTTTTTTTATTTATTATTTAAGATGTAAATGGAGTTCATGTTTTTTTTTTCTTTAATAATAAGTTGAGGAAAAGTGTAATATATACTTGTAAATTTATATATATATATATATATATATATATATATATATATATATATATATATATATATTGAACAAAAAAGATATAAGTGAGTGCACTTTTACAAACAATTTTCTTTTTCTAGATATACAAATATAAATTATTATTTTTTCTTAATAAATGTATCACTTATGTTTTTTTTTATTTATAAAAGAGTAATTTAATAAATTAAACAGATCTATGTTACAACTTACAATTGAAAAATCGAGCATACATATTAAATTTGACGAACATTTATAATTAATCGAAGCAATTCGATGCAAATAAATAGAATTTGCTTACAATTTTAATAGTTAGGTCGATAAAAATGACGATATGATTTCATGGATAATATGCTTGAAAAGGTTAGAAGCAAGCAACCCACCCACTTGCTGTTGGTTTGGTCCTGAAATGAAATAATAGATCACCTTTTTCCCAAAAAAAATCGTATCACGTGTATATATCAAACAAAACACAAAGACAGGGTATCAAGTTTAATTTCTTTTCTAGGAAAAGTTTAATTAAATTAATTTTGATGGTATTATTATGTATAATATAATAGAGTATGGTTCAAATGAGTACAATAACTTTATGTGAGAATAGAAGAATCAATTTCAACTATTCATTTTCATTAATACCCATTTCCCCCATCTTTTTAAAAACTAAATATCTCATAAACGACAAATTGAAAAATTATGAAAATTGCATCATATTTTTCAGCGTTTTCTGCTCTTCGATTTAAGATCTCACAAATTATATTTTCGACGAGTTTTCTTTTTTTCATTTTTTGGTGGGTTTTACAAATTAGTAACACATGTGTTACGGATTAGTTGTACATTTGATTTGCGGTTAGGGTTTAGGGTTTAGCATGGTTTAGGGTTTAGGGTTTAGCAATGGTTAGGATTTAGCTTGTGAGATCTTAAATCGAAGAGGAGAAAACGCTAAATTTTATGGTGCAATTTTCATAATTTTTCGACTTGTCGTTTATGAGATATTTTATTTTTAAAAATATGAGGGTAAGTGAGTTTTGTGACACGTGGCACATTTCTATTGGTTCCCCTATTCTCAACACTTTTCCCATTCTCATTTGAACCTCACCCTAATAGAATAGTTTATATATAAGTGTAATTGTAATTGTGGGTAGGAATTAAGAAGTAAATAATTTTTTTGAGGGAAGTATAGAAACTAATCATTCATTCGCGATGAATGATAATCAATTGTAAAAAAATATATATTTTTACCAAGAAATATTAATCAAAACAAATGTTATACATATTACTATTAATAGATAAATTACTTTTTATAACTTATAATATAATATGATGATTTTTTTAACATTTAACATTAATGAATGTTAACTGAATTGGATATTATCAGTTTCTTTGAAAAATTATTCGTTAACATTTGACTACGATGAATGATAATCAAAACGTATAAAAATATATTTTTTACCAATAAATATTAATCAAAACCGTCGTTATAACTACTAATATTCATCAATAAACTATTTTTTATAACCTATAATATCATATGATGAATATTAAGGGAATCCGCTAATATTCATCGTTGATGAATTTGTTGTTTTTATGATTCCCCAGAAAATAGTATTTCCCTCTAAATCCAGACCTTTGTAATTGTAATGGCACTTAATCAATTTCCTTAATAACCAAAGAAACTACTTATTTTGTAATTGGGAGTTTGGGATTACGATGTTAGCATCAAGCTATGAACAAAATGGGACCATATGGCTAAAGCACAAAATTCTTTATGAAATTTTTTTAACTTCAAAAAGTAAGATTTTAGAATTAAGCAATTTATGTATTACACTTTTTGTCTTTTTAAAAATAAATAAATTTGAAAATATGGTAGTGGCAACCAAACCATAAAGTTGGAAGTCATTGTTTTCCATTTGAATTATTCTCTTTTATGCAAAAATGGTTGGGCAAATATTCTTATATTCGCAATATAAGACTTGCTTTAGGAATTATAAGAAGGATAAAGTTCTTTGAAGACATCATTGATTTTTCTCGAGTTACATTTGCGTAATTAAGATCATTCGAAATACCTCTACTTTTCGGAACAAGTCCGAGTCAAATAGCAATTATTTGAAGCATATAAGAATGGCATAACTTTTGTGAAATGATGTACAACTCTTAAGAATCTACTATATATAGCCAGCCCAATTAAGGTATCCAAAGAATGGGCCAAACTGATCCGATCCTTAACAAGACATATAATGTGGGTTAGACTTAGACATGCTGCTATTAAGTTCAATGTAAGAGGCCCATAATGGTCTGTAACTTTAGCAGGCCTGAAAAGAAAATATATATCAAGACAGCCATCAGAGATACCGATAACAAACTATATTAAAAATAGCTAACAAAAGTATTGTTACAGAGAATTAATTATTAACGTACTAGCTGTTTCAAATAAACGAAAAGTAAAATTTAGCTAAAAATAAAAGGAAGAGGTTTTTTCCGTTCAAGTTACTTGAGAAGGTAAATCAGCTTTGACTTTGATGTACCTAGAGATCGAATCTGGAACCTCTTATGAGTTTATCGTGACGTCTTACTACTATGGCTTAGCTCGGAGACGGTTTATTGTATGAGTAATATATGTTGCTAACAGTTTATTAAAGTTATCTGTATTTACTGAAACAAATTATTAATATTTTATTATGTTGAAAAATCTGATTATATAATTATGTAAAATGTCCATCAAAATTCATAAAAACGTCCAGTAATAAAATTTACGGGATAAAAAATATACTGTAAACATTACATAAGTTTTATACTGTGCACCAATGAGAACTCAAATAAATTTCATTGTTTCATATTTTACCCATCAACTTTTACATATACACAGATTCAGTCTCTACTTTACCTAAATTTTAGTATTATTTACAGCACAAACATTTTTTCCTAAAATTTATTAAAAAGATGATGATTTTGCATTGCAAAAATTTCATGCCAATTTTCCTCATACTAATCTTTAAACATTTTTACAAGTTACAACTACACAAAAAGGAGTATGTGCATACTTTAACATTACAAAAAGCAGTAAATCGTTCATATACACATATTTCACATACAAAATGAGCCAGTATAGTTCTTTATTAACTAACTAAGAGGGTGCAAAACGATCCATGAGCATAAAAATCGTCTCTTCTGACGATACTCGTCGCTCCTTCGTTAGGGGCATCACAGAAGCCGGTTTCGTATTACTAGCTCTTCTTGGTTCATCTTCATGTTGTTGAGTTGATTTTGATTTTGATTTTAGGAGCAAGTTAGACTTTTTCGTTGTCTTCTTCTCGAACTGAATCTTTTCTCTAAGTTCCGTTAACCGATCGCCCAACCATATATTCACCATTGTTGCCATTTGTAGGTTACAATTGTTGCTTGTTTGTTGGTTCTATAAGTTTATGAAGAAATAATATATGAAGTGAATGTATTTATAATATGAATTGGTGGTGATGGTAGGCGCCAATGGATTCAATAATGATTCATGGGATGCGAATATTATTATTTAAAGAATAAAAAAATGGGATATACTTTTACAAGCATCTTGTAGTGGTCCATGCATATGGGTCTAATAGTGAATTGCGTTACAATTTACAAAAGATAAAATCAGTTAAGTTGAGTGAAAATTCATGAATATTTCATCTTGAGTGATTAATTGTTTTGGTGTAGACCTTTTTTTTAAATAGATTTTAATTTATAATTTATTAATATTAATATATATCGTATTCTCTTTATTATTTTATGGTATTTTTTATTAGTACTTTATTATACATGTATTCAATACTTCAATACGAACTTCTAGTATGATAGTTACAATTTGTTTACATAAAAAAAATAACAAAAAAAAAAAAAAAATCACAAGTCAAAGGTCAAAACAAAGAAGTATGGATGGAAAGGTGGCTGGGGCTTTCAAACAAGGCGCGGAGGAAAACCACGAGAGCACGGGCGTCATATACTGTGGTCCTTGCCCACTATTTTCACACCTTGTGTAATTTGAACTTAGTTTTTTATATATTTATTTTAAAAATTTAAATTATACGTTTTCTAAGTCGTATGTCTTCTAGAGTTATTGCCTATCGTCTAAGACCAGTACCAACGGAACCGTCATTGGTTCCATGTTTAATTTGCCTCCAGAAGACCCCATTGGCACCGTTCCGTTGTTGGAGTGTCTTTGGTTACGTCTTCGGGAGTGCGTCGGGGAGAAGACCCCATTGGCACCATTCCGTCTTGGAGCGTCTTTGGTTACGTCTTCGGGAGTGCGTCGGGGAGAAGACGGAGAAAGATGGGTGTTGGTGCGGCCGGCGTGCAAGTTTAATGTTTTTCATTGTCGCATATAAAAAGGAAAAATATAAGAGGAATAAGCTATTAATTTTATTTTTTCTTTGATTAGGGAAGGGGTTTTAATCATGTACTTGCTACTACAAAAGAAAGAGGAAGAAAAATCGAGGGGAAGAAAAAGTCAACCAAACCCTAATCAGCTTTTATATATGGCCAAATTAAAATAAATAGAAAATCTTAGTAGGCTTCAATTTTTAACTTTTGGGCTAAATTCAACTATAATGTTATGTTTTCAATTAACGAATTTTTATTTTTAAACGTAATGTTATATTTAATGAATGTATTTTTTATTTTTAAAAGTGGGTTTTTGTAAGAGTAAATTGCACGACTCATCCATGTGTTGTGTTAAAAATGTACGAATCTTCTTTCAAAACAATAAATAGCACACGACATCCTTATATTTAATTTTATTTGACACGGGTCATCCTTTTGCACTTAAATGACAAATTTACCCTCATTTCTTAATTAAATAACTCTAATTCTATATTAGTTTATTGTTAAATTTTTATCACCTAATGCCTGAAATATTTGATCTCCACCCCCTTGTCTTCTCCCCATAACGATTTCTCCCTTTTATCACATTTTTCGATAATAAATTTTACCATCGACATAAATTTTTTTTGCATTTTTAAAAATTTTAACAGAACATAGGGATGCTCCGTAAAATTTACTCTTTTTTAAATTATGTATTAATTGAAAAAAAAGGAAAATAAATAAAAAGTGGAATTCAGAAAAGTTCAGTTGTTCAGTCCATCATTGACAATGTTAAATGCTTGTTGAGTTTTTCTGAAAAAGTATTTACGTGACGTTGAGCTAACAGTTCAGTTCTTCAGTCTACCACTGAAAGTGATCGAATGAGTTTATAGATAGTAATGTGTGTGAAATGAATCTTCTAAGTTTACGACACATAATATTTAGCTAACACTATTTATTTGAATACTTTTTATTTTATAATCTATAAATGTATATGAAATAAACACTAATTAAATCTAAGTATAGAGTGGAAACCTATTTGGTAAAAGATATTCTCCAACATCAAACATGTTGGATTCGAGTATTAAATTAAAACTAGTAATTATATATATATATATATATATATATATATATATATATATATATATATATATGAAAATAGCCAAATAGGTAACCTAGGGAAGCCAAAGTAGGATATCTATGGTTGATTCACAGTGTTTAGTTGTGTTTGGTCATTTTATTAAGTAGTTAATTAATGTAAATATTAAAACAATATAATGTAATGTTTTTATAATAGTAACTTTAATTTTTTGAAAATATAAATAACCGAATAAAGTTTACAGAACTTTGAACTATGTGCCATCGTTCACTTTTATTAATCTTTTTCCAAAAAAAAAAAAATATATATATATATATATATAGAAATGTTGTGTCACTTGTAATTTGTAATACACATAATCCAGTATATACTTTTATACGTAGTATGTAAATAAATATGGGGATGTAGCTCATATGGTAGAGCGCTCGCTTCGCATGCGAGAGGCACGGGGTTCGATTCCCCGCATCTCCAATTTTTATCATTCATTTCATATAGATACAAAGTTGAAAGGAAGTACAAGATGGTAAGCATGAGGTACAACAACTATAAACATTTTTATCTCACATTTTTATAAAATTTTACAATGGTATTAAAGTCGTCATATCATTTTGTCATATTGAAAAAAACTGCAAATGACACTTTAGTAATGTTCAAACGAAGTACATGATGGAAAGCTAATTTCATTTCACATATATAAAGTTCAAACGAAGTACATGATGCGAGTTGACTATAAACAAATCAGGTGGTCGATCATGAACTCATGGTTATATAATTCAAGGGCTAAAGCAATCAACGAGCAAAGAAACAGAAGCATCGGATCCGCAACCATGAAACGGTTGTTGCGAGTTGACTCGCTTGCGTAATGCCTGTGACCAGTTCGAGTAGTGATTCATCAGCAGGTTAGTCGACTCCTGTTCAGTTTGGGTCGAGCCATTATTAGTTTGATCAGTCTGACCCTGACTGTTTTTGCTGTTGAGCCTCTTCATTTCACTAGTCCACATATCAATTAATCCAGACATGATTTTTGAGAATTTGTTTTTGTTATCTGAGTGTGTTTGATGTTTTGATGAGATGCAAAGATGAGGAATGGACATTATATATAGGTTGCGCGCACATTGTTGTTCTGGGTTTAGCAAATAGTTTTAACTAAAACAAAAAAATGTGGATCTGTGTGCCGCTGGTAATGAAATAACGGAATTTTTATTTTATTGTTATATATATA
Source organism: Gnaphalium uliginosum (assembly GCA_963930675.1). Classification (NCBI taxonomy): domain Eukaryota; kingdom Viridiplantae; phylum Streptophyta; class Magnoliopsida; order Asterales; family Asteraceae; genus Gnaphalium; species Gnaphalium uliginosum. Next base: position 69,808,824 of record OZ005680.1, read on the forward strand.
ATATAATATAATAATAATAATAATATATTTAAAAAAAAAAGGTACGGATAAATGTATTATTAAACAAAACCGTTTGTGGTTTGTTGGTACCGCTATTAGACATGTGAGACAATGGGCCATGAGGGGCTGCTTTTGCAAATAAATACCATAGGAATTACACAAATGGTCTCGGTGTTATAATATTTTTTATGCCAAGTTTTTAGAAGACACTTTAACAGTTCTTTGGTAAGATTTTTGTTGCATTGACAATTTTTTATCCTTTTAAGATGACTAAAATACCCTTAATTTAAACTTACGTCCCTCATAAAAAAGTATGGGTATATAAGTCATTTTAGCATGATTAGAGACTGATAATGTAACAAAATGTGCCACCTAATAGGTTTTTTTACCGAAAAACAAATCAATAATTCCCGTTTTTGCATTTTCGGGTATCAATTAATTTTGTTTTTTAAAAATGAACCACTAATTTAAAATCGAACATTTTCGAATATTAGTACCGGATCAAAAGAAAAAAAGCGGACAACTCATCGGTTTTGCCTACATGGAAATCCACGTGGTATGCTCCACGTACGCATTTAGTTACAGCTAATTTGAAATGGTGACCGGCTACCGTTTTAAACGGTTACTTATACCCGAAAATGTTCGATTTTAAATTAGTGGTTCATTTTTAAAAAACAAAATTAGTTGATAACCGAAAATGTAAAAAAGAGAACTATTGATTCATTTTTCGGCAAAAAACCCATATGAATATAACATGTAAAAAGATCAGATTAAGGAACTGATTAACACTTTGGATTGCAACAAGAATTAAAATGTACTGTAGCAATTTCAAGAACAGAGTTATTCTGCTAAAAATCTTCCATTTTGACAGTGGAGTATTCTATATTTCTATGTACTAACTGCAATGCATCTTGAAGCTTTTTAATACTATTTTGTTACCCCTTCAGAGCTCTACATATTTGGTGGTTACTCATCCTTGTATATTTCTGACCTTTTGCTTTCTTCTGAGAAGTGCTCAACTATTGTTAATCTTAGGACTTATGAAATGTTATTTTGATCAATCTTCTAAAGTTAGTGTTTTTTTGCCTATACTTCATCTCCTCTTAAACCCCAAACCGTAGAAACGGATCTTTCAAAGGTTTCGTGTGAATATTCTTACCCATAATCTTTTTAAAACTCTTAATTATTGTCCTTAAGTTTAATGGACAGGTAGGATCATCTTGTTTCTAAAGCATTATCTAGTGGAAATAATGTCGCCTTCACCAAGTAAAGATTACTTTTTAGCTCATCCAAAAATAAGGTATTTTTTCGGTATAGTTTGTTAGTTATCAACATATGTGTTTCTTTAAAACACATTTGATCTTGCCCTTTGAACTTCAGATAGGACATCTTTTTTCCCCTTGTGCTTTACATAAAATGGCTGTCTTTTTCTGATTACTTGTTTGTGGAAAACACATACAACATTCACCTTCACCATGCACTAGTTGGATTATTGTCCTCTAACTTTAAATTTTCTTTTTTGCATGATTGAATCTCGATATATTTATGCACAAAAATCGTTCTTAACACGACCCCAGTTTTCTCAACTACACAGGACTCCATGGGAACACTTGTTGGACATTTAGTCCCTGGTTCAGCTCTTGCTCTACTTGGTTTATGGCACATCATCAATACTATCCGAGCCTACCACCAAAAAGGCCCAACCCATTTCAAGTCAAGCTTTTGGCACCCGTTTGTGAGCCCGTTTTCCAAACTAGCGTACATGGAGCTCGTGTTTATACTTTCTTTTTCCATATTTTCAATTGTTCTGCAGGTTTTGGACTACCCTTTGTTCTCATTCGCTTTCAAGCTCAATAATTACGAGCACGCCACCATGTTTCTACACTTAGTCATATATTCCAGTTTTACCCTTTTCAACGAATTAACTCATAAATCTGAGATCTTATCTGAAGTTACTGGAATCTTAGCTGCTTCTGTTTTCGGTCAAGAGCTTTTTTTACTTCATTATCACTCAGCTGATCATGTTGGACTAGAGGGCCATTACCATTGGCTAATGCAACTTATTGTGATTGTTTCTCTTTTAACCGCTTTATCTGTCACCATGTTTCCATCCAGCTTTCCTTCATCGCTCGTTCTTTCTATATCAGTTGCGTTTCAGGGATTTTGGTTCATTAACATGGGGTTCATGTTATGGGTCCCTGAGCTAGTCCCCAAAGGGTGCAACATACGATTAGGCCATGGGGGTGACAGTGACATGCATGGTGCGGTCATATGTGGAAGCCACAAGGCGGTTTTAAGGGCTAAAGGACTAGCTAACTTGCAGTTCAGTTGGATACTTGCGGGGATTTTGGTGTTTGTGGCATGTATATGTTTCTTTTACCCTAAAAAGGTCGCTCTTAGGGCTCAATCGATTGAGTATGAACGACTTAATAGTCGAGTTGCTGAGATCCCTTTATCAGTTGGTGGATTTAAGCAAGTTAATTACCCATAAATACATGTTTATATAGTAAAGAGAAATGATGCAAACTTATGTATACGGATTACGAAGTACATCTCCATCAGGATGCTAAATTGTCAAAAATCTTTGATTCTACTAATAATATCAGACTTTACAGTATCTAATTCTTTTTGTTCATAGGGTTGATTGGATGTGAGTTTTAGTATGTATGATTAGAAAAACTTGAAGTGGTTATTAACATTTTATAGCACTGTTTGGGTAGAGTTTCATATATGCTATAACAGAGCAAGTATTTAATTTAGGATATATAAAGCTTACTTATTTACCCCTAAGTATCCACATATTCAATGCTAATATAAATACAATTTGTTGGAAACATATATTAACTTGAATTTTATATGACTGACACTTCAAAGAAATTGTAAGAATAATTTATATAGTTTATACTTAATACAGAAATTGTCACATTTTTATATTTGTGCATAACAAAATATATGAATGCATATTTACTGGTTTTGTATATTAATTAATTCTGTAAATAATTAGGAGTAGAATTTAACATAAATAAACAAGTGGTTACATTATGGTTAATATCCTTTAGCACAGTTAAGTATCTAATTATGGTTAATACAAAAATCGAAGCATATAAGAAAGCATAAATGATGGTATTAATTATATAACATCTGCTCCATACATATTTATGATTGATTCTACATGAATTCAGCAATCAAACAAAGATACAACTTTGGGTAGTAAAAAATTTCATAAATATATCTTCACAAAGCTTACTCTGCTTCTTCAACAGACGCTTCGATTCGAAGAAGAACAAAACCAACTGCAACTCCAACAAGAGTAAGTCCATTCATGATAGCAGCAATTTTAAAAATCTCAGCAACTGCACTACAAGTGGAAGTAAGTGCACCACCATTAGATGATGATGATGGTTTCTTCAATGAAGAAACAATGTTTGCAAATTGTTGTTCAGTGCAAACAGGAAGGCCCAATGCAGCCACAGTGTTGTGGGCTTTAAGCCCACCAAATGAGTTCATACCCTTGATGTAGGACACCTTTGTGGTGGTTGTGGTGGTTTTACCAGATGTTCTGGTGGGTGCAACCACAGTGAAGTTGACTGGAGATAGGGTGGCTGAGGCTGTTGCCATTGGGATTATTGTGTTTGGCAAAAGATAATGTTTGGGTTTGAAAGAATGGATTGAAAACTTGAAAGATTATGAGAGGGTGATGAAAGAAAAGAAAAGAAAAAAAGAAAGATATTTGGATAAGATGAGAAGATGAATGGTTGGTTGTGAAAGAGATGACAAGATGAGAGATTTGAGAGCTTGTGTTTTACACATATACTTTTGGCTACTTGTCCCTACTTCTAATCTTGACCAATAATATTTATGTGGGCATTTTTGGTAGTAGTTACAAACAACATATTCAGTCACTCATAATGTCATAAACTCATGCTTTGCTAAGTATGTACATATATACCGTATATAAATTCCTATTATATGCATCAAATGTAGAAGATGAAGTAGCAGTTATATGTTTTAGACGAACCATACTTGAAATAATGAAAGATTTGATAAATATGTATCTCATTGGCAACCACTATAACACTTGTAGGCAGAGTGACAGGATGGGAGGTCGGTTTGGCGACGAGTGACGCAACGATTATTTGGGGCTAGCAACATATTTTTGTTCGGTGTATATTTCCTTAGCGGGTCAGTGAGTAAACCCGCAATGTATATACATGCTTAACACCGTCTTTTACAAAATAACATATTACCAATGTTGTCGGACGCATCTGGCTGGTTAATTAGCATTGCTGGTTATCGACTTTTAACAAATTTTAAGGTAAATTTGTTGAATTGGTCATTTTTATAGAAGAAAAGTACTGTAAACAAGTCCTAATGAATATTAAAAATAAAGCTTTACAAAAATATTATGAAATAGAAGGTATATATGTATGCATTCATGATTACTTGTCAACTTCCATAACAACTTTTAGGACAAGATCCACCTGCCCAGCCGATTAAACCGTTTCAAGCTCCATTTTTAGCCTCTTTCAATTCATCAACTCTTTTTTCTTCTTTTCAAGCAAAAACTTTATCTAGAACTAACTTTAAACCCTTAAATTAATGTCACCTACTATTAATGAACCAACAACAATCTCTTGTGGTTAAAGTTAAGATTTTATTAATTCAATGTTTTCTTTTTCATTTATGGAATTGAATTTGATTGGTCATGATTGAACTTTCGGTTTACGGTTTTAATTTCAACAAAACAAGATTAGTTGATTTACGTGAAGGTGATCAATATGGATGCAAATAAGATCATGTTTCGTGCAATGATATTGGCGATGATGATTGTTGTTGATTCGCTAGATACCAACAAAGTGTTTGATCCATGTTCAGATACAAAAGTTCAAAGATGGGATGGTTTCACATTCGGACTCACATTTTCTTCAAAGGATTCTTTTTTCTCTGATCAAATTCAGCTTTCACCTTGCGATCGTCGTCTTTCCCTCCGTGAATCCAATGCTCAACTTGCTGCGTTTCGGCCAAAAGTCGATGAGCTCACTTTTCTCACCATCAACACCTCAAATTTTGATCCGGTATTTGTCTTCTATTACACTCTTTAGTAAAGTTATCATATTTGTTGAGCCATAGTGACGGATCCAGGATTTTTATGCCTTAGGGATTAAACAGTTAAGTTAACATTTAAAACAATGTTGCTGCAAAAAACAATACAACCGCAGCTAAACAGTTGCACAAATTAGTGCTTTAACAACATTTGGCATAATTCACAGGCAAAAGCTGGTGGATATATGGTTGCATTTGCTGGAAGACAATATGCAGCAAGATCAATACCTACATTTGTCGCTGATAAATCCAACATTATTACTAGTTTCACCCTGGTAAGATTAAGTAAAACGCTGAACTAACAATCTTTTTTGGTTGAACATATTTTGATCAATTCATTTAATCTTTATTTGGAAGGTTCTTGAATTCCAAGAAGGCAGACTTGTAAACTTATACTGGAAGACATACGGGTGTAAATCGTGTGAAGAGAGATCGGGAGTTTGCCTCAACAATCAAGGATGCGCGACACCAGTTTCTAAATGTGAGACTAATGGTGGATCAGTTGATTGCAACATTAGTGTGCAATTAGCATTCTCGGGTACAGATAAGATGTTAGAAGCTCTTAATTCGTGGTATGAGGTCGAAAACCTTAGACAATATTCGCTAGTTGGGTTATATGAAGATATCAACGGCATTGTTGCTGGTACATAGATGTGTGTTTTGTTGGGTTCAATAAGTTGTATTTGTGGATAAAAGCAGGAAATAATATGACCTTACTAACTTTCCATTAACTTCAACCAATCTGCACTATGATTGCACTTCAATCTCCATATCTTGCTTGTCTGCTCCAAAGATCATATGTTCAAAGCTTTAAAATTTGCAATATTACAATTACCTTTGTCCTCACTTCAGGTCCTAAAATTGTATTGATCAAGCAAAAGTAACGTTTTCATGTAGGAACTCACAAAGAATGAAAGATATTCTCCAGATAGCCCAATATAATTAAGCTGTTCGCCTGTTCCGAATCGGGGTTATAAACAGCAATTGAAACATAAATATGACCATCATCATCTTCATGGATCACTGATATTGTAGGTTCGGCACTCTTCCTATATCCAAGTACCGATTCACATTGAAATGACGTATATGGTGCGTAAATGTTGTATACTTTCACAAACGAGTTTGGAACATCAGGTTCCATCACCCATACAGCATAAGTATGATTATTATGATCAGTCAATGTAATAGGTTCCAGCACAATAAGATACTCCCTGAACTTAGATATTGAATAATCAAATGACAATAGGAATCTTATCATTAGCAAGCCAATAAATAAACCTACCTATAACTACCTGATTCCCTGTCAATGCAATCGATTTACGAGCTTGATAAACGAATGGACTTTTCCAAACTCCAGAGCTTAACTTAAAAACGTCTACTTGCCACGGGACGCAACCTATAATGTCATCGTCACGCGATTGATCATTATACGAAATCTTAACAACTTTAGGGTCAAGAGTGTTAGGACAAACTCCGAAACCGACAAACGTTTAGTACGGGGAACCTAACACATCAGGCACATCAATATCAACATATTTTTTAATTGTAGGATTCCAAATAACAGCCAAATAATAGGTTATTTCAGGATGAACACCTGGAGTTAAATAATAGCAGAACAAGTCTTGCCAGCTACCGAGTAATACGGGTTCGGTGGTACCGATTTCCGGAACAAGTTAGCTAGAGCATCTCCCTTGAGTCCCTTCTTAAATAAATAAATCTCGAATATAAAATAAAAACGTTTTTGCACAAATAATAAAATAAAATAAAAACATTTCTCTTGCAAGTAATATCTTCTTCTTAACAGATATTCTTTCTATTTTCGAATCGGATAGAGACATAAGTGTCTACATCTCACATTCACATACTCCGTTATCGATGGAATTGTTTAGTGTTGTTTTTGTTGTTTTGACTTCATGTTATATCGTATTCACCAAAGATTAAACACTTTTAATAACTTTAATGTTTGTTTCCTTTAAAAAAAACTCTTACAAGATGAGATCATTAGAGTACAATAAATTTTTAAAATATCTGAGAACTAATGAGATTGTGTCATTTGTACAAAAACTCATTTACCCCTATCTTTTTGAAAATTAATTATCTCACAAACGTCAAATCGAAAAATTATGAAAATTGCACCATAAAATTCAGCATTTTCATTAGACATCTCACAAGGTATACTTTCGACGAGTTTTTTTTTCTTCGTTTTTTGGTGGGTTTTAAAAATTACTAACACATGTTAACACATATTGCGTTTAGGATTTTACAAAAAGAAATATATGAATTATTATTTAATTCGTTTTGTGCTAGCAAAATTAAAATTACAGTTATTTAATTCTACACGGAGTCGTCTCTGACTTTTCAAAGTTCCTAAGTAAAAACACTAATCACCAAACTAAAGCCATTTAATATAAAGCTTTATGAAATTTAGTATAAAAATTAATTAAAGTTTTATATGGCTCAACTATTTTACACACAATCCGGTCTATTTTTTTTTCTCTTTTTATTTATCAATTAAACATTAAACTTTTTACCAAATATATAACATAATATATATTATACATATATATATATACATATATACTATATATATATATCTATTATAAAAATGAGCTGTTTTTACTGTAGCAAACTCTTTAGCTGATATCTGGTATCATTTAAGTGGGCAAAAAAACAGCTCTATATTTATTTAAATAAAAGTTGATAGAATACAAAACAAATATGTCGAGCAAATGGAGTGGTAATTGTGTTAAGATTCAAACGAAACGTCGTGGATTTGAGGCATGGTTGCAGTAAAAAAAATTTCCCTCTTTTCATTTTCCTTTTCTTTTACCATTCTTTTTTTTCTTTTTTATTTTTATTTTTTTACTTTTCACTTTTCATTTTTTCAAAAACTATTGAATGTCATTTTTCTTTTTCTTTTCATGTTTCATACTGCATCATTTCTTCAAAGGACGACACATTATATTGTTAGCTTTTTTAGCAATCAATTTCTATATGCTAAATTTACATAAAGTATATATATTTAACAAAACTTGTTTAATATCATACTCTTTCGACACACATACGTCTTCGTTTCGCTTTCTATATTTTTTTAGCAAACACTTTTGTTATCTAAATCTATACTTCCTTTTGAATTGTCAAACAAAAAAATAATAATAACATATCATATATCTACATTTAAATTACTCAAATCTTTTAACACGTTTATATATTATTTTACATTTTATAGCAATTACTTTCACTTTTTACAATTTATATCTCTCATTGGATTGCCAACAAATATAATAATAAACAACTATGTACACTTCAATTACTTAACTCTTTCGACACTTGTAGAAGTTCGTTTAAATTTTGTTAGTAAACATTTTCACTTTCTAAATTTATATTATTTGTACATAATAAAAATACCAAAAAAAAAAAAAAAAAAAAGAAAACAAAGAAGAAGAAAGATATATTCAATATGCACTCGAATTACTTACTCTTAACATGTTAGCTCCTAAAAATGACACGTAATTTTTTCGAAACATCATTTTTTCTTTTTGAAAAAACAATTTCTTTTTGAAAAAACAAAAGGAACTCCATTTTATTTTCTTCATATGCATATTTGTATTACTATTAGTTATAGGTAGTAATGGGGAACAAAGATATATACATTCATAGTGTTTTTAGTTTCTTTAGATGTCATTGATTTAATCTTTTTAGCTCAACGATGCTTATAGTTTACTCTTTAAGATATCAACATGTACATTTAGTTCCATTCCGTTTAGATGGTACTTTTAAGTAAATATTATTAGTGTTATATTCATATTTAAACTATTATACATTTAATACCATACTTATTAATTTATTGTAAGTTCCTGTGCGCGGATTTGATTTGAATCGATTCGTTATTCGTGCGGAATCCAAATAACAAATCAAGAACGTGAAGTATAATATGATAGATAATCGAATACGAACAAACAAATATAAATAATGTTTTTGTTTATTAATCAATCACGATTACAGAAAACAAGCGTTTAAGCACAAAACCAAACTCTCTCTCAAACCCTAAATCGTTTTTCTCCATCTCACGCACACACTTTTCTTTCTGCGAACTGTTATATATAGATATGCAGACATGTGACACTAATAACGACACTGGCAAAGTGTCGCTCGACACTAGCTAAGTGTCACTAAAAGCAATAGTGTCGCTAATTCTTAATACAATCAAACTAATATTTTTAAATAAGATGTTGTCACACCAGAATGCATCAACATTTATTAATTGTTGTAGTAACAATGGTGTAAGGAATTCTAATGATCTTCCTTATTTTCTAAGTTGCATTTGTTCTTTTACGGTCTAAATATAAAATTATAAAAGAACACATCATTTTTTATTATGAAGTTTTAAGATTCAATCATTCAAAATTATTACGTTGAGTTTAAAAGTCGAAAATCCTTAAAAGTAAAATTTCATGAGCTATGCATTTGCACAGCCAAAAACTTACCTAGTATTATATACACAAAGCACATATTTTTGAAACCTCTGTGAATCAGAAGTACTGAACGAAGGATCACCTCAGCCACTATGCCACTGATTCTACGTTTACGAGCTTTATTTAAACTTTTTTTTTTTTTTTTTTTTTTTTTTTTTTTTGTATATTTCTTGACTTTGTCCACGGTGGATAAAAATATTTATGAAAAAAACAAAACGCCACGATAACCAACGTCACCACAATATTTCCCGCAAACTCATTATTTTAATTTTGATTTAATTTAATTTTGAAACAACAAACTCAAGTTTTGTTGATCCCTTTTTTTTATTTTTTTTTTTGGATTCAGTCTTCAATCATTCCCTAATCGAATCAATTTCGTATTCACAATTCAAATTCATCACAATCTACTATTTCATAGCATCAATTTCTTGAGATGTATCATGCTTTTAATCTAAAATTAGGGTTTAATGTCAATAAACGCCATGGAAACCTTACAAGATCTCATCGAAGAAGCAAAACTTCGCACTGTTTGGTGGACCGTTTGCATTTTCATCGTCACTTACTTCTTAACCCGTACGTAATTGTAAATGTTTTTGCACTAATTTATATGTATCTGTATTATATACACACCTATGTATCTAATAATATATATCTCTAAATGTGGATGTATAATTGTTACAGATACAAGTAAATCAATGTGGATGAATGTACCTATAGCAATTGTGATAATATCAGGGGCTCATTACTTGATAAATGAAGTTGAATTCCATTGGAAGATACGGAAACCTAATCGACAATCGTATTTATCACATTTAGAGAAGAAACAATTATCTGTGAATGATTCACGTCTTTCGACGTTACCTCCACCACCTAAATGGAAGAGGAAAATCGATTCTCCGGTAGTCGAGGCTGCTATGGAGGATTTTGTTAACAAAATTTTGCAGGAGTTTGTTATTGATTTGTGGTATGGGGATATAACGCCTGATAAGGAAGCACCGCAGTTGATACACGCGATTATTATGGATGTTGTTGGTGAAATTTCAACTAGAGTTAAAGATATAAACCTTGTTGACTTGCTAACGAGGTTCGTATTTCTAGACGTGTGTAGTTTACAAAAGCTGTGATTTTTTAGTTTGCTAACGATGTTCGGTTATTTCAGGGATGTAGTTGATCTAGTAGGAGATCATTTGGAGCTTTTTAGGAAAAACCAAGCTGCAATTGGGAGGGAGGTTATGGTGACATTGTCGTCTGAAGAACGAGATGAACGGTTGAAACATCATCTTATGGCTTCTAAGGAGCTTCATCCAGCTTTGATATCTTCCGAGAGTGAGTACAAGGTGTGAGTGGAGAGTTCTCATATTAAATGATTAGTATCGTTCCTTGTGTTATGTGAATGAATGTTAATGGTGCGTAATTGTGTAGTTTCTTAAGCAGGTTATGGGGGCGCTTTTGGCTGCAGTACTTAGACCAAGAGAAGCTCAATGCCCATTAGTTCGGTGCATTGTGCGAGAGCTTTTAACATGCTTGGTAATGGAACCTGTAATGAGATTCGCTAGCCCTGGGTGAGTTTATACGAATCTCTGGTTGATATCAGCTTCTGCTTTTTTTTGTATAATAATATTTGTATGACAGGCAAATCAATGAGTTGATTGAGGGTATTTTCCTCGCCAACAATAAGGGAGATCAAGAGAATGGTGATGATCAGTCATCTAAAGTCACGGGTCAAGACAAGAATCATCCCACTGCTACAAACAAGGAAGCAGGTTCAAATCCACCTGGCACCACTGTTATTGGTCTGGTTGAAGATGAATCAGGGCAGCCACGGTCTTCTGCTTGGGCTCGGGTTCTTGAGGCAGCAACGCAGAGAAGAACAGAAGTTCTTCAGCCAGAGAATCTTGAAAATATGTGGACTAAAGGAAGAAACTATAAAAAGAAATCTGCTTCAGAAAAAAACAGTGGCTTTAGTGAAACTTTTAATGATCAACAACGAGAGCAAAACCTTGATGGTGGACATCTGTGCGACCAGAGCAAGACATCAAATTCGTCAGAATTAATCGATGAAAATTCTAATGTTGCTGTCGGAAGTAAACCCAACTCAGAAAAGTCAAATAGCGCTTCTGAACTGAACAATCAAAATAAAAAAGAAACTGGTGCGATCCAAGTTGGTGGATCAATAATTTCAGAGTTTTATAGTGCCAATGTTGGCGTTAATAATGATGCACGCAATGTTAATACTGCTTCTGAAAAAGTAACCCGTACTGACGGATATGTTCCAAAGCTTAAGTGCCGAGTATGATTCTTTTGTAAGATCTTTAAATTAGAATGTTTTAATCTGTATTGACTTTGATGTTATGTACATTTTACAGGTTCTAGGAGCATACTTTGAGGACCTTGAATCAAATCCATTCGCAGTATATTCCATTGCGGTAACAGATGTGGTTAACAAGACTTGGTTTGTGAAAAGAAGGTCGTATTTCTATTTCTAAGCTGGTCAAGTACCATTTTTCTATGGTTGCTGAAGAAATTGGTTAAATATTTTTATTTTGCTTATATGTCAGCAGATACAGGAATTTTGAGAGATTGCACCGCCATCTTAAGGATATTCCTAATTATACATTACATTTGCCTCCTAAAAGGATATTCTCATCTAGCACAGAGGATGCATTTGTTCATCAACGTTGTATACAGCTTGATAAATATCTTCAAGTATGATCCTACATCTATCTAACTCCAATTTTTACTTCACAAAAGCTTAATCTGTTATTTTGTTAATACGAAAGCTTTCTTTCTTTTGGCAGGATCTTTTGTCTATAGCTAATATCGCTGAGCAACATGAAGTGTGGGATTTCTTGAGCATGTCTTCGAAGGTTTGTCCGTTTATAATTTGTATTTAATTGTGAAATTGTATTGAATTGATATAATTGCTTACAATAGGAGGTCCTATATATAGGACAATTACAACCTATAATTAGAAACAATCATTAATATAAATAGAACATAAATCTCTGTCTAATATCCCTCCTCAAGCTAATGCCGGGAAGCAACTTTTAGCTTGGACCTAAGAAATAGAAATCGTTGTGAGGATAGGGGTTTTGTAAACACATCTGCAATTTGATCATCTATTTTGATAAACTGTATTGAGAGTTGTTTTCGAGCGACCCTTTCTCGGACAAAATGAAAGTCAATCTCTACATGTTTTGTGCGTGCATGAAAAACGGGATTGGCTGATAAATAAGTAGCGCCTAGATTATCACACCATAAGATAGGTGGCAATGTTATAGAAACATGAAGCTCCTTTAGAAGTGCTTCAAGCCAAGTTAGCTCAGCAACAGTGTCAGCTAGGGCTTTGTATTCAGATTCTGTAGATGATCGAGAGACAGTGCGTTGTTTACGAGCACACCATGAAATAAGATTGGACCCAAGGTAGATGGCAAATCCCCCCGTGGATCGACGGTCATCGAGGGAGCCAGCCCAATCTGCATCAGAAAAGGCAGTGAGAGACTGTTTGTGAGAATCAGTGTAGGCATGAATCACAGGAGCTGACTTTTGTTGGATCAGCAAACCAAGACTGGATGTCCCTTGAAGATATCGAAGAATTCTTTTGACCGCTGACCAATGATTTTCTGTAGGTGAGTGCATAAACTGACAAACTTTGTTGACCGCAAAGGTTATGTCAGGTCTGGTAAGAGTTAAATACTGTAAAGCCCCAACTGTTTGCCTGAATTTCACCGGATTGTCAAACAAAGGACTGTCTCCAAGAGCCAAGTCAGAGTTAGAAGCCATAGGAGAGTCAACCGATTTTGACTGAGAGAGACCTGCTTTCTGAATGATGTCAGCAATGTATTTCTTCTGTGAGAGAATCAGGTCAAGACCTTTGAAAACTACCTCAATGTCCAAAAAATATGACAACCGACCCATGTCTTGGATCGCAAAGGTAGTACTCAGCCGTCGAATGATGTGGTCAATGAGTTGGGAATTATTGCCAGTGAAAATTATGTCATCCACATAAACAAGCATATATAATAAGTGACCATTATGGGAATAAATGAATAGTGAAGGATCTGTTCTAGACCCATGAAAACCAAGTTGTAATAAGATACTCGAAAGACGATTGAACCGGGCTCTCGGAGCTTGTTTGAGGCCATATAAGGACTTGTGAAGTAGACACACATGATTTGGCTTTTGTGGATCAACGAAGCCTTGTGGTTGGCGTAAGTACACGGTTTCCTTGAGATCACCGTGAAGGAAGGCATTCTGAACGTCTAATTGGCGAAGAGGCCATTGCCTTGTAACAGCAAGTGACAGAACCACACGAACCGTGGTGGATTTCACCACCGGACTAAATGTCTCATGATAATCAATCCCCGGCTGTTGGTTAAAACCTTTTGCCACTAAACGGGCTTTGTGACGTTTGATATTCCCACTTTCATCATGTTTCAACCTGTATACCCACTTACAATCAACAACATTAGCATTAGGAACTGGTTGTACTAAAGTCCAGGTACCGTTTCTCATTAAGGCTTTGTACTCCTCTGTCATGGCAGCGCGCCATTGAGGACTGTTGTTAGCCATGGCAAAGGTGGATGGTTCGTTTGAGGAAGAGTCAATGGAAGTGTGAAAAGAAGAAGCATTGTAGGGAGTCCTTTGCTTAGGATTTTGTCGAAGATTTTGAGGGCGAGAACGAGGTTGGGTGTCGGAACTGGATTGGGTTTGGAGAAGATTGAGTTGGTGGTGGAATGGATGTAGTAGTAGATGGGTTTATCTCAGCAGAGTTTTGGTAAGTTTGATAGGCTGGAATTGTGGGGTTAGTAGCCGTAGTTGAGGGGCGTTGATAAGTGACAACAGGTGGGTCGGTTGATGATGGGTTGGTTTGTTGGGCCTGGGTAGTGGGTGGTTGAACAGATTCAGTTTGAGCCGAGGTAGTAGGTTGTTGGACAGAATTGGTTTGGGCCAAGGGTGATGATGGTTCAGTTTGGTTGGAGGTTGGTGAGTTAGGTTGTTGGTTGATTGTGGAAGAGGATGGTTGTTCATGTGATGTAGGAAAGGGATAGGATGAAAAATAAGGATCGGGAGACGGCGGAATAGGTGTAGGGGGGGATGATTGAAGAAAAGGAAAATATGTTTCATTAAACTGTACATGTCGGGCGATGTAAATGCGATTTGTGGTAGGATCAAGACATTGATATCCGTGATGCGAGGAACTATACCCTAGGAAGATACATGGTGATGAACGGAAATCCAATTTGTGTGGATGATATGGACGAAGATGAGGAAAACATCGACACCCGAAGACACGTAAAAAGGAAAGATCGGGTTTACGTTTGAGAAGATGCTCAAAGGGAGAGATGTGAGATGAGATAAGTGATGGCATGCGATTTATCAAATATGTGGCGGTTTCAAAAGCAAAGTTCCAAAAACGCGTTGGAACACCAGATTGTGCTAGAAGGGTGAGGCCAGTTTCGACCACATGGCGGTGTCGTCTCTCAACAAAGCCATTTTGTTCGCTTGTATGAGGACAAGATAGGCGATGTAGAATTCCAAGATTTGCAAAGAAAGAGGATAAGTTTTGAAATTCCCCTCCCCAATCTGTTTGAACTGATTTAAGTTGTGTTTTGAATTGTCTTTCAGCCATTGTGTGAAATTGTGTAAAGGTGCTAAATACATCAGATTTCTGTTTAATGGGAAATATCCACATGTATCTAGTGTGATGGTCAACACAAAGTAAAAAATAGCGATGACCATAAAAGGAAGCAACAGGAGCAGGTCCCCAAACATCACAAAAAACTAAATCCAATACATGAGTGCTTTTATGATTTGAAGAAGATAAATTGCATTTTTGAAGATTTTCCCATGGGACAAGAATGACAAAAAGGTAAAACAGAATTATTACTAGTAGGAACACAATTCTTAGAAATCATAAATTGTAAAAGTTGCAAGTGAGGATGTCCAAGTCTTTGGTGCCAAGTTGTAGGAGAAGCTCGAACGGTAGAGAAAGCAACATTTGAGACAGGATAGTTCTTTGGTAGATGAAGAGGGTAGAGACCGTCTTTACTTGGACCTATGAGGAGGATAGTTCTGGTAGCCGAATCCTTCACACAAAAAAATGTAGAGTGAAACTCAAAGAACACATTGTTATCTTGACAAAAATGTTGGACGGAAAGAAGATTTCGTTTAATTTGTGGAACGTGTAGAATATTTTTGATAGAAAGAGTTTTAGTTGGTGAGTTTACAGTGGTGGAACCAATATGGAGAATAGGTAACTTATTGCCATTACCAACAAGAAGTGTGTCCTTACTGAAATAAGGCTCAGCATTGTCAAAGCTAGTGAGATCAGGTGCTGCTGTACTATTTGAACCAGTGTCCGGCAGCCAAGATGATGATGCTTGTGAGCGATGATCAGCAAAGTTCGCTTGAGGAGCCTGTCGTGGTGGACGAATTGTTGCCGGATCACGATTTGGGCATTGTGATGGAACATGTCCAATACCACACCTGTTGCAAGAACCATAGACGGTATTCTGATTAGATGCCCAAGGAAATCTGGAATTGTTACCTGACGAGGAGCCCGTGTTTCGGTTGTTGTTGTTGTAGTTGCCTTGTCCACGACGGTTGTTGTTTCGGTCACGATTAGACTGTCCACGGGTGCTGTAATAGGCCTGATTCTGTTGCTGTGCAGGTTGCACATTGAAGCCTAACTGTGTCATCAGTTGTTGAAGCGACTGGACTGTTTCAGGTGGGAGTTGAAGGCTGGTCTGAGAGGCTGAGTCACGGCTGGTTGTAGCCGTGAAGGCCTGGGTAACAGCAGAGAGAGTGGGATTAGCCTTCTTTGTCATGTATTCGTGATCAGCGAGTAGCCCGGGTAATTCCAGGAGGGTTACTGGGGGGTGTCGTGCAACAAGGGTGGGTTTCAAGATGTTATATTCTTCTCGAAGGCCTGAAATAATCAGCATAACAACATCCTTTTCTTGCATGACTGCCCCAATGTTTGCTAGTGCATCATTATATTCTTGGGCTCGTGTGATATAGTCAGCAGATGTTTCATCAGGTTGCATCTCCATCTTGAGAAGTTGGGTTCTTAGGGTGTATTCTCGGGAAGATGTGTGTGGTGCGTAAGTACGTTCGAGGGAAAACCATAGATCACGAGAAGTTTCACCTTGTACGTGTTTGAAGGAGGTTTCAGAGATTGTTGACAGCAGGAGCATGCGGACGTGGGCATCATTGGAAACCCATGCCAAGTAGTCAGGGTTCGGTTGTTGTGTGGGTGGCGGTGGGTTATTGTCAGACGAGGAGGTGGTAACAGCAATGGTCTGGGATGGACAGGGAAGAGAGCCATCAATATAAACATACAAACCATTGGTAACGAGAAAGGGTTTGATCATGGTTTTCCAGTGTCCATGATTGGTGGGGGTTAGTTTAAAGCCGAATTTGTGAGAGTTGTGAATGGTTTTCTCTGCTACGGTGAAGGAGGCAATGACCATTGTTGGCAGGTCTGGAAGAGATCGGAAAACAGAAGAGAGGCTGTCAGAAATTTTAGGGTTTAGGTCATCCTGGAGCGTATAGCTCTGATACCATATAATTTGTATTTAATTGTGAAATTGTATTGAATTGATATAATTGCTTACAATAGGAGGTCCTATATATAGGACAATTACAACCTATAATTAGAAACAATCATTAATATAAATAGAACATAAATCTCTGTCTAATACCGTTCGTGTGTATATGTTTACTTCTGCTAATATCGAAGATTAGTTTTCTTAAAAGATATTACCACTGCAGAGTTACTCTTTTGGAAGGTCATCATCAGTAGTGAGAACCTTAGAAGGTATGTTCCTCTGTATCAGCTATCACGTTACTGGCCTGGTTGACCCATATAGATAAAACATAACCCGAATCAAGTATATGGGCTACCTTTAATTATTAGAAATGTTTTGTTGTTTTTTATTGGTCAACAGTCAATGTGGACGATGCTGTGGATGATGTACGCCATTTCAAAGGTGTTTCAGATAGTTTAATGCGGAAATTTGTCTGCCCGGGTCCTTCTTCTGAGGCTTCTGCTTTAGTCAGAAGTACCAAGCAAACTACCTCTTGTTTTTCTGACAATGACGAAGGTGATAAAGATGGAAAATTTCACCATGAGGAAGTGGAATATGTTAATGATTATAATTTGGATAAAGATATTAAGTCAAAAGAGAATAAAAGCTCGGAGTTGGATAAGAAAAATGCTTCTGAGGTTCGATCTGAAATACTTAGTCTGGCTGCAACTTTTCCTTCAACTCCTGGTCTCAAGGAAGATCCACTTGGTGTGCCGGCAGAGGTAATATGATCTATTCCCATAATTTGTTTAGAATAGCAAATTATGCTTCTATTATCTGACTATTTAAAGGGTAAAATATTTATCTTTATACCAACTGCTGACTATGTAAAGGTAAAATAGAATTGCATGAATACCTATTCAATTAACCTAATGTGGTAAGTTTCCTATTAATTAACCCAATAGGTTTTTTGCCAAGCATTCAACATCTGATTATTTGGTTGTTACAACTCCAAACACCAAAAGCACATGCAAACACTATCTTCGACATTCCGTTTATATCAGTTGATGATTGTTCAAAAGCACATAGTTGCTTTTAAAACACATATCCTAACACCCCCGTAAGCTTCTGCAGCCCTGATCTGCTTTCTTTTGAAGATATTATTTGTTTTCTGTATTTCTTTTTGCAGTGGACCCCACCTAATGTAAGTGTTCCATTGCTAAACTTAGTGGACACGATATTTCAACTCAACAGAAGAGGCTGGTTAAGGTTTGCTATTTTCTAGCTTATTTTTAGAACGTAAATGCTTCTTTTCTCATCATTTAGGTAATTTAGTTATAGTAAATTTTCAAATTTCAACTCCAAAACTCGCAAAATCATATTTGCCTTTTCAGACGACAAGTTTTTTGGATGTCAAAGCAAATTTTGCAGCTATTGATGGAAGATGCTATTGACGACTGGTTGTTAAGGCAAATTCATTGGCTCAGAAGAGATAGTATTGTTGCTCATGGAATTCACTGGATACAAGATGCAAGTTGCTAAACAGTGATAATATTTAATAACCCGTTGAATTTTATGTGAAATACTAAAGTATCATATATGGTATTGAAATATTGAATGTTAACATTTTGTTAGATTCTGTGGCCTGAAGGCATATTCTTTACAAAACAAAGGACAACTCAAACGGATTCTTCTCAATCAAATGAAGGATCTAGCCGGACTCCATCAAGCAGTAAAAATAATAATAATAATAATAACAATAATAATAATAAAGGTTCCTTTGAGGAGCAGCTTGAGGCTGCTCGTAGAGCTAGTGACATAAAAAAGATGATATTCAGTGAGTACCTATTGTTTTCCATTTTATTAAAATGTACCGTCTGTTGTGAATTTTAGTTGCACACATAACCAACTGTTTTTTTTTTTTTTTTTTGTCAGAGGGAGCACCCAGTACATTGGTTAGCTTGATTGGACACAAGCAATACAAACGAGTTGCTAAAGACGTGTATTACTTTCTGCAGGTACTCGCTCAACTAGTCTTTTTAACGTGGTCTAATTTTAAAGATTTGCAAAAGAGAAATCACTTAAATTTTATTCTAAATGTTGCAGTCTGCTGTGTGTTTAAAGCAACTTGGGTATGGTGTACTTGAACTTGCACTCATAACAGTTTTTCCAGAGCTGCAAGACATCATATCAAATATTCATGAGAAGAAAGAAGCCCAGATGGTGTAGAAAGTTTGGATATTTAAATTTTCAAGAATTGTAGCAACTTTTTATCAGTATGTAGTTAGCAGCATCATCATTCTTTGATTATATTTTGTTTGTACAAACAATTGTAGCTAGAATCTGTATATGTTTCACAGTATACCATACACTCTCAAGTACAAAAATTGTAGTCTATAATCACAATCATTTAGTATTTATTTGAAGCCTTTGGGTGTGTTTGGCGGAGAGCTTTTAGGAGCTTTAGGGTGCGTTTGGTTACGAAAAACTTCTCCACTTTTTTAGAAAACTTCTCCAAGAAAACTAGAAAATTAGAAAACTGTTCAAATTCGAATTTTTTAAAATACTTTTCAATGAAAAGGAAAATTTCTATTTTCCTTTTTATATATAAAAAAGTTGAAAACTACTTTCTATGGTTCTTTAGTTTTTCATCTCCACTCTTTCTTGAAAAAAAAAAACTCTATCCCTCACATTTGAACTTTTTTTTTTGAAATTTTTATTGTTTTTCTAGAAAAGTAAAACACTCTGTCATTCTCCTGAAAAACGAAAAAGATACATGGAGAAATTTTTCCGTAATTAAACGCACCGTTAGCCTTTTGTTTTCAAATTGAGAAGCTCCTCATTTATAAAAGCTTTATTTGAATAGAAGAGCTTTGAGCTTTTAAATATTTTTAATAGCTCCAAAAAGCTTGTAAATGAAAAGCTAAATATCATCATTACCCTCTTCAATATCACAATTATGATATTAAGGGTCTGTTTGGTGAGGAGTTTTTCAGAGCTTTAAACTTTTTGTTTTAAAATAAAAAGCTCATAGCCTCGTTTGGATGTAAAAATATGGAGCTTTTCAAATTTTTTACAAAATAGAGTAAATTATTTAAATCATCCCCGTGGTTTTACATTTTGTTCATATTTCGTCCCTGACTTCTAAAAGCTATTTTAATAGTGCAATATTTAAAAGTTTGTATTTCAATAGTCTAATTTTTAACACCACGTTAAAATTGTCCGTTAAGTGACAACACGTGTAATGCACGTGAAGGTAAATTAGTCTTTCCCCTAACATTCCACCAGAAAATCACAACACCCTCATTCCTCAACAGATAACTACAATTACACAGTTATCATCAAAGGGTTAATACACTGGAGGGTCACTGTACTCTTCAAAAAAGTTCATTTTGGTCATGGTACTATTTTTGCGTCTATTCAGATCATTGTACTAAAAATTTTATACTTTTAAATTATTGTACTATATAAATTATTCATTTATTTCATTATATTATTTTTTGGTTCATTTAATCAACTGAACTTTTAGAATATGTTATTCAAATCATTTAACCTTTTCAAAATAGCATTTCAAAAATATTATTATACACTTCATGCATATATAGGTTAATTGTGGTTGTGTATAAATGTTTTTCAACTTTATATCAAGTATTTTAATCAATGGCGGTGGATAAATATTTGAATATTTTGCGCGTGTAGAGTTGTAAACAAACTCAAATGATGTTTGTAAACAAATAAATGACCATGAATGCTTAAAATGAAATGGATTTTTTTGTTATTGTTCGTTCTTAAAAAAATGAATGCGTTGATGTTCGTTTATTAAGTCGACAAACAAAAACCAATATAAATGAATAAACGTAAACGAATAAACATCACTTGAGCTTGTTTGATTCGTTTACTACTTTACAAACGCATAATGTTCAAATATTTAGCTACCACCATTAATTAAAATACTTAATTTAAAGTTGAAAAATATTTATTCACAACCATAATTAACACATATATTTCTGAACCGTATAATGATATTTTCGAATAGCTGTTTTGAAAAATTTTAATGATTTGAAAATATCATGTTTCAAAAGTTTAGTTATTTAAAAGTGGAAAAAATAGTATAATGAAATAAATGCATATTTCATATAGTATAATAACTAAGGGGTATTGTCGCACCCCCAAATTTGTACAGCGGAAGTAATTCCGGTCGGGGCGCGACTAATCAAGTAACCACAACACAAAGATAAAGCAAACGACTTCTATATGAGACGTTTTTTTTTAAAAAAAAAATAGTCCAAAAGTATTACATTAATAATATCCAATGTTTGAAAATTTGCGAGTCCACCAGTAAATCCTGGAGATTTCAATACATAACTAATAGTACAAAAGGTAATGCAAGAAAATCTCCGTTGTGCGTAAAGTATGCATTCGACTCGAGCTATCAGACCTGTGGGCGTGCAGTCCTACTGCTGCTGTAAACCTGAGAATGCAATGATAAAAGGGTCAACCAAAAAGGTTGGTGAATCTCACATGTGTATAAGTAAATCATCAGTGTGAATACAAAGTTGTATCAGTTTGCAACCAAGCAAGGTCATGTAAGTAAGTACAGAACAACATGCATGGCCATATTATATTTATTACGAGAACCTATTCAATTGTCACTAATTTGACCATTGGTTTTTCCATTAAAATCTTTACAACTATTTTGAAACTTTTTTTATTCTATTAATTAATATATTAACTCAAAACAAATTTCTAAGTAGCATATAATAATAGTTAGTAAGATAAGATGAGATGTTTTTATAAACTAAATAAAGCATGCATTATCCATATTTATAAAGATGTTATGTACCATATGAAAATAAAATTACAAATAATAAAAGAAAGATCTCATATAATTATTAACATATTAATCTAAAACACATTTAGTTGTATCTTAATATTATACAAGTTATTAAAAACAAGCATTATGATCTAACTATACTTTTATATAAGAAAAAAAAATGACTATTATACTATCCAATCCAATCGATAAAGTATTATATTGATATAATAAATATTATTTGTAAATTTATTCTTTGGTGATGTTTTATTATTATTTTTATATTGATGTCCGTTTATATCATTTTATATTTCTAAATTACAGCTACAGTTAATTTACCAAACAGTTTTATATAAATAAAGTTACAGCTACAGCTCCAATTTAAAGCTACAACTTACAGTTACAGTCTACCGCTATAGCTTACAGCTAGTTTGTCAAACATACCCTAAGAGGTGATATTTGAATCATGATTGTTTTTTTTACACTAAAAATATTATTTGTTAAATTTATTATTTATTTTTATATTAATGTCCTTTTATGTTATTATGCACTTCAAAGTTACAGCTACAATTAATTTGATAAACAATTTTTTACAAATAAAACTACAACTTACAGCTACAGTCTACATCAACAACTCACAACTACAACCTATAACCTACAGTTACAACCCGCATCTATTTTATCTATAAGACCCTTTATATTTGATATTCACTACTACTAATATGCACACAGATTGACCAATTATATACTCACTTCGCCCCAATTTAATTGTTCATACAGATTGTTCCAAAGTAATTGTCCATTATTAATTTCAATTAATCAAAAAGTGTTTAGTTGGTATATATGAAATCTTATTGCTTTACACAGTGATCAATGTATTTTTTTAAAAACTGTGTGCATTTTTGTAATGGACAATTAAATTGAGACGGATGTAGTAAAAAATGAGAGTTTTTTTATTATTTTAGAAATAAAAAGTCTAACTTCTCTTGCGATATGATTCTTGCTAAACGAACGAGCCTGAAAGCGCAACTTTGTCACGAAACTTTCGCGTACCTATCAGATGGCAGCCCTTTCGGGGGTTCCTCAGGGACCGATTCACTCTGTCCTGTATAGAGGTCTATGCACGTAAAGAAAAAGGGTCAACATCTGACGTGTATTTTGTCTATTCGAGAGAACCTGGCAAAATACATTTACCAGCGGAGAATATATATAAAACAAAATATATAAGATATAAGATTTATTTTGGAAGAAAAAGTGAAAGGCTCGTGGGTCACAGAGATTACAATAAAAATATCCCATCCCGTGCATCGCACCCTATCGTAACAAGTATAACGCTCACAGTTTAAACTAAAAACCGCCAATCGTCACCATCCAACGGCCAATAATACAGCTTTCACCTGCCCACCAGTCACTCTAGTTATAATTAAACCACTAAAAAGAAAAAGTCATTAAAAAATATCTCATCCTTATCCAAACACACTCGACGTACTTTATTTTTTTTTTATGTTAGTATATAACTCTATCAATCGATGTATCAATCAATAAATAATTATCCCTCACGAAAAAATAGTTAAAATCACACACAAGCACCAACGATGATGATAAGATCAGCACCTTCCGTTTACTCGCCGCCGTTAATTCCGTCGACGATCTGTTGTTCGTCCAGAAACAACGCTTATATACCTAAACTTGAACCGTTTAGCCGAAGCAAAATTGACAGAATCGTTAAGGATCCTCCGTTAATCCAGAAGTCAGAAAACGATTTAGCAGGTACTCTTCCTAATCACTATATCGTTATCTAATATACTTTACTGATTAAGCTTAAAACTACCGGATCTGATATTCTGATAGATCGGTATATTATCCGTACGTTTCGTTATATTAATTGTTGTTGAATTAATGAATCGTTATTAGGTCAAGTTATAACTGTTTTTGTTGATATTGATTAGATTATTGTTCAACGCTGGAAGGAGATCGATCGTACAGTTGCTGGAGAGCTTATTTCGAGCTCAAGGATCTCGAAGTAAGATTTTTAAGTGATAAACCAGTAGTTAATTAGTTTATTAAGTTAATTAGTTGAAGTTTAATGGAGTCATTATCATATCATATATATAGTGATAAACTAATAGTTTTATTATTAATTATGAATATGAATAGAAAGAAGCGCCAAAAGAAGTGGTGGAGAGAGTGATACTGGAATCAGGAGGTGTAAAATCATTAATAGGATGTTTACACGGAATATCAGAAATTCACAAGGCTAAAAAGCGATTGGAAAATGACAACAAATCGAACGCGAGTAATATGAAGGTGATGAATACACATGTTGATTCAGTTGAAGCTGTAAGAGTGTGTCCCGTACCAGATGGATTACCGAAGAGTCGAGAAGAGATGGAGGAAGAAGAGAAAGGGAGAATGCCGGATTCGCCCTTTACTCGATTGCTTCGCTCAAAAGGACGTTCCCCTGCTTGGTACTCCCAAGCTCCTGATCACGAATCGTAATTACGACATTGATTTGTTAGGTTTTAGCGATATGTGTTAGTTTTGTTTTTAATATAAGGTGATTTTGCTTCTGTATATATATATGTATCCATCTTCCTACTTTTGATTCAATATGTAGCCTAATGCCCTGTTGTTATAGTCATGAACATGTATCACGGAGTACAATTTAATTTCAGTGCTCTTATACAGAACTGTTTGTTCTTTGTATATATTGAACGTTATGTACATCTTCCATTAATCTGAATCGAGAATTTATCTTTCTGCAAGACACTTAGAAGGTAATTGATCGATTTGACACATTTTTCAGACATTTATAACGGACATTTATGTTTATAACGATTTGCTGAGAATTTGTCCCAACCGGAAGCAAATCGCAAAAGCAAATCGTAAGCTTGCGATTTACTTCCGGGTGGGGCAAACTTGAACCATTCACCTTGTACGTTCTCAGTCACGGCTTGTTTTGTAGCCGATCGCAAATCGCAAAAACACCCATAAGCAAATCGTAAGTTTGCGATTAGCTTCCGGGTAGGGCAAATTCTCATAACACAAATTTTTTGGAGGAAATCGTTATAAATGTCCGAAGATGTGACAGACTTCCCCTTGAAACGATTTTTCAGATTTTTGTGAACATACATAAAAAACAACTAAAATTAGCATAATTTCAAATATTTAACAATAATAGTAACAACATAATTTACTGTAAAATGTTAGGAGTATTAAATTGTTGTAGAGGCAAATCTGTTTCGTTTCACAAAAAAATATGCAACTTCAGTCATGGTAATATGTCATCATGAAATTTGAATCAATATTTACAATCAGTAATCATAACTCTGAAAGTTAAATAAGAATAGTGGTCAAATCACACCAATTTTATAACTTAATTAACTTATACTATGACTTCAAAAGGTCAGACTTCAGAAAATTTACAAAAGGAAAAGAACTATGCAACAAGACTTCATATACATCTTCTACAACAACATGAATAACTTACCATTTCAAGAAATCTTGAAATGTCAATTGGGGCTTCTTCAATTTATCGATGAACTTCTGGATACTGTGCTCTATTCTCGATATTCATCGGAAATTTGTGGCAACAGCTCAAAAAGTCACCAGTTAACATCATTAGTCCAAACAAAGTCGATTCACCTTATACTGCAGATCTCTTGGTCTGGTTTCAAAAGTTGCCACACAATATGGAGCTCCACTGCTTGGTCTCCTCGTTGCTCCAGCTTCCTGTAATTCATGAAACCGTAAACTCAGTTTTAAGCGTTTAATGCTACAAATTGTATTTTACAAGAATGGTTGATTCTGAACAGATATTGCCACTGCCGCATACATTAATTTTCATTGTAGTGACATTTTCACAGCTTGTGGATCATAAATTATTATTTCAACAAGAAAGGATAGATAATATTAGCTGAATGGATCGATCGTTCTCTGTACCTTCAAAATGTTGGTGCATGAGGCCACCAATATATGTCCTTCTCCGGTTCCTTCAGTTTCTTGTGAAGTTGTTGCATGTCAAAATGAGGTTCTCCCATTAGCTGCACGTAAGCTAGTAAGCTCTTTGTTGACTCGAGTAATTATCGCTTCTGCTCTTCTCAGCTTATTACTGATTTCATCATTCTGCGTCTTTAACACATTGTTCTCCTCCTGAGATAAAAAAGCACCAGCCTTTAGCAATCGTGTATCCAAGAAATGTGAGGTTAAAGTACATTTTCTTCATTATAACTATGAATTGTGGAGGATTATAATGAAGGTCCTTAGCACGGCTTGACTCATTTGCAGTCCTAATATATAAGAGAGTGGTGTTTCTGTATGAAACAGAACGGACCTTGTGCAGGCTCGGGTCCCCTTACGTAGGGCAATAGGAAGTAGCTCTGGTGGTGGGGTAGTTTCAGTGACTGATTCTTTGGTGGTGTTTGTTGGGTCTTTGGAACATGTTGTCGACTCTTGGCGCGGTTGACTGGATAGTGAATCGTCTTTGTGAGTTTGTTGTCTTTCGGAAGAAACCTGCAATGATTGTGATTCTGTTTCAGGATGGACTTTGAGGATACAAGTACTAGTCCCCTGAGATAATAGACTTATGGAAAGACAACGCAGAGAGGAATTCGAGAATGTATTACTATTGCAGAGGAGTATAAAAATTGGTCTACTTGGAAGTCGAGTGACGAATTGTTAAAAATGTGAATTGATGAACATTAACTCTCGAATATAAGCATGAAGATGAACAGAAAATGAATGAATAATTGGCAATAACGATGTCAGCAGATGATTTGACTTTCACGAAGAGCCAAGGCTATGATGCCAGGTGGGATTTGATTATTTCTTGTAAATTTCAAAACTTGAGTACTTGCAAGCATAGATTTTCTTTGATCAGAGAACTTCAGTAGTAAAGGCCTCAGTTAAGGGAAGAGTAACTAATATAGTGAGTTAAGATAGATATAGTAGCCGCCACTATGATTTGTAATGATAGGATAATTGATATGAACTCACTCCCATACTAGGCCCATACCAAGCCATAAGCCCAAGTGTAGAACTCACTCCCAAAAGCTAGCTTATAGGAGGAGGGGACACCTAGACTTATAAGCCACCAATCAATCCCATACTTGGGCGAAGTGGGATCGTAACAATACCCCACGCTTTGAAGAACCAACGTCCTCATTGGTCACGGCTATGTTGGTCATGGTTGGGGGTACAATCCACCACTACAAGGACTCGTTGGTCACGGCTATGTTGGTCACAGTTGGCACCCTTCTTTTCGGGTCCAAGCCACCACTCCATAGGTCACCACTCCGAGGTGTTGGAACCTCGAAAGATGGGCTGGCTCTGATACCAATTGATATGAACTTATCCCATACTAGGCCCATTACAAGCCATAAGCCCAAGTGTAGAACTCACTCACAAAAGCTAGCTTGTAGGAGGAGGGGACACCTAGACTTATAAGCCACCAACCAATCCCGTACTTGGGCGATGTGGGATCGTAACAATAATCTTCAATAATACGTAAACGGGTCAAAATTGCAAGCTCTGCTTTTAGCAGTTCAATACATATCAAACTAAAAGGCTGACCTTTATTTTCGCAAGATGCTGGATACGTTGTTGAAGATTTTGCTGTCCTGATAACTTCTTTACTTCATCGTGAAGCTCAATCAACTTCAATTTGTTATTGGCGTTCTCAGTCTACAAATATCAAATATTGATCAGTAAACATACACCAAGTTGAATATCAAATGATCGCCATTACTTTGATATATGCTACAAAGTACAAACCTTGACCATTTCATTTTCTGTTGTAAGCAACTGTTCTTGCTGACGAATTTTCTGAAGTTCTAATTCCAACTTTTCCCTCTGCAACCGTTGTCTTTCAGCTTCTCCTTCAACCATTTCAACCTTATAGATTCAACAAAGACAACAATATGTTATCAAGTTGTATTGTAAAAATAATAGCTTTTAATGCAAATATCAACAAGATATTCACCTGGTTCTCGAGTACATTGACAGTACATTCTAGCTCTTCTACTGACGTCGCATAAAGTTTTAACTCCTCTTCCTTCTGTGCAGCATATTGTTTTCTTGTTCCACATGCCTAAATCATTACAGTTTGCATAAACTGTTATGGATATAAAGTCAGGAAATTTTTTATTGTAGACTATAGAAGAAAACTTACTTTTTCAAGATCACTATTGTCTGAAGCCAGTTGTTCTAGTTTTGACAACATGATAAATACCTCTATCTCTTTTGCTGACAAATCCGTCACTAACTTCTCTTCCAAACATCTTAAAGCTTCATCGTTCTCATTAACCACTTCCTTCATCAGCATAGAGAGTTCATGTCCCATAAGACTAGAACGTTCCAACATTGCTTCCTCCAAACCCTGAAGTTCTAGAATCTTCTTCTCAAATCTCGTCATTTTGATCGAGAGCGTCCCAACTTCTTCCTCTTTCCTTGAAACACGATCAAAGTTATTCTTGATATCACCCAGTAACTTCCCTCGAAGCAAGCTACACGCTTCTAGTTCTCTTATTGAATTACCGTTGCGTTCCCTTAGCTGAGAAACTAGAGAATTTGATTCACATAGGCCATGATAAAGGAGACTGTTTTCTGCATTTAAGCCAGCCACAGTTTCCGTCAATATTCGCATGTGACACACATGCAAAACCGACACAGCCCAATCCTTAGAAATTATCTCGGACCAGATATCTTCACACCATGAGTGCATTAACTTATTTGAGTTCGAAAACCGAGACTTGATCTCAAAGAGATCTGATATCATTAGCATGAGATCTTCATCTACCGTAGCCTGAATTTGCAGGATCATATGCTCAAGCTCTTCTACTTCGGTTTTAAACTGTTTCTCAAGAAGTGAATAAATGTTGTTCAGCATATGATTCTCGTTTATAAAAGCAACTTCTTTCCTCTTCAGCTCTGCAATTTCAATCTTCATTGCTTCATTTTCTATCACCAGCTTGTTGATCGTAATATCTGCTTCTTTAACGCTCTGTTGTGTTTCTAGAAATTTATCAAGATAGCGTGAAGATTCAACTGCTTGATATGCTTCGTCTACCTTTGCATTTGTAAGCTCAAGCTCGTATAACTATAACAATAAAGAGCGGTTGGTTAGAAAATAAATGAGAAGATTCCACAATATAACAATAAAGAGCGCTTGGCTTGCTCCTATCATATTAAGTTAAGAAAAATACATACCTGTTCTGCTCTAAGAAGCTTGACATGGAGGTCATCTCTTTCACAAGTAACACTTCCAAGATTTTCCTTCAATGATTCAATCAATGTATTTTTTTCATCAAGAGCAACTTCTAGTTCAAGAATTTGCATTTCCATAGTCTTCTTTGTCTCTAAAAATTGCTCACTGATCAACTCTTTTGCTTTTAAGGTATCTTCAACATTTCTTTTCAGCATATGAATCTCACTGGATCGTGATTCGCTAGACTCGCATTCTCTGGATAAACCTACCTTCTCGTTCAACTGAGATTCAAGAACCTGGCCTTTTACGCTGTTTTCATAGAGTTCATACTCTAAAACTTCAATCTCATCTTTCTGCTTTTCTATTATGGCCACAAGTGTCTGAGTTTCGTCCTCATGTAACGTCATATTTCTCAACTCTGCACTCTTAATTTTCAGTTCATGTTGAAGTTTGCATGATGAATTAAGAAACGCTTCTTCCTGCATCTCAATTTCTTTATGCAAATTACCAATCTCTGCATCTTTTTCCACCAAGATCCAATCTTTCAATTGCATATCCACAAACGAAATCATTACCTCTTCCTTGAACTTCTCGAGGACCGCAGACATACTAATTTTCTCCTTCTTTAGATCATTATTTTCTGATGACACCTGTTCTAGCTTTGAAGACATTATAAGAAACTCAAGCTCTTTTGCAAACAAACCTGAAACTAGCTTATCTTCCAAACATACTACTTCTTCCATGGTATATGTTTTAAGCTGTTTTTCAGTAACTGAATAACTGTCCTTGTCTATAAAAGCAGCTTCTTTTCTTTTCTGATCCGCAATGTCAATCTTTGTTGCTTCATTTTCGGCTACCAGCTTGTTGATCATAGAATCTGCTTCTGTATTGTTGTATCTCCTTTCTACAAATTTATCAAGATAGCAACAAGATTCCACTTCTTGTTGTGCAGCATTTAGCCGTGCTTCTGTAAGCTCAACCTCATATACCTACAAATTAAAACAATAAAGTTAGTTGGAAACTCGAGTTATGAACAGATCATTAATTGGAAAAAAAAAAAAAAGTTTAAGAGATTTAAGGCGAACCTTTATTTGCTCTTCCAACCGAGATACGATGGAATCTTTCTCGTTTAACTGTATTAACAACTGATCAATTTCTTGGTCTTTTTTAGTGCAATCTTGTTGGTGTGCTTCTGACATAACCAAAGTTGCCCCTCTCAATGCCCTCAACCTGGACTCCATTTCATTACCTCTGTTTTTTGCGTCCTCTAAACATGAATTAAGTTCCTCTATCCTTATCTCTTTTTCAGATATGTTTCTTGCAATAATCTGTAATTTTTCAGACACCCATCTTCTTTTTCCAGAACCAAGTAAGTTTGAGGCGTCATCAAGCGCTTTGTGGCCCACAGTAAGAACCTCTTCAATCTTATTGGTTAACAAATCTGATTCTGCACATTTTTCTCTTAATTCCTTGTTGCATTCTTGCAAAAGGGTCAAATCGTGTTGGGTCTCATTTTCTTTTAAGATTCGTTCATTCATTTCCCTCTGAAAGCTGACAAGTTCTTCCTGCAAAGAGACTATGACATCTGTAGTTTCTGCCTCAACTTGCTTATGTATTTCATCCATTTCTTCTTCATTTGATGCATGACAAGCCCGATCAGTTTGGTACCAAATATTCAATTTCTTGGCTTTTTCGAGAGAATTGTGCATTTTTTTCAACTTTTCTTGTAATAATGAATCTTCATCTTCATTTTCCAAATGGTTTCTTGGTACTTGCGTTATAATCTGATTCTTCGAAGATGTCATTTTTAGCTCGTTTCGGTTCAATATATCATCATACTGCTTATTGCTATTTTTTAAATCTTCAAGCTCGTTGATCAACACAAGCTGTTGAATTTCAAGAGCTTCGATGACAGATTTTGCTTCCTGAAGCTCTCCCCTCAAGTTTTCATTTTGTTTCGTTATAGACAAAAACTTTTCTTCTGTTTCTCCACGTATCGATCTTTCTTCCTTGAGAATAATCTTCAGAATTTCTATCTCCAGTTGTAAATCCAATACTTTTTCCGTGTCCTTCCCTATAATTTCATCCAATATGGGTTCCTACAATAGAATTAAAATACCTTTTTTAGAATAGGTTTTATATAAACACCGCATATGTAACAAGTAACTAAGTTTACCTTTGTGACCTCAATGCCACCATCCTGGTCAGATTTCTGCATTTCTAGTAAAGCATTTAAATCACTAACTTCCCTGTAGAATATAATATAATTAAAAACAAAAAAATGGACATTATTAGAAATTTTTAGAACAGAGATGTTACCGGCAGAGTTTGACATTTTTCTCTAGGAAAGAATTCAGGTTATCCCTGCACTTGTCCAACTCTTCCTCCCTCTTTTTCAACTGAGTTTAAGGAAAAATGTCAAACCCGAGTTTTATAAAAAAAAATCTTGAAGCACACATTTATTATAGAGAGAAAAGACGAAGTGCAACCTCCGATTTAAGAAAACCAACTTCCTTTTTGTCTTCTGCAGCTTCCTGTCATCATTTTCAAAGAGTTAAAAAGAATTCAAAACTGGTAACGTTCGAAGTGAGGCTGTAACTACATGAAAATATTACCTTTTCCATACTTTGATTCATATGGTTATCTTGCTGTGAGTGAACCAACTGTGATAAGAAAATTTTAACATATAAAGAAATTGCGAAAAAGTAAAAGAAAAAATAGATAATTTTTTCTTAAAATCCAAAAAGTACCTGATCCCTCAATTCAGATACCTCACTTAGCAACATCTCTCTCTCGCCTTCTTCATAGAAATCTTGGAATCTATACATCCAAAAACATGAAATGTTTCACATCACAAGATAAAAAAAATTGTTAAATTTCAGATCATGCAAAAAGTACCTTTTAAGTTGTTCAAGAAGCCGAATATTTTCCACAGCAAAGCGTGTCACTTCCGGGTTCCTATCAACTTTTGCACGAAGGATCTCATTTTCTTCAATGAGCACGTTGTTTTCCTCTTGCAAGTAAGAATCAACAGGTACTAATCCAGCAATAACAGACTCCATTCTCTGAATTTTATCTTCTCGAAACTTCAGCATCATCTTTGTGCACCTATTTTCATCTTCCCTTTGACTAACAAGACAGTTTAACTGCTCGATTTCTGCTTCAAGCTGTTTAATACAACTTTCTGTTGATTTCTCTCTCCTCAAGGCTCCATTTAATGAAGTCTCCAACGATTTCAACTATAATAACAACAAAAAATAAATAAAAAATAAAGCATTACACTAAACAGATCATAAAATCAACGGCTGTTCATACGGTATGATACCTACCTGTTTACAAGAGACCCTAAGAATTGTGTCATCATCTCCAATTGAACTTGCATTGCTACAATTTTCATCTTTTGAACCAAATGTTAGGGACCTGGATATATTGTGGCGTTTAAGGATTGCAAGCTCTTCCTACGCACAAAAGAAATAAATAGATAAATAAAATAAAATGTACACTAGATGCTTTCTCAGTTGAAAATACTTTCTTGTTCACCTGAATTTAATAATCTCAAAAAGAACTTAACAACTTTTACCTTAAGAAGTCGTATTTGGTGTTGAAGTGCCATGACATCTCCAGATGCATCTTCATTTATCACAGCCTTGAAAATGAGAATGAAATGGAGAATTTTAAGTTTTGAATAACATACGAATATTTGAGACAAATGGAAACTTTCTTACATTATTTTGAATAAGTTTTGCACGCTGAGCAAACTTTAAAGTATTCAAAGTCTCGGTAGCAGAACTGGAAGGGAAAAAAAGAACAGAAAAGATAATTAAAATTATAGTTAAATTACATCTTCACATATGTTCCACTAATAACATACCTGATTGAAGGGCTGACATTAGCAATTATCATTGTTTTCGAGTTACCACCCAATGAGTCCTGAATTTATATTTTAAGGAGTACATAAATGGGGATATATATGTATCTAAAGTTTTAATGGACGAAATCCAGAAACTCTCAAAGCACCTGAAGAAGAAATGTGAGTCTTGAATCTCGATAAGGAACATGTCTTGTCCTTGCATTAGCACCGTCTACTAGAGCCATAATTACAAGACTGTGCACAGAGACATTGCATTACAAAATATTTACATAAACCTCAAAAAAATCCACCAAAAGCTAGCTGCAAAAAGTATTTGTACCCGAGGGTGGACAATGACTTGTTAATATTTGCAGCTTCTTTTAGGCGTTCACCTTCAGCACCAGAAGTTTTTTGCCTGTTAAGACAACACGGTATAATTTGAACCAGAATCTAAATCACCACCAAAATAATAATAATAAAAGGAAAAACTCCAAATAATAATAATGATAAATGAAGCACCTTTCTGAACCAGCTAAATCAACAAGATTTAACCTTGCATATCTTAAATTAGATGTCGAATCTTTCTCCCACCTACTTTCAATTACACATGTAAAAACACTATGTGAACGACTGCTTTCTCTATTCATATTTGTAGCGGCAACTCTCCTATTTGCAGAACCCTATATGAAAGCACACATCATTAATAGATTTAGATAAACACAACAATTTAATTCAGTTACATAACAAGACAATAAGTATATTGTACCTGGCTTAAAAGCTTAAGAATATCACCAACTGTGTGAACTTCATATTCGGTAAGGTTTTCAACATATACGCCTTTTTTAACATCTTCCCGCAGCTAAAAGTTGGAACTTGGAAGGGATAAGAATATTACACTAACGAAATTTCTAATAATGTCACAAAAGGCACAAACGTACTTGCAAATTTGTTGATGAAGGATCGAGGAGATCAGTTATTTGTTCATTGTAAATCTCCAAGAAAGAACACTTGCAGCTGTACTCAAGTCTTTCATCCTTTCTACTTTCCTCTTCCTGAAATGGTTATAAAAATGCATTATTTAGGTAGAACAACTAAAGTTATAATAACTATAAAATCAAAATCAGCTTTATGTCATAATTACCGCAAAGATTCTAGCAAATAAGAACTCAAAGATACGAGGTGTCATTCCTCGATATGGGCTCGGTTTTACTTCAAAATCATTTATCTCTCCAAGCATGGTGTGAGTTTTACCACTTCCGGTCTGAATAGTCACATATAACAAAAACTGAAAACTTGGGGGGGGGGGGGGGGGGGGGGGGGGGGGGGGCATATTGTATGTTATGAACTTATGTTACCTGCCCGTATGCAAACATACAACTATTGTAGCCTGACAAGCAATTCTCCACCATTGGCAGACCAACCATCTTAAAAAGGGTTTCCTACAAAATCCCCAATTTTTTAAACAAAAAACAGTTGCAATATATATAACAACCATATGAACTAAACTAATAAAGTTAACACATTACCTGATCAATTGTTTCACATGCAACATGGTCAAATGTAAACCGAGCTTCGGAATTGCCAACCCATGTTAACGTTTGCGCACTTTCCTGTTTCAAACACCTATTGTAACCTTCTGTCCTGATCTCCATTCCATTGAGTGGCCGGATACGAATCAAAACCTAACAAATCACATCCGCATAAAATCAAATAACATCAAACATATATGCATAGTAACATACAAATTTTCAAAAAAAAAAAGAATCTTACTTGAACATTATGATCCATCCAGAATGATGGATCTTCCCTAAGCTCAAAATGAGGAACCTCAACCGTATTTACAGTCATATAGTTATTACGCATTACAGGAATCCCTTTAGTCAATGCCGTAAAGTTGCTAGTACGCGAACCTCCATTGACAGGAGGCCTACAACTACCTCCATAAACCAACCCTGGATTTGGTGGTTTACTTGCACTTTTTATAGGTGTAGTGTGTGTTGAATTAGCCTCTGAAAAACCCAAAGAAGTTCTCCCAGGTGTCCTACATGACCTAGGTGTGATCAAATTCACATTCCCATTTCGAGCCTCGTCTCTCGAATCTTGGCCCCACCCATATCGATTTCTAGCCAAAACCCCTTGTTTTTCTGGGGTTCTCATTGACACCCCACATTCTTGATTTCTTAATTTGGGCTTAGTGGGTGTTCTGTAAAGTTTGGAACTTTTAAACCCTAATTCTTGATTATTAGGGTTTTGGGGTGTTTCTTGATTTGAGTTTGAAGGGGGCACATTTTCAGTTTCGTCAAAGTTTAGATTCTTACCAGAAATTCGACGCAGTTTCGACATTCCAAAAGTGAAAATCAAGAATCTTGAAACAGGAATGAGTTCTTATAAATGAATCAAGATCAAGAAGTGAGAAAGAACATCTGCAATTTAGGACAAACCTTTAATGAAGTGTTTGCCAAATATTCATGGGTTTTAGGTTACAAAATACGTATCTATCGCTCTTTTGTATGTCACTTGCAAT
The DNA here is from genome assembly GCA_963930675.1 of Gnaphalium uliginosum. NCBI lineage: Eukaryota > Viridiplantae > Streptophyta > Magnoliopsida > Asterales > Asteraceae > Gnaphalium > Gnaphalium uliginosum. The sequence continues at coordinate 69,844,325 of OZ005680.1, forward strand.
GTTTTTGAAAACTGGAAACTTTATGATTAAATTTGCCGAGATCTGTTTTAAAATTAACGGCTGAGATGTGTCAAAGAAATTTGAAACTGGGGGAGCAGGTTAACGTCTCTGGCGCTTTATTTAATTTCAATTTGGATCAGGGTTCTAATTTGACAAAGTATAATAAGTTAAGGGGCAAATATGTAAAATTAGAAGTGCAAAAAAAATTACGGGTATTACCACTAACGGCTATAATTTGAATATATTTAATTATTCACTATTTTTCAAATTAAACGTCTCATTTGTTATTTTGAGTTGTTCTAAAATAAGTATACAGTTAAAAAATACAGTCAATTAGAAAAAAATTTAATGGGTAAAATTGAAATATTATTAGTAGATAGTAATTTTTCTAAAACTGTGGGCATTTTGAATTGTGACATTTATTTTGGGATATAGTAAGTATTTATTACTAGTAGTTTTGTTAAGCTAATGATGGTTGGTTGCTTTCATAAACCGATTTACCCAAACCCTTAAGTATACCGAGTGATAGGGACGCTTATCATAGAATCATTACTTATGGTAGGAACCATATGAACGATCTTTTTCATTTTTAATTTCAAGATATATACACTTTTTGCAAAAAAAAAAATATATATAATAATACCAAAATTATTAAAATTTTATTATCTTTAATATGAGATTGATTTACAAGAAAAAATATATATGATACACAAAGTTTGTGTATCACAATATCATTTATGTGTGATATTATGATACACACTAAATTTTTTATAATGTGTATCGCATATTTAAAAAAAAAACTTATATTAAAGAGCATAAAATTGTAATATAATTTTTAATCAAAAAACTTATTTAATCTTAAAATTAAAAATAAAAATGTACGTTTCTACCGTTCACACCCTAATAACTAATAAGCGTTCTTATTTGAACATTTCTCGAAGTGATAAGATTTTAATAGAGTGAATGAAAATTTTGGTGAGAGTGGTGGAACCAATAAGAATGTGTCATGTGTCACAAATATCATTTTTACCCACTTCTTTAAAAATTAAATATCTCAAGAATGGCTCATTGAAAAATTATAAAAAGTGCACCTAAAAAATCAGCATTTTTTTTCTCTTCGATTAGACATCTCAAATGATATACTTTCAATGACTTTTTTTTATGATTGTAAAATATTAGTAACATATGTGATACTCGTTGGTAACACATGTAATACTCATTAGTAACACATGTGATAGTAGTTTACAAAACCAGCGAAAACGGGGGGAAAAAATTTGTCGAATGTATACCTTGTGAGATGTTTAATTGAAGAGAAAAAAACGCTGATTTTTATGGTGTAATTTTTATAATTTTTTAACTTACCATTTGTGAGATATTTAATTTTTTAAAACATGAGAAAAGTGAGTTTTGTAACACCCCGAAAATTTAAGGTATTATTTAGTTGATATAAAATACTAATTACGGATTATCAGTATAAATTGTACGAAACGTTAATAATTTTGGAATGTTTTAAGTTCTAAACAATTGTATTTGGGGGGCTAGAAGTGCAATAACTAAAAAGATAAAGTTAGCTAAAAACATAAAACAATTATACCTATATACATACATATATCGATACATACATACATAATGATCAAAAATAAAAACTTCTAGAAACTTAGAGAAGAAGAAGAAAATTGCAGGGAGCTAAGGGAGATCAAAAATCAACTTCTAAACTCAGAGATAAAAGCTCCAGAAATTCAATTCATTTCCTATTGATTTATCCTAACCCTAAGTAAGTATGTTCTTCATATTTTCTAACCTAGAATTTGAGTTTTATGGGGGTTTTGAGAAATTAGTAGGTGTAATACGAAATTAGGGCTTAAATATATCGAATTGATGTTAGTAAGTCTATTAGTGATTATTGTTAACATCAATTAAAACTAAAAGTGAAGAATCATAAGTGGTGGTTATAGTGATTAAAGTAAATTTTGTTAAAAATCTCATTAATTGTTGTTACTCCACTTTAATTACTAGTTAGGAAGGTTGTTATGGTGTTATTAATCATAAGTAATATGGAGCTCATTAGAAGTGACCAAGAAATTGAGGTTGATACATTGTAGTGATGAAGAGTTGATAAGTTTGACTTTAAAAAGTCAAATTGGTCAACTAGAGAGGGGGAAAGATAATCATATTAATGAGTTAGAGTTTGATAATTGTTAGATTCTAAATGTGTTGTTATATGTTGTATGGTAATTGCTAGGTGCCAACAAAGTGACGTTCTTGTTGATTATTACGCTTTCAAGTGATATGGGGGTTAAATGGGTAACGGTTGTGTGATTTCGGATTGCATACGTGCAAGAGGTTCACACAACCAAGGGTAGTTAATTGTTGTATCCTATTTATTGTTGGTTATTTATGATTGTTGCAAAATGTGACTAATTGTTGAAAGAAGTTTTTCATATATGTGGAATGAGCAATTGTGGAGATTAGCTAACTTTGTTAGCATAGTATTGATGTTGTTGAATATGTGCATTGCACATGATGTTGTTATAGTACTCGTGCTTGATATTGTACGGTACTAAGTGCAAGTTAATAACGGATCTGCATAGTGAAATTAATCTCTACATCTTGCTCAATAGTTGTTGCGTAAGCTTATGTGCTCATTGTTGATAATTGTTGGTTGTAATTTGATTTAGTGAGTTACTTATTTAATTGCCCATATTCTCACTAAGCTTATTGCTTACTCCTTAAGTTGTTTAATGTTGTAGGTGCAAGGGGGTCGAAAGACCAAAGTGGACATAGGGAGGGCAAGGCGATTGCAAGGGATTAGCGTGGATTATAATTTGCTAAAGGTAGATTTGGCAAGCTTACCTCTCTTTAAATTGTCGTTGTGATTGCCATGTTGTGTAAATTGCCCGGTTCTATTTTGATGAAACACGTAATTGAATATTATGGAGTCTAAATAACTAGTAACTATGGTTGTAAACAAGAGAGTTTTGGTGAGCTATGAATGTGTGGTTTTAGTCATGACTTTTGGGGAAATACGACCAAAACGATTGAAGTTAAAATTATGGTTGGTTGAAGTATTGGTCACTTGTAAATGATGTTGGACAAATGACTTGGTGGAAATGTTGATTGTTTGGAAGCCAAATGGTTAAACTTGTTGTTGATTTATTAAATGGGTCAAAAAGGGTCAAAATGGGTCAATTTGTTGAAATGAGTTGAAATGATGGTTTGGACGTTTTGATTTTGTATTGGATTGTGCAATTAAAGTTGCTACAAAGTGGTGAGAATAGTTGCATATAAAGTGTTGCAAAAATTTGTTCTAAAAGTGCTAAAATTGTCGCTTTTCGGATTCGAGTACAAAACCGTCATTAGTGTAAATTTTTGAAAAGTGTGAATTGGGGAAGTTTCATTATGTAGAATAAGACATGCCTGCAAAATTTCGGTTCTTAATTGTAAACGAGTCAAAAGATATGCGCGTTTAAAAATTTGGGTAAAAAAAATTTGAGAGTTTCATTAAACCCTTAATGATTATGATCATGTAAATAATAGAAAATATCATCATTAAAGATATGTTGTTATCAAAACTTATATTTTTTTATGTAGTTTGTAAAGATGTAGATATGGGTGTTCACTATCTGAACATAACTGAATTTTCCACTCGAATAATTTGAATTGGACTATTTGATTCTCATATTCGATTTTTTGGACCTGTTTGGTTCATTTTGGTTTTTGCATTGTTTTGGTTACAGTTCTTAATATCGAAAAGTCCAAATACACTGAATTGTAAGATATTTTGTTTATTTTTTTGAAATGTGTACATATTCATTAAGTTACATACTCAATCAGTTTTATGAATACATGATGATATTATTAACTTTTAATAATCATTTATCACCAAAGTCTTCAATATACCTTAGTTTTGAATTACAACTTTATAAAGTTTTCGTGAAGAACTTATGTAACGTGATAATTACATTTGTTTGTTACTCACGTTCTATGATTTTGTTCGAATATCTTTATTAATATATTAAAGCATAAACCAAATCGTAAGAATAGAACACACTGAATAGTAATATGGTTCAATTTAATTTTTTATTTTATTTTAACGGTTTGATTTTCAGTTTTTCAAAATAAAAAATAAATCGATTTTATCTATCTATTTAGTTAGATTTAAAGCAAATTAATCGAACATGAGAGTCATGTTTCCTTACATTTAAAAATATTGGGATTCACATGTTAACATAAAGTTTAATTTATCTATCTATTAATTGAATAATCAAGTGCGGGAGAATATGACCTTTAATTGAAAATTCTTATTAATAATGTTATAACCTCGCTTCCTATAGTACATTTGAGATTTAAGATAAGATAAAATAGTTCATAATTATTTTTTTAAACATATTAATTAATTCAATATGTAAAGGTTATTTTTCATAAGAAACGGATGCAAAGGTTATTTTATATCACAATAGTTATTGTTTTCTCTTTAGAAAGTATCGATACTTGTTATGTATAATATTTAGATTTATTTTATTTATATAGAAAAAATTATTTTCTTGTTTGTTATATGGAGTTCTTTCACGGCTTGGAAGAATGTTATTCAAATATTTGTAGAGTAAATTTGCCGTAAAGGATTCTAATAAATAAATTTGTATTTATTTATTGTTATTTAAATTAAAAATAAACATTTTAAGGGTTTTATTTTTAAAATTTTGTAAAATTGAGGGACCTAATTGACTAATTGAAAATTATTAATTAATGACATCATCAATGGGTTTCCTATATATAATTTATAAGATAAGCGTTCTTATTTGAAACTTTTCCGAAGTGATAATATCTTAACAAGTAGAGTAATAATGAACGATTTAAACCGTTAATGATTATGATCATGTAAATAATAGAAAATATCATCATTAAAGATAAGTTGTTATCAAAACTTATTTTGTTTATGTAGTTTGTAAAGATGTAGATATGTGTGTTCACTATTTGGACATAACTGAATTTTTCAGTCGAATAATTTGAATTGGACTGATTGATTCTCATATCCGATTTTGTGGACCTGTTTGGTTACAGTTCTTAATATCCAAAAGTCCAAATACACCGAATTGTAAGATATTTTGGTTGTTTCTTTCGAAATGTATACACATTCATTAAGTTACATACTCAACAAGTTTTATGTATACATGATGATATTATTAACTTTTAAAAATCTTTTATCACCAAAGTCTTCAATATACCTTAGTTTTGAATTACAACTTTATAAAGTTTTCGTGAAGAACTTATGTAACGTGATAATTACATTTGTTTGTTACTTACGTTCTATGATTTTGTTCGAATGTCTTTATTAACATATTAAAGCATAAACCACATTGTAAGAATAGAACGCACCGAATAGTAATATGGTTCGATTTAATTTTTTATTTTATTTCAACGGTTCGATTTTCAATTTTTCAAAATAAAAAATAAATCGATTTTATCTATCTATTTAGTTCTATTTAAAATAAATTAACCGAATGCAATAGCGGAGCTAGTAAGGGGGCAGAGGGTGGCCCAGCCTCCCCCAACTAGTCCAATTGCAATAAATTTATATCAGTTAAGGTCCATTAGTTTTTATCAAGCCTCCCTAATTGAACTAAGTTAAATACTTTACTTTATCCATCAAGCCCAATTGTATTACGAAATCATTAGCTCAAGCCCAAATTTAGTCAACTATTATTCTGTTAACACCAAATCAATTGCGTCAAAAACACTTCAATTCTTTTACAAAACGAAGAAAACGATCGCTACTTTCTGAGACATATTTTGGTTCGTTTTTTTTTTTTTTTCTTTAACACTTTCATTTACTTAAAACATCTATTCTCATTATTTGATGTATAAGTACCTCAATAATGAATGGATTATTCTTTATAGATTTTCTTTTCGTGTACGAATTGTTACTATCTATTATTCTTTGATGGTTATCAGTTCTCTTCTTAACAATATGACTTTATTACGATGTGCGTTTAAATTTTTGTTGTTGAAATATAATTATCGAGTAAGCCCCCTATCTTCAAATATTGGCTCCGCCCCTCACCGAATAACACTCCTAGATGCATGAGCGTGGTCTTTGGTTGTGTAATCATGGATAATGGTGCATCTTCGATATTATGGATAATGTTGAGGACGTGTATAGTACGAGAATTGTTTTATATGACAACTAGACTAGACATTTTTTAAAACCCAAATGATACTATTAAATAAATGCATGTAGCTCGTCTCTTCGTTGCATTAGAACCAAAACATTTATTTAATTTAACTATATATTTTAGTTCAATATTCTTTTCATGGATGTAGATGTTTAATAATAATAATTTTAAATGTAAAAGTTAGACAAAAGTGTAATTTGTTTATTCAATAAATCCAATTCTTTTATCATCCAATGACTTGCAAGCAATAATTGAATGTTTATAAGGAATCTTGTGAAACTTTATACATTTTTCTATTAAAATGTATTCATTTGGAAATAGGTGATTATATTAAATAAAATCTGTATATATGAACTATTATTTTCAAAGTATAAAATATATAGCCTATGGAATTATAAAAATGTTTTATGTCTCAATTGATAAACACTTTTGTTTTAAAACAATTTATTTATACATCATATAATCATAAATATTGTATGACATGGTTGGAACACAATGGTACCCAATGTACTATGGAATATTCCATGCGGTTCTCGTTAACTTTTTTTTTTTTCTTTTTTTCAAACAATCATATTTACTACCATGAGAGTCATGTTTCCTTACATTTAAAAATATTGGGATTCACATGTTAACATAAAGTTTAATTTATCTATCTATTAATTGAATAATCAACTACGGGAAACATGACCTTTCATGTTGATGTTGAAGTTAAATATGAGAGGATTCAAATTTATCGACGGCATGTAAGAAAGGCATTAGAGATATCAAAAATTAAATTCTAGAAAGCAAAATCGGAACTTTTTTTTTTTTTTTTTTCACACGTTATTGGTAGTTTAGGCAGGTATGTAACTATTTGTATCCATTAGTACTACTATTAGTATCTTAACTGCTGCTTTTTTTTCACACATTGACTACCAAAAGTCCATGTATACTTTTATACTTATGTTACTTTTGCAATTTGTACATGTATATTTAATCCAACTGAATTCATATACAATCTTTTAAAATGAGAAAATTATCTAAATGGTCTAATTTGCACTCCACTTTTTTAAATATGGACAAAATCTACAAAATCATCCATTTTGATCAAAGATCTCGCTTAATCACATCAAGTTGAAGTGAAATATAGTTTAAATGTATCTTTTTAGTTCGCTTCAATTAAATGTCCAACAATTCGCTTAAATGCATGCCCAACAATTCGCTTACAAAATACACATGCATTCGCTCAAATGATCAAAAATTCGCCCAAATGCCAAAAAATCCGCTCAAATGTCCAACAATTCGCTTAAATACCTAACAATTCTCTCAAATGTCAACAATTCGCTCAAATGTCTCCGATTATTACAAAATACACATGAATTTACTCAAATTACCAAAAATTCGCTCCGATTTTTATAAGATACACATGAATAAGCTTTGAACTTGATATGATGGGGCGAGATCTTTAACCACAACGTATAATTTTATAAATTTTATCCATATACAAATATGGAGGATTAAATTAGACCAAATAGATGATTTTACTCGTTTAATATTAATGAGAAGATAAGGCTTGATATAATTGAAGTCTTTGAGTCAGTCTTGTTTCGCCGTACATCTTCAATTCCATGCATTTTCTACATCACATGTTCATTTCAATTATTGAAACATATCTTCTTATTTTATATATATGACTCTTCAAGGGTTCCAAAGGCCATACAAAGCAACTTCATTGCGTTCACAATCATCATTTTATACACACCCTTATATATAAAAGCTTCTTGCATCCCTAGCTTATATATATGCACATACAACACTCACAAAGAGAAATAAATAAATAAATAAACAAAGAGAGATGATTGAGAAATTGGAAATATGGATGAAAGTATTCAAGGTTGGGTTTGAGTTTGTGATGGGATTCTTTGGAGCAATGAAGTTTGCAATTCATCAAACAAACCTACAAAGCGTTTCTTACACTCCTACAACTCCCTACATTGGTCTTCTTCCTTGAGAAAATTAATTTTGATTTTCCTTTTTTGTTAGATTCTTTTGATATTTTCTTGTTCAATTTTGGATATTTTTTTTTTTTTGGGAAGTCAAAGTACATCTAGCTCATGAAATACGATCCAAATTGTATTTTGGATATATACGAGATAATATAAAGGGTAAAAGTTAGAGAGAAAAAGTGTCATATAAGTTGTTTACATTCTCATAATGCTTATTTTCTTATGAAGATTTGGTAACTAAATTGTTCATCTAATGTTGGCGTTGCAATCCCCTCTTGGTTACCATGTAGGGGAAAGTTGAAAAGGGTGCACATGCCCCCCAATTAAAAAATTTGAAAATAAAGAAAAAAACTACTCAAAATTTTGTTTGCAACTTATTTACCAAATTAACAACGGATTTTCAGATCATACAAGGGGAAAAATAAAAATATTGTGTAACTATATCTCATATTGTTGCATTTCTGGTGTTTTCTATTTCCCTGAAATGGAAAAGTATTTGTTTTCCATGTAATATAGAATGTATTTAAATTAGTTATGACCGATGAATTACAAAATGGGCATTTGGTCTAGTGGTATGATTCTCGCTTAGGGTGCGAGAGGTCCCGAGTTCAATTCTCGGAATGCCCCCTTCTTTTTTAATTTCATTTTTTCTTTGGTCAAAATACTAACCCCATAAAACTTATTATACGTAGATAAAAAGAATATATGTATGAACAATTTAACATTATTAAATGGTCTCTGTACACATTACTATTTCTATTTCAATGGTGACTGGAAAAAATGACAACAAATACCGTATAAGCATTTATAAAGCTGCAAAAATAGCAATGAATCGGTCAAAAACTACTGAATCCATGCACCACCAGCATATACGAATACGGCACCAAAAAATGCAAGCTCTCATATGTCCATTTTCCATATTGTATGAACCATCTCAATATTTAAGTTTTGGTTATCGAACAACTGATTTCAATTATAGTTGAATCTCTATGCAAACGGTGTATCTGCTTCTGTTAATGCAATCTCAGACCAAAAAAAAAAAAAGTACTAATTGTGGAAATATGAGCAAAAGGAATACAAAAACTGAAAAAAGAAACACTTATTCACAAACTAATTCCATGGTACAGAACAAGGTTACACCCTACTTATTGATAACATTCTCCATAAAAAGGAAGAGAAACAGAATGGAAAGACATTGTACTACAACATGACTAAACACTCGTATTATAGTTTCTATATATATGAGTATATGCAAAAACAATACAATACAACAGGAGGTTCCCAAATACTCACATGGCGTATACTATCTCCCCACTGCTATCAATATCAAGGTCTGCATCACTCTCAAGATCTTCATCCATGTCATCGTCAATGTCCAGGCTACCAGTAAGATACTGGTTCAGATTGTTGGATCCAACAGGAGGGATGGTAGCTTCGGAAATTATCTGCATGATTTCATCAACACTCTGAGTCGGTTGATCCGGACCACCAAACTGGTCCATTGCATTGTCTTTTATTAGTTCTGCTGGCAGGTTCCTTACAAACCATTCATGGTTTTTAATCTCATCCATGGTTATCCGCTGTTGAAATAAAGTGGGTTATGGTCAGGTTTTTATAATCAATAAACAAAGATAAGGAAATTATAATGATAATGCCAAATATAATACCTTAGCAGGATCAGCAACAAAAATTCTGGAGATCAAATGGCGGCACTCAGCAGATATATGAACATAGGCTGGAATGGAGTATTGAACATTCAGAATTCGCTGCATAAAGTCACACAAACTACCCCTTGAGTTAACTATGATATGGGATTGCCCTTATATAGCATATTAAAACACAGATCCAATAAAAATGTTTAGCTTAAAGAGAAACTGGGTCAAACGGGATAGCAGTCTCACAAAGTATAAATTATAGCATACAACCTTCTGAGGTTCTTTTGTTCAAAGATACACATAAGTACTGTCAAAATATTAATTTTGTAGATCATAGTTACTGCAATTGTTTATTTCCAAATTTATTTTACTAGAAAAGCACATGCAAATGTTTGTGGGTCACCCTGACCCATTTCAACCTGTTACCCAACCCACCCACCCATCTATAATTCTGTATACCTTTAGCCGAATAGACTATGGAGAAGACATATGTTACCTGTATGGTCTTGCGAAAGTTCTTAGGCTCCTCAGGATCCTCAAAAGGATATGCTCCCACAAGCATCACATATAATGTTACACCACAAGACCACACATCTGCAATCTGAATGCATATAACAAGATCACCAACTGCCCAAAATCATTTATTTATGGTACATGATTAATGCAAGTACTTTGTTCATCTACGATGTTACAAAGGCAGAAAGGGGTTTATTTCTACAATACATAGTTATTTGTTAGTCCAAAACAAACAAGACACAAATAGAAGGAAATGAACGTATGTACCTTGCCATCATATTCTTTCTTAAGCAAGACTTCGGGAGCAATATATGCAGGTGTTCCAACAGTGGATTTTGGTTGTGAATGCAGCACAGAGGACTAGTCAAAACAACCAAAAGATTCAATTACTAGAACCAACAAAACTATCAAGTCTCCACTTAATAAACAGGAATTGCTTAAAAGAATATATCAATAGATAGGAAGATATCATGCAATCATGCATTGTACCTTGGAGTACCCAAAATCACAAATTTTTAGCCGAGGAGCTGGGCTGCCATCTAGAAGTGTGTTCTCCAGTTTCAAGTCACGATGGCATACTTGCTACATTGTACAAAAAGCATAAAAAGTTCAAATCTAGCAAACTTACTAATAAAACATATATGGAGACATCATTTGTATAAAAACAGAGCTAATCAATACCATATTATGGCAGTAGCTGACTCCTGATATAAGCTGCTGAAAGAAGAAACGAGCCTGAAACACAAGAATTGTTGACACCTTAATACAGACAAAACCACAGATAATATATGAAATAAATGCATTATGGAACGAACCTCATCTTCTGGAAACCGACCAGCATTACATATTCGCTCAAACAACTCTCCTCCAGATGCATATTCCATTACAATTGCCAGATGTGTCGGTGTTAATATGACCTGAAAATAAGTAAAACTTTATCTTTTAGATTTTCAAAATTTAAAAAGAACTTCACGAGTTCACAACATAACCACTACTTCAAAACAGTATCTTTAAGGACAACCAGACCTCTTTGAATCTGACGATATTAGGATGCCTCAATGATCTGTGGTTGATGATTTCCCTTTGTACATTTTCGTCTATCTGTTGAATTCATTACAAGAAAAACGAACAGCAATTAAAGAGATGGGATATGCTTATGCTTGTAGAATCTATCAGCCTATTCATTCAAATGCGGATAACCATTTTCGATCACACTTTATACAGTCTTATATACCATACTTATTAGGTCTCTTTTTTTACCATTCCAAGCCATATTAGTAGCCATGTCTTACCTATGTGATCATTCTTATAACCCATATTACATTATTTTTAGTCCTTTCATTCAACAACGAACACTAAGCTACCTCATTTCCATGCTCATATTCAACACTAGTTACATATTCATGATTCATCAACTATATACCTAAAATTTTGACTCTGTCTCACATCACAATAGTAGTGACAGAGTACAATAGTAGTAACAGAGTATATTACTACTACAACTAATAAAAACATATCACTTCAAATAAATTAAAATTAAATATTTAATAATAATAAAGAAAAATATCAATACTAACCTTCTCACCTCTCTCGATATATTTGACAGCAACAAGTTCATTAGTCTGTTTATCCCTCATCAATCTAGCAACACCAAAATTACCCGACCCGATATCTCTAAGAAGCTCGTACCGATCACTATCATGCATGATAGGCATATCCATACCCGGACCCACCGTAAGTGCAGATCGATCCATCACCAGTTTAATTCAAAACCCTAGAAATACTACTACTGTAAATCTCTCCAGCTCACATTACAAATTACTACAATCATACACGTAATCAACAACAAAAATTGATCGAATTCATCAAAATCAAACAGTTGGCAACACAACGATCACATATAAGATCGCAGATACAGATATAGATAGAGATAGAATACAGAAAGTGTGAGGTCAGAAAACCCGTGAAGGTTTTAAAGTGAGGAAACAATTAGGGTTTTAATAAAATAATAGCGATGGATGAAATCTAGGTGGTAGTGATGACGATAATTGGTGATAATAATATAATAATAATATAATATAATTATTATTATTATTATTATTATTTTTATTATTATAGTAACAATAACAATAATATAAATAATAATAATGGCAGTGGTGACATATGATATGGAAAGAATTAGTTTTAAAAATTAGTTGAGATATATATATATATAGATATACAGAGATATAGATATATAAGGTCTCGTGAAGATTGGTGGCTTTTATTTTTGGGGTTGTTTTTCTGTAAAGCATCTATAGAGATAGAGATAGTGGTTGTATACTTGTATGTATGAATATGAATGAATGTGTGGGTTGAGGGAGACAGGATAATAAAATATTAAAATAAATATATTAACAGTAGTTTAATTTAATGGTAGAAGCCTCGAGAAAACGCCACCACACCTTTTTGCTTTTTTTTATAAATAGTTTAAACTAAACTATGTTTAGTATAGTACTACTAATAATAATAATATATATATATAATATATGATAATCATGATAATTATGAATGCCATTTTAAGTTAGAAACAATTAAAGGGATCTATATTATTGTTAAACACGATTCCAAAAACCTTCATATAATAGTCTTACTTGTTAAGGTGCTTTTGGATTGAGAGTTTTGATGGATAAAAATGATACTGGGTATTTCTTTAAAGAGTGTGAGTTTTGAAAATTATGAATGAGTGGCATTATAGAGTGTTTAAAAGAAGATTAAAAAAGTGGTGTTTAAAGGTTAGTGAGTCATGAAAGATGAGACTATTTTACTTTAGATACTCGTGAATGGTGTAAAGGGTATTATATGTTTTTCTATAGTGAAGAATGGATGAGTGATTTGGGTCAGAATTGCCTTGTAGATTGCTTATTTAGTTTAGTTGTTAGTGCGATCATACCATTACTAACCAGTTTATTTGTTATGTTCAGGTAGTTGTGCAAAATTTGTATACATTGTAATTGTTTATAGGAAAGATTAATATAATTTGCTTTTTGAAAAAAAATAATATATAAATATAAATGAAACTTTAAAATAAAAGTTTTTTCAAACTCAAATAAAAAGGTGGCTTTGAAGATGATCGTCATTTCATTTATAACTCAAATTAATATATAAATGCCAAAAAGTTATTGCATTTTATCAAAAAAAATTTAAAAAAGCTTATTTTTTTATTTTGTTTTCTGTATTTCTATAATACTAAATTTAGTCATTTTCATTTTCATATACATATGTCACCAAATGGATTACTTGTTTGACATGTTTTCTAACGGTACTTTGTCTTTTAACGTAGTTAAATAGTCTTTTCTTTTTATACGTAGTTATTATTATTATTATTATTATATTATATATTATATATATATTATTTGTAATTAGTATTATGGTCGTTTCTAGAAATATTTTTATATATTTCTATTAAATTAAATTATCGATTAGATAATATTTACACTATCAAACAAGATCTGTTTCCATATACTGGATATATGTGTTCTTTTACATGTGCATTGTGCACTACAGTAGGTTTTTCTATTTATTTTTGGTGACACACCATTCCCTACACAATTTCTTTTTCTTTTTTAAAAATTAAAAAAGAAAAAGGAAAAAACCCAGTGAGATTAGAATTTGAGTTCTGCTTATTGACTTATGAGTTATTACATAAATTTGACCCGCGAAATTCGCGGTATCATGCATGAAAAAAGAATCTATATTGTATCTTATATACATCCTATATATGATGTTTTTACCGCATTGGCTGATTCACATGATGTCTTATCTTTTGTTCAACATACTTAGCCTAATAGTTTCATGTATTCAATTCCAAATTCCAACCCATAACATCAATAAACGAAAGTCAGTTATGTAAACTTTTCAAAGTCTATGTCAAAGTTGATCCAAATGAGTAGAAAGAAAGGAAAAAAAAGAGAGAACACCTATCAGAATATTACGATTTAAAGGGACGTCGTAAAAACGAATATAATGAATAGTAGTTGGACCGATAACATGAATACCATGAGACATTTTAACTCATTTATATTACAAAATCTTTCAAAGTACTCGGTTTATATTTAATTATAAAAATTTGTTGTTACACTACTGAAATATTGACTAATTTCAATTACTTAAAAAGTGCAAGGACCAAGTAAAAATGCACAACACAATGCCTCTATGTCCATAACGTCACCTGACTGTGAATTGTAGTATATACAAACACCCAATGGTCGATGCTAGCTTAGACAACCACAAATCATTGTCCATCATCTTCTCTTTACATAGTAACTTTGATAAGAGTAACAACTTTGAGCATAGGCTTCTCAGTACGAACACCTTCCGGAACCAACAATGGCACACCGGACAATTTTCTTGGCCCAGAAGAAAGTTTGACCCTATAAATTCGACCGTATTCTTAAATTAATTGTATGATGTTGACAATAGAATAAAAGATCATTCAAAGTCAAATTCTAATCATACGGAAACTTGAATCCGTATGCATAATACAAGGCACTTTAATTGACTTGTTTACAGCTATATCTCTATTAAATCATAACATTAGAGAAGCAAAAGTCCGTATTTGATATACATGAAGAAAAACAAAAATACATTTGTATGTGGCCACTTCCTCAAGATGACAAATGACAATAAGTCTGCATCCATAACTATCAAACATAAAAGATCTCAATTGAAACTAAAAATTTAGAAGCAATAAACATTATATTGTTCATCCACTTACGTATAATTTACAGGAACAAAAACATAGTCTTACTAAAAGAAGTTGACTTTTCTTCTTCACTCCTTCAATCGTTGACCCTCTGTTGAGAAGCATCAAGTAGGATCTTTATCTAGCCAACTTTCAGAAGGAAAAATGGTAAAGAAGTTGATCCTATGCCTCTCCTCGGGTTCAAAGGATCATTATGTGCCTAAATTATCAGGAATAAAGAGAAGTACCTTACTGGTTAGAAGATCATTGACAGTTTCTAGAAAATCAGATAGCGCAGAGAGGACAACTGGAAAGTGAAGATTTTCAGACATAGAAGTAATACATACACCATCAAAACTTTTTAAACAATCTACTATTTCAGTATGTATATTTTCTTTCTTAATTGAATCGTCTAGCTGCCCTACAACTTCTACACAGTCTTGCAATGTCTGCAATTTCGATAAACAAATTAAACTTAATTAAGTTTTCGACAAATTAGCATGTTTTAATCAAATATAAATCGAAATGATGATTGTAAATACCTGATATGTGTATTCTATACCATCAGAAGCACTTTTGATCTGCACATCAGAGTAGTTGATGGGTGAACGATAGTATGTTCCAATCAGAAAAAAGTCTTAAAGCAAATGGATGTTACAGTTCTATAGCCTAAGAACCAAAACTCAACTTTACGCTCAAAGATCAGAGAACTATTTCCTATGTTATATCTTTTCTAGAAAGTTTTTTATCTTAAAAAATGGCCTATTTGCCTATCATCACTACAAATACATTGGTGGTACGCATTAGCCTACATAACATTCATTTACTTGTCATTATTGAACACTTTCGGCAATTATAACCCGGAAGTGAGATATAACATCATTACTAAGTAATACTTACAGAGGTATTAGTCACAAGGTTCCACAAAAACTACACATTACGCGGTCATTTTTCTACCCACTTGAACTTGCATTTTCTGACCCACACCCATTTTTGTAGCTACAATATTTTATGTTAACCGCGTAAGTTGCTTAAAATTAAACACAACCAAAATCGACATATATAAAAGTAAACCGGTTTAATGAGCTACTTATAGTCTAATGTTTAGCAAAAAGATTATAATGAAAGCAACAAAAAAAAACATATTAGTGAGGTTCAAAATCATATTAGAGGTGTAAAACAAAAAAAAACTATGTGGCCCGTTTCGACCTACATAAAGTTTTCTTTTGTTGACCCGTACTCAATTTGACCCTTTTACAAACCTTCTAAATTTTCATATATAGTCTTATGCATTTTTAAATTTTGGCACATAGATATCAAAGAATTTACATAATCATCCTACAATTTACAGTTTAACATTTAATTAGTTAGCTGATACATAGATATCAAAGAATCAAAAGCAGCCTTTTCATATCGAACTCAAGAAAGTAATAACTCGTCAAATTAGCTGCTTTAAACATAATCTTCTCGTATAATAGGCAATAATCTTTACAACTATATAAGCATTAATAATCAAAACTGTAATCAACACATTTATCAATTCACTATATCGGATTACATCAACATGAGGTAAGCGGGTAAACTTCTCTGTGACATTTCGTCAAACATGTTGTGTGCTTCAAAGCAACATCCAAGATCACAATACCAGAACACGACAAAGATGCATCACAGTAGAATAAAATACATAATAGAAAGAATACAAAACTGTAATATCAAACAGTAAGAAAACATAATGATATCATATATCAGAATTAGTAGATACGGAAGAGAGATTAATACAAGTGATTCATGACGGAGGTCATTTGGATCCCTATGAATTCCTCTGTATCTCGATCAAACATTTGAAACTTCCACTATAGATCAACCAAAGAACCCTAGTACGAAGAAAAAAAATCAACTTTAAGTAAATATTCATTCTCGTATGACTGTTTGAAATCGAAATTGAATTGTAAATTACCAGTTCATTTACCGAATTCACGACACATTGATATTGGAAGTTACGTTAGGAGCGATTGAATGAACTGAATAATTGCATCAGTTTGTATGATTTCGGATTTTAGATGCTAGAAGATGATCGATTGTTGATAAAGACATACGTAACTAAAATTTTAGAATGCTGATAGAGATGATCGATTTAGGATTGATTTTCGATTGAAATTGAGAGAGAAAGAAAGAGAGGGGTGATCTTGATTTTCAATTTAAATTAGCAAAATATGGAAACGACATAGCAAAATTTTAGCAATTGAAAATTTGCCATAAACTCAATCCTAGTACGTCCCATTTAAATTTAAATTTAAATTGCATAGACATAAGGGGTAGGTTAGTCTTTTACATGAGAAAATTTTGGAATTAGTATGTCATTATTTGGTTTAATGGTTGGATTATCAAAATTGATCTATAATCTAATGGCTCTTGTGCTTTCAAGGTTTTTTTTTTAATTAATAAGATAGATAGATAGAAGATGAGTTATGACTTTGCATGTTTGGGCTTGATTAGAACTTGAGTCTTCATTTGTTTCAAACTGTGATCCACTAAGCTAAAGCTTTGAATGGGTTGAGCCCATGAGCAATCATCATGGGCTCATACAAATGTACAAAGTCCAAAGGTTTTGCATGATCCCAATAATATATCTATGATTATTTTGTTACAAAAACGAATGTTATGTTATTACATCGAATGCAACATCAATTTTGGTGATCCATTAAATAAAAATTATTTGTGCATGATTTTAGAATTTATTTGATGAGATAAAAATTTCTATAAACATTTTATTTGGTGATCCGTTATATAAAAAGTACAACTGTACAAGTCAAACTCAAAAGAAATTCGTACATTATGTAAAGGTGTGACAGAATTTTCAAACTATACATATATAATTAATTAACAAATACTTTTAATAAGTAAGTCTAAAATATATATTTTTATTTCTATAAAAGATTCTTTACAAAGTACAAGCTTCCTGTTAGGAATCCATGACCCAAGAAAAAGGGGGCAGTGGACACTTTTTCATTTTGTTTTTGGTATTATTTTGTGGACCGGACATCTCAATTCCGTTTGGGCTACGGCTATAGTGCTCGATTACCTTTTCCACTTTCCACAATATAAAGTTTTTAAATTATGGTCCAATTTATTATTCGAAACACTACATATTCATGAGTTATGTAAAAGAATGTGAGGGGATGATATATAAAAATATATTTAGTCCATATATACGATACATAATACATGTTTTTTACTTTTTTCATCGATGACTTTAACGTACGTTCAAGTCGTATTGTTAGACGCAACTTTTAAAATACATTTTAAATCTATATATTAATTTTTTACTTGAAAACATCTTCCAAAATCATGAAGTAAAGTCACATAAGTAGGGAACTGGATTATACCCTCTCGTTTCTGTAAAAAAAAAATGTAATGGGATGATAGTTGTGATATTCTTTTTTGTGTATTAATAGGGTTTAACTTGGTTTAAAATAGTTAAACGGTTGAAGAAATATTATGTGTGTTTATTGTGTCGATTGTAATTTTTGATTTTTTCTTTTTGTTGATTCGTATTTTCTTGCATGTTAGAAGTTTTATTCAACATTGGTAAAAAAGAAAAAAGAAAAAAGAAAAAAGAAAAAAGAAAAATTAGAATGCAGATTCTGTAATCATCGGAGACAAAAGAGGGATAAGAGTCGGTGTCAGAAGATAAAATCATTAAATACGTGACGAGCCGATATGAAAAAACGAATCTAAAACCTTTTCATTTTCACATTCTCTCTAGATTCATTCCTACATTCTTTCCTTACAATTATCTTCAACATATATCATCATACAAACAAAACATATAATAAACCAGTCTCATCAAAATTCAAAACAACAAAAAAAAAATCTGTTGAACATCCAAAACCTTAATTAAGTATGTCTCCTGAACTTAGTTTAGATATTAAACAAATTTTCATCCCAAAAACAATCTCTCAGTTTCTTGAAGATATATCCAAAATCGATAGCTTAACGGAGAAAGTACTACAAGTTGACGATTTTGTTAGCAGATTAGAATCCGAAAAGCGAAAAATGGAAGCTTTTGAACATGAAGTCCCTCTATCCATGCTCCTCATCAATGATGGTTCGTAAAGATTTGATTTTTATTGTAATTTAGTGCTATCTGGAGATGGGTTTTTGTTTTACATAATTTTGCAAGTGGGTTTTGATTTTCTGGTGATTTAATTTGTTAAATGGGTATATGGTATATTATTATGGTCTTAATTGATAACACGTACACTGTACTTTTAGTATGTTTTACATTTCTGATCACAGTTTGATGTATGTTAGTTTAGTAGTTTGATCATGCTTGTTGATGTAAATTTTTTCAGCAATTGTTGCTTTGAAAGAGAAATCAATGGTGTTGAAGAAATCATTAAATGTCGAACCGGTACTAGAAGAATTTATGCCACTCAAAAACAGTTGTGATGATAATGATGATGTAAAAGTTGAAATTAATGAAGAAAATGGTGATAAGAAGAATTGGTTGAGCTCTACACATCTTTGGAATGCTAATGAGAATCTTAACCAGAAATCAAATTCAGTACTGAAAACGATTATAAAGGTAAAACGATAAGAAATCAGAAATGTTACTTATATTTAGAATTGATTATAGATTGTATGAAGTTACTAATTTACATGTTTGATTTTGGTTGCAGAAAGCTGAAGAAGAAGAAGATGTAAGGAGAGCAATTTTTAGCCCAGAGATCAATGGTAACAGTCGATTGATTCCACTTTCTTCAACATTTTTTCAATCAAATATACAAATTGGGAGCGCTGTCCATGCTCCATTACGACAACAGACATCTAGGAAACAAAGGAGATGTTGGTCCACCGAGTTGCATAGACGATTTGTCAATGCCCTGCAACAACTTGGAGGTTCACAAGGTTAGACGTCGATGTCTATTTCCATTCTAAAAAGATCAAGTTTAACTGCATTACATGATTTAGTACTGTTTGTGTGCCTTTGTGATTCGCATTTGGTCATGTTGTTCTTTAAATTCTGATTTACATGTTTTGCATGCTAGAGCTATTACTACTTTAAATCCATGATCCATGCAAAATACTTTTCCACTATTGATCATTCATCGCGATTCTTAATCAATATTCGTACAAACACTTTTGCAGTGGCCACACCTAAGCAGATTCGGGAGCTTATGCAAGTAGATGGTCTAACCAATGACGAAGTGAAGAGCCATTTACAAGTTAGTTTACTTTCATAATAACTTTTTAAGTTTTTTCCATATTACCTTTTAATAAATTCATTTTCCTTGACATGTAAATATAGAAATACAGGCTTCATAGTCGAAGACTTCCATCTTCAAATACAACTCAACCTAGTGGTGTTGTGGTAGGAGGATTATGGATGTCTAAATGTACCAATTCTCAATCGAGTTCACCTGATGGGCCCCTCCCGACTGGTGGCAACAGCATGGATGATGAAGACGACGACGAGAAATCTGAGAACAATTGGTATCGTTCCGTGAGTTAAGAAAACGAATGTAACTTATTTTGTAGGATTATTAACTTTCATTAAACTTTCTTTATTTGAGGTTATTGACTTATGCTATGTTCTTGAATTTTTTATTGAAGCATATTCATGAGATATGATCATTAATTAATCAAACAAATAAAGGATTCTTCTTAGTCATTATTCCTCGGTGAAATCTTGTTTGAATGGACTTGGCTCTATTAATTAATTTGTTAATTAAAGGGGTAAGTAGATGCTGTTTAGTAGCTAATAAAAGGTGTGGATACTTTGACAAGTCAAGCATGTGATGATTAGATTAAAGTTCTTTGAGTATTTCTGTTGTTTATTTTAATATGTTTAGATGGAAAAGGTTGACCAGTGAATTTGTTTACATTTTAAGCAAAAGTTCTTTTTTTTTTTTTAAAGAAGACCGTAACGTTCTTGTATCATGTTAAAACTACCTCATGTTCCCCATGATTTATATTAAAAACTCATATATATATTTTTTTGATTGATAAGATTCTTGATTTTGTTTTGCAATATAAATATTAATGATATGATATATTGTTTGCAAAGTTGGGAGAATTTTTTGTTTATAAATTTGGGTTTATTGTTTCGTTATATTTTAAACTTTACACGTTTTACTATTGTATGAGTCGAACTTTAAAAACTTTTATTGTATATATTCAGCTTGTAAATATCGTCTATTGTATGTAAACTTTCCTTTTTGGGTAAGGCCAATATATATGAAAGTTTCCTTTTTTGGCCTTACCCGAAAAAGAAAATTTACATACAATAGACGATATTTACATGTTCAATACATACAATAGAACAAATGAAAGCATGTCTCATACAATAGTAAAACGTGTAAAGTTTAATACATAACGAAACAATAAATCCTATAAAAAAATTTTTTATCTGAAAGAGCTTTTTATCATTTGAATGCAAAGCTTTGAGTAAAAGTTTTGTTTCAAATTTGTGTGTGTAAGTTTAAGAGTCTGTTTGTCAAGAAGCTTTTATATATATATATATATATATATATATATAAAAAAAAAAGTTCTGTTTCAAATTTGTGTGTGTAAGATTCATGGAAATGATGATGAGAGGTGGAATATAGAAAAAGCATATATATATATATATATATATATATATATATATATATATATATAGATCATGAGGGGGAACAATTTTTTGAGGGAAGTAGTGAAGCTACCCATTTATTCACGATTAATGATAATCAAACGTAAAAAAATATATTTTTACAAAGAAAATTTAATCAAAAAATATATTATACCTACTAATATTCATAGATAAACTATTTTTTATAACTTATGATATCATACGATGAATATTAAAATATTTTTTTAACATTCATCATTATTGAATGTTAACCGAAGTGGATGTTATCAGTTTCTTTGAAAAATTATTCGTTAACATTTGTTCACGATGAATGGTAATCAAAACATATAAAAACTTATTTTTACCAATAAATTTTAATCAAAACCGCTGTTATAACTACCAATAATATTAATTAATAAACTATTTTTTATAACCTATAATATCATATGATGAATATTAAGGGAATTCGCTTACAGTCATCGTTGATGAATGTGTACCATGCTTCACCAGAAAATAGTGTTTTCCAATTGATATATATATATATATATATATATATATATATATATATATATATATATATATATAAGCGTTCAAGAGAGAAACACATTTTTTGAGGAAAGAGGAAACGTTACTATTCGTCAAGAAGCATCTTATCTTAACAATCAAAATGTCAACAAAAAATTATTTTTACCGATAAATAGTAATAAAAATCAATGATATAAAGATTATTTTCACAAATGAATTTCAGTTTTATTCATAACTATTTAATAAATCGCTAACATTCATCGCGGTGAATGCTAGTTAACATTCTTCACGATAAATGTTAAAACATAACATTTTGACAAATATTTTTAAAATTAACATTCATCATAATAAATGTTAACTAACATTCACCTCGATGAATATTAACAATTTTTGATATAATATTCATCAGTTGATGTTATAGCCTACAAACAGAATTTATCAAGGAAACTTAGCATTAATAACAATTCTGATAAATATTTATTAAATTTCATTTTTTATTTTTTGACATTTTTATTGGCGAAGTTAAGATGCTCCGTAATGTCATAGGCGGTTTGTCCACTGTTTGAGTCAAATTCCGACTCTAAAGCCTTCAAAATCAACTTTAAGTCAATATGAGACGTTTTAAAGTGTTTTAAAAAATTAGAAATGAACTATTAGGTGTGTTTTTTATGTGATTGTAAATTTACATGTTTATTTATATTTCTCATTTTGTATTGATATTTTCAATTTCAGTGTTTGAGAATTTCAGTTTTTAGATTAAATTTTATGATTATAATTTCACGAACATAATTTTAGTTTTTAGAGTAATAAAGTAAAAAACAAAAAACAATGACTCCGCACCTACCAATTTGCCACCTGGCTATTAAAGACTCACAACCCGACTATCGAGTTCACAACGACATATCTTATTGTATCGTCATATAAATTTTAATTTTGATTTAAATACTTTATAACGAATGAATGTAAAGCTAATTAATGTTTATCTGCCGCATCATATATATATATATATATATATATATATATATATATATATATATATATATATATATAAATGTGGATTTATTTGTCTTTTCTTTTTAAATGTCAAACATCTAATTTTGCCATATATTAAACATTCTTTCATGTAATTTTAAACATATCAATCATTTTCTTAGGATGCATAGTTTTGGTTTAAGTCATTTCAAAGGGACATTCAAATTACAATTAGACACCACAATTCACAAACCACCATTCCTAGCTATTTGTGATAATTAATCAAACATATTAAGACACTTTAATTAAGTATCCATTAAAACAAATATTTAAGAATTTTGGGCTATCCTTGATTACATCAGATTATATGAGTAGTTTAATCAAAATGTTTAATCAAAATAGTTATAAAAAATAAAATATTTAACCAAAATATGTATATACTATCCTAGAATGTTCTAAATTTCTTATCATTATATTATAAAGCTAAATAATTTTATATTGACACAAAAATAAAAAAAGAAACAAAAACCATTTCTTCAACAAGCAAGAAAGTCTTAAAGCAGATAACATTCTTTCTTACCACGCAAAACAAGAATGGTTCAAAGATTTGAAAAATGCAACAATTAATCTTCATTTTTTTTCTAAATAAAACAAACTTTTCATACACGAGACTTCTTTTTGAGGAATAAATTATAATACTATAATTTCATGGAAATCCACCATCTTATTATATAGTCTTATAATATATATATATACATATGAAATGAATAAAAAAAATGCACGAGTCCTTGAATCCAAAAGAAAACAAACAAAGCTTTTAATAAAAGGTGTTAATTAAATATTTAAAATAGAAATGGTCAAGAAGTTGTTTTAAAAATAGATTTTGTGTGCTTTTATTATTTTTTATCTCTATTAAAACACAATATTCTAGGTGTGACAAAATGGTTCCTATTTTCAAATAAAACTAGTTTAGTGACCTGTGACTATACGGGTTTAACAAAAAATAAAACTACAAGTTTATTTGATAAATCTGTAATAAACCCATTTGACTTGTTCCGCTTTTAAATATATTTTTGTAATTTAATCCATTTGAGATCAAATACAACCTAAAGTTTACACATAATTGATTAGAAATTGCCACCTCTATAAGGACACTATTTCTAGCAAGTTCAAACAATTCGTTGGTGGCTTGATCAATGGGAGGAAACTGGGACAAAACCAAATAACCAAGACTAAAAACATGAAAAGATCACAACAATTACTATAAAACTTGTCATTAAAATGCTTATAATATGACCCACTTGACTTTGGCCTTTTGTGGTCAAAATGATCCTCAAAACTTGATTCCAAATTATCTTGACAACTTGCAATTACACTCCAAATCTCAAACTGCTTCAAAACTTGGCCCAAATCATGTAAATAGAACAGTTATCGACTAACCATTGATGCTAAACATTATGACCTTTTTCTACTCTTTGTGAATGAAACTGTTTTGGGTCACCTGATCCATAAACAAAATGCAAGATCTTTTTAGCACAATAAGTCATCAGAGATGTTCGTGTTGTCAATATAGTAAAAGTTTGAACCAGATGGAGATCAAACTAAATATACCTTGACTTGATAATCACGTAACTATATAAACACTATTAATAAAACATATGATAGAAATCTGAAAAAACAAAAACAAAAAATAAAGCAAAATAAACTACCAATTGGACAACACTTCAACTTAATAATCGCTTTCTGCTTTCTTCTTCAGCTTAATAATTACTTACTGCTTGCTCCTTCAATAAGGAATTGAATGTGTAACCATATAATAAAAGAGTTATATAGCACATGTATCATGAAATTATTGAAAATACTTACATAACGGTTAAGCATTGATATAACATTCTCAAACCATCAGGGCCCTTTCCAATGGGCAATAACACATGTTGTAAACTCAAAAACCACATCAAGAAGAAATATAGTGAAATATTTATAAATTAGTTATCTTAAGCCCAGTTTTAATTTCACTCAAACTACCAGAAATTTAGTAAGACATAAAAAGCTTCAAATAGACTAACTATTGTAGGGGTCAAACCGATTCTCCCATACCAAGTAAATATCCCTTACAAAGTTAGGAGTCCTAAAATATTTTAACCATATCATAATCAAAGTTGAGAAAGTAGTAAGCCAAACTCACTTATTTTTGCATTTCAATTTATCATTTTACACTTAAACCCAAAATCAATAAGTTATTTAACAAAAGAATAACACCCGTGTTCACATTAATTATAAAAAAAAACCCATTAAATAAGAAGATGAATACCCAAAAATATGTACATTATCACAAATGCTTGCAAATTAAAATCTACATTAAATATATTTGGAAAAAAAACATAGTAATAACAGTAAAAGCAATGAATCTCTAAAAGGGATGCTCGGTGAATTCATCAAATCGTAAAAAGTAATAACAATTTTAATTCATCAAATCGTAAATTGTAAATAAGCACAAAGTGTAGCATACCTTGTCTTCCTGAATCGAAGGCAAAGGCAGTCCTCATGGCATTTACAGGCAAAAGCAAAAAATAATATAATTGTGAATTATGGATACCTTATGAATCGATTTCCTGTAAAGGTAATGCAATTAATCTAAATGATAAAGTTTCTACTTAAATTCATCTTACAACATGAGATAACAACCCTATGAGATAACAACCCATCAAAATAACTTAAATAATAAAAACTCAAATATCTCTACAATGAAGATTTTTCATCTATTGCAACATTAGATTAATTAGATACCTACATACGTATCAAACATAGGTTATTGTAATATTAACAGGTGTTTCTGTAGCATGTACTGCTCAAATGACCCATTAGAAGATCCACTTACAATCCCAGAAGCACAAATAAGAACTCAAGAGAATAGTCTAGAATTAGAAAATAATGTTTCATTCAAAGTCTACATTTAAACAAATAAAATCATGAGTAAACAAATATCTACTTGAAAAGCAAACTCATGAGTGATAGTGGTTGCAAATTGTAAGAAATAAACAAATAAAAAAATGTTCTATTGCAGCAAACAAAATATAGCAAACCTTGTCTTCAAGAATTAATGTCGAAGGCGGAGCATCTGCATTCCACTACCATGAAAGCATGAGCCACCATCATATACTACAACAAACACTACATAAATACCAAACCAAAATCTAAACATACCAAATCAAACAAAACACATAAATTAATGAAATCAAACATAAATTTCCTTACGATAACAAAATCAAACCCTAAGGCTACAATATTGAAAACCACACCTACTTCAAACCTACACAAATCGACATTTCGAATAAAAAGAAACCAAAATCCAAAATCATTCTAATGAAAGAAATATGGATACCATATGCATGACTATAACCAAATTCGCCTAAGTCGACTCATCGCCCATCTTCTTTCGAATCTGAAACAAAAATCGAGCTAGAAGAAATCTAACGAAACATAAAAAAAAAACCAGGGGAGAGAGATGATGGATGTAAATGAATTAAACTTCTGAATTTTAAGCGGTGAGATAGAGAAAGAAAGCAAACCTAAAATCTATACCTTTTACTCATTAGTATTAGGTTTCTTCTACTGGAAGTATGACAAAAGGTAAGAGGAAGAAGGCCGATGTGCACAAAAAGCCCTCGAATAAGTTGGAAGATGAAAGAACAATAAAATTGGGATGAAAGAAATAGGTGTGCAAATATTTTGGACTGTAAAGAAGAAGAAGAATCAATTTGATTTTGAAATCTTGATAGAGAGTAAAAGGAAGGAGAGAAAAAAGTTTCAGAACTAAGATTTTCAATGAAAAGTGATTTGCAAGAGTTATAAAAAATATTAAGGAGAGTAAATGTAATCATTACAAACCTATCTGCATGTTTAGAAAATAACAAAACCAGTAATTCAATTATTTTTTTTAACTCTTACAAAAAATAAAAATAAAACCTAGAAAAACTCTTGCACCATATGACGCCTGATGCGTGTTAAGTTGTCGTTAAAAATACAAGTTTTAAATGAAAAGGAAATACTAAAGTTAACTTAAACACAACCAGGCAAGAATACCTGTTCGTATTATAGTATAGCTTTGGTAAGACCGAGTCGAACTCTGGGAAGTGGTGTAAATTAAAATAATTAATTAAACTTAATATTACAAATTACAATTAATAAGGGGTAGCGTTTTAGTTCCGTACGAACGTAATTTAAACTAAATAAAAAACAATTAAAAACAATTAAAAGATAGAAAAGATAACTTAAGAATAATCAGATAGATAAGCATGTATTTACTTAGATTACTGATTTCTCGACTCAGGTTTCATATATGTTTATTGATCAGTCATTATGGTGATTTCAACTAGAATGGACAGCCTCATGTTAAGGTTAGCGAATCCCTAATAAACCTTACCTTAATACTAGATTCTCTTGAATACACTCATGCGTGTTACCAACATAAGATTTATGCTATTAAACCTATCAACAGATCATTGAGATTCATTCTTAACTCTGCGTTAGCCTTGAGTCTATAATTATTGGTTTTCTAATTATCACACCGATCGGGTTTAAATTAATTGTTATGCCTCTTAACCTATTACCGGTTATAGTCTCAAACCACAATTAACTAATAAATTATTTAATTGCAGATAATCAATTAACTCATACAAACGTTAGTTCTAGCATAAGTCTTTTGACCACGTTAAGTAACAATTAACAAACGCGTCGTAACTCACAATCAATGTGGATCTTCAAATAAACTCAATAACCATTCATAATTAAGATCAATATTAAACATATAGTGAAACCTTTATCTAAAAATCATATATCTAAGTAAATACAAATAAAGAATTAGCTCATAATTAAAGTAAGATAACTCAATTCCATAAACAAAGTATTAAACATCGCAGATAGAAAAGAATAAGAATCAAACCCTAAAATCTGAACTGAATCTTCGTTAGGGTTGAACGACCTTCAAACCCTAGCTCCTTAGCCTCTGAATACCCTAAAAGTCGGATTTCTAACCCCTAGAAACCAAATTAGGGTTAACCTATTCGTAATTGTTCTCTTCTTAAAGGTTGAGAATGAGCCCTATTTATAGATTTCAGGTCCGCGAATCCAACCGCCGGTTGGGGTGAATTTTAACCCGATAACCCGGATTTTGACCCGCGCGCTCGACCGCCTTCCATATTTAACTCCAACCGCCAGCTGAAAGCTTCAACCGCCGGTTCGGATCCAATTCCAGAATCTTCCAATAGTTGGACTGGGCTTTTGTCTTGGGATTTATCTTTTAAACTCTAATCCGGATTTCCTCTTTTTTTGGCCCATTTCTCTTATCTTTTTGAGCTTTGTCTTCTCTTCAAGTCCAATATTTTTGGGTCTTCAATCTTTTCTTCAGTCTCGAGTCGATTTTCGTTCCTTTTCTTCATTTCTTTATTTAAAAGACCTTTTTACAAATATAAAAGAAATCAATAGCATTTGTAATTAAATTACAATAAAAAGGCTTAGAAATAAGAGAATATTATTATATCAATAAGACATTATTTGATGCTATCAACGCCACATCATCAACAAAACTGTTTTAGATTGGGCCATGTCAGCTTCATGACGTCAGCGTAGTTTCCCCTTTAGTATACAGTATAGAAGATAATTGCGAGAAGAATCTTTACGACAAAGATGTTGTGAATTGCGGTCAATCTTATTGCTTATTTGGTGCATGAGGAATTTGGTATATATTCCCTTTTATGTACATGTAATAATTTAATTATTCAAATATAATATCTCTAACCTGTTATAACTAATTTACAAACATGAGATTTGCTAAAATGCGTTTTTTTTTTTTTTTTCATTCAGACAAAATTTCTTCTTTTATATATGTGTTATGTTAATGAAACCCGTAGGTCTTTCAAGACAAAAATAGTTGCGTTTAATACACTTAGAACTTTCCTTTTAAACATCCTATATTAAATGAGATTTTTGATTTGGGTTAAGTGTTTGAAAATGTATATAACTATGTGTTGACTTCTGTAATTTGTACGTAACTTAATTGACAACCATTGTGGGTAAGTAACTATTAAATTTGATCATTGTGTGTATAAGTTAACTTATACTACAGGTAACCAATCATTGTTCGTATACATGGAATATTATGTTGACATCATTTTTGATTACGTACGTACAATGATTGTCAATTTAGTTGTTTACAAACTAAAGAAGTCAAAACATAGCTGTATACATTTTCAAACACTTAAAAATTATTAGGAAACTTTGAGTATATAAATAACACATAATCTTTTTTTTTTTTTTTTTATCGAAAACTCTTAAAAATTTCATTAGCATTTACCTTTATATATATAGAAATTGTACTATGCATCTATTAAACATCAATTAATTCCATTTTTTACATGTATAAATGCATTTATAATATAAAAAGAATAGAAAAATCTAGAACTATTATTATTATTATTATTAATTATTATTATTACTATTATTTTTAAGTGTAGTAATTTACAAACATGTCAACAGGCCTAAAAGGGCTGGGCCGGTCTTAGCCCGATATGAGTTGCTCGTTTAATACAGATCTGAGGATTGAGCCCGCAGAAGCCCATGTTTTTCATGGACAGGGCCAGAAGAGTCCACCAAGAACCGTCTAAGACTGGGCCAGGGTGTGTTCGAGCTTGTGACTTGTGACTTGTGAGCTTGTTCCATTTATTTTGTTTCATGGGGTCGCTTACTTGACTGGCTACAACTAGTCATGTTCTGGCTCCCACTTGTGGTACATGTTTAAATGATAGATAACTTGGCTATTATTATTTAGTACTTAATAAACAACCTGTTAAATGTTAAGTAGCTCTGTAAGCGAAACAAACGAATACAATCGGAGTCTATTCGTGTATGTTCATTAAGGTTTTTATCGAACAAATGAATGAACACGAACGGATACGCGAACGAATTTTGTTGTTCATGTTCGTTCACTAAGATAATTTGTTTGTTCACTAACATAAACGAACGCAAACAAACAAATATATAATTTAACTAGTTTTTAAACCGGTGTATACACAAGGACCGTTCAAGTCTTAAATCTCAAACTATTATTAAGTAGTACCAACGGAGCATAGTTCAAGTGGTACCGCCACTTCAAATGACCAAACTCTACATATTTGACAGGCATGTCAGAGGTTCGAATCTGTTCCTCAACATATGTGGGTGATTTGTGGACATGTGATTCATCCGATGTTGATGCTCCTTGTGAGTAAGGCAGATGTGTACTTCTAAAATATGATAAATAGGTTAGGGGTATCCTTCAATTTACTCCCTTTATTTTTGTTAAGTAGTAGAACATATAATATGTTAACACCATTAGTTAATTAGGATATGGAAGTGATAATTGTAATCACATTAAAATCAGCGTTAAATTTCAAAATAAAAGATTATACATAGGTTATAAGAGGAATCAAAATAATTAAAGTTTTAAATTAGAATAGGATATGGAAGTGATAATTGTAATCACATTAAAATCAACGTTAAATTTCAAAATAAAATAATATACATAGGTTATAAGAGGAATCTAAACAAATACAAACGAACATATATATATGTATATAATTTGAAGCATTGCGATGCATATTCAACATTACAAAATGACTAAAATACGATGCTTAATTATAACATATTAACAAGTTATATAAGACATCTAAGTAGATCAAATTATAATGTCTAAATGTCATCATCTAGAAAACCTACTCTACAATACATACTTGAAAATATGTAAATGTTTAATATTATTATTATATTTAAAAATTAGATTTAGATTTAGATGCATGAGATTAAAATAAGATATACAAATATATATTAGTAAACAAACGAACGCAAACGAACATCAACGAACGTGGTATCGAACGTAAATGAACGAATGAGACATATGTTCATGTTCGTTCATATAATTAAACGAACATAAATCTGTACGTGTTCATGTTCATTCATAAAACGAAACAAACGAACATAAACGAACTTTCCGCTGAACGGTTCACGAATTGTTCGTTGAACGTTTAGTTCGTTTACAGGCCTGCTATTAAGTATTGGTCACAGTTGAACTATATTAACTACATCAGTGTAGAATTCACAATCAATATATTGCTTTACTTGTATCTTGTTTGCATAGCTAATACCTTGATAAGAATATCATCCCAAAGTTTAGTTTTCAAATTTTAGTCTCTTAGCAGATCAAATACATAAAAATTAATATGCCAATTGGATGAATCATGAATGTCATTTGCAGGCCTACCTTCTTTTTGAGAATTATTTGTCTCATTAAGAAAAAAAGTTGTCACTTTTGATTATTTTTCTCCAAAGTGTCTGTAATAGCTTATTGCATCTCCACTTACAGTTATTCTATACATCATATATGCAACTTCTTCACACTCGTGGGGCCGGGTTGACATGTTTCATGTTCATTGCATCTTCCTCAAACTATCAATTTTATACTCAGTAGTTCATATTTTCACGTGTTTTTTGTTTTTAAAAAATTGTGTTTTATTTGAACAACTGAGTTAATTGCGTCCTCGTCACCTTCTTGTTCAAGAACTAGTGGATCAGGTGGCTGTAAGTGGAGGTTATTTAGTATTAAACTCTGCCAATGGGATCTCAAAAACACGTTGCTTGAATGGACATATCACTTGGTCTTGAAAAGTTAATTCTTATTTCAGTACACGAATATGTAGAAAATCATAAATCAAGTTGTTACCGAATGCCAGTATCTGCGCAAAAAATATATACAGATGCTGTATTTTGCATTTGCATTTGAATTGTTTTAATAAGTTGCCTGTTAATTAGCAAGATTTCAGTCAACTTCCATTTGAAATAATTGATCATGTTTTCATGACTTTTTGCAAATAGACCATTGTTTATTGAAAAGGAAAATGGTGATCTCATTATTGTACTTATCTTCGCCAGATGATGGAGCTAAAAGTAAACATTGTTTACTTGCAGACATCACAAACATGGCCAATAGGTTTAAATCACAACTATAATGGTGATGCCACTCTAGTAGCTCATCCAATTAACGCTACTTGAAAGTTAGTGAAAACCTTATAAATAGCCACCATACTTTCATCTTGTATATCAACAAAAACGGCATCTTCCTAGAAACATCGTTTTATAGTTTAAACCACTATGCATCAAAAGAACTCTATAATCGTCCTCTTAGCTTCCCTTTCGGTCCTGTTAGCTAATGGCCAGCTTGATTACAATTATTATTCGTTTTGTCCCAACTTGCCTATGATCGTTAAATATGGTGTTTGGGCAGCTATGAAGAACGACACCAGGATAGCTGCATCTCTTCTTCGTCTTCATTTCCATGATTGTTTTGTTAATGTAATAATTTTCCGTTTTGTGATACAAGTTTAGAGTAGTTTAATCAAGAACTTTTTTAAGATTGTTTTCTCTTTGGTTTTCAGGGTTGTGACGGTTCTGTGCTTCTAGATGATAATAAAACTTTCACAGGGGAAAAGAATGCAGGCCCAAACCGTAATTCAATTCGTGGGTTTGAAGTCATTGACAATATAAAAGCCGATGTGGAAAGGGCTTGCCCCTTAACCGTTTCATGTGTTGACATATTGACTCTTGCAGCTAGAGAAGCTGTTGTTCTGGTACTAAAAATTGGAACTTCTGCAAAATATTTATTTACATGTGGCTAAATGGGCAGGGAAGGCGGGTTGGGTCACGAGCAAAACTTTTCGAGTTGACCCGTAACTATATGTAGCATTCGTGTCAATTGTGATTATAAAGGTTAACTATTTAAACAAATATCCAATATTTAGAATAAGATGATAGGTTCCACGCATTAAGAATACCCTTTGGGAGACTTTTAACCCATTTGACCCGTTTCTTCAATACATTCAATTTACCAGTTTGAAAAATTAGAGACAAAAATTAAACCGTTAGTTTATAAGTATAAGATTATAATACC
The DNA here is from genome assembly GCA_963930675.1 of Gnaphalium uliginosum. Lineage (NCBI taxonomy): Eukaryota > Viridiplantae > Streptophyta > Magnoliopsida > Asterales > Asteraceae > Gnaphalium > Gnaphalium uliginosum. Next base: position 69,877,463 of record OZ005680.1, read on the forward strand.
CACATTTAAGTGTAGTCATCTTTGTGCAGTCAGGAGGGCCAAACTGGCCCGTTGCACTAGGCCGGCGAGACGGGCTGACAGCAAACCAGAAAGCAGCAAACACTAACCTGCCATCACCCTTTGAGCCCCTTGCAAACATCACAGCTAAGTTTGCAGCAGTAGGACTTGATTTGAGGGATGTTGTGGTTTTATCAGGTACTAGCCGTTAGACGTGTTTTCTAACATTTAATACAATCCTCTGTATCATTAATCAAGTATGGTTTTCATGCGTCATAGGTGCACATACTATCGGGTTGGCTCAATGCTTCACATTCAAAAACCGGCTGTTTGACTTCAAAGGGACCGGTCAACCTGACCCGACCCTTGCCTCATCACTTGCCACGAGCTTAAAGACCTCGTGTCCTAACATTGATAAATCAAATACGAACCTTAATTCACTAGACGTTGTGACTACTTACAAGTTTGATAATGCATATTATAAGAACTTGGTTAACAATGCTGGACTGCTTGAATCTGATCAAGCCTTGATGGGTGACCCACGGACTGCTTCAATGGTCAACGATTATAGCATGTACCCATATCTTTTTAATAGGGATTTTGCTACATCAATGGTGAAACTCGGTAATGTCGGGGTAATTACAGGGCAAAATGGTCAAGTGAGGAAGAAATGTGGTGAAGTGAATCGTTAAGTTAGTTGGTTTTGATGTTGTTAATTAGATGCTTGAAAATAATGGTTTGACTTTGACTCTGCTGTTTACATCACTCGTATGTTGACCAATGAGTGGTTTGAGTTTTTGAAGTCAAATATTTTGTCTTTAATTTACTAAAATCTTACTCAATAGACTTGTTATTTAAAACTCATAATTAATGCTGATTATTAAAAACTTTTTAGGCTCAAATATAAGAGTTTTGTTAGTTTAAGGCACATTGTTAACCTGATAAATGTATTTTCTATTTTGTTTGTTGGTGGCGTGAGTTTGACTTTTGTATTGGGGTTTTGAAAAGAATAAGACTGAAAAAGTATAAAGAAACAATGCAGAAGGCGACAAGGTAAACTTTGGTTGAAAAACGACCCAAAAGAAAAGTACAAATTTGAAAAACAGAAAAAAGTTGATCATGAAAGTCAAGGGAGGCATTTTGTCATGTAGTGTTAAGTTAAAGGGGGTAAAGTATAATTTAATATTGCATTGTGGTACTACTAGCTACACAAGCCAAGGTACATATTCACTTTGTCTTTCATTTCTTTATTACACACAAAGATTCTCTCGCAAGTGCTTCACTAGTCACTACTCCAGCTGTTATTTAAAAAGAAAAAAAAAATGTGAATAGAATGGAACCAAATTTTTTACCTATGGAGTGGATTGCAATTAGAGCATGAAAATGTGAAAGGGTGAGTGTCATGCATCTATGATCTTTTTTTATGGGATTTGATAGAGGTAATACAGATTACAAATATACAGTATTTCAGGTAAGACTTCAACCGACTATCTAAGTTGACACGTTCTTTTCATGAGTCATGACGCTAAACTAAAAGTCTTTTGGTACTTGAGTTAAGTGATTAAGTTTATAGCAAAAAAAAAAAAAAAATTAGCATCTGAGCAACCTATGGGAGCCGTTCCACATTTAAATTGAGCACGACTGAACTTCCCATCAATCCAACATCGCCGGTCAAATCACCTCCATCACATATAGCACAATGTTCGAGCCGGAACTCGCGCGGATTAAGTCTTAACGTTGTGGGTTATGTGCTTCGTGGTAGGTACCTTTATAATAAATAATACCCATGATAAATTTCGAATCCATTACATGAAGGAAGTTATAAGTTGCCCTTAACTAGGCATGACAATTCTCATCCGATCCGATAGACATCCACCCGCCTCGATCCATTTGTGATGGATATGGATGGACTAAATGGATGAATATTGGATATGGATACGGATATGGATATGTATGTTTAGTGGATCGGATATGGATGACAATTTGTGATCCACGGATTCACCCGTTTTCACCCGAAATACTTATATATATATATATATATATATATATATATATATATATGTTTAAAATTATTGTAAGTATAAAATGATTGTTTATATAGGAGAATATAAAGTTGATATAGGATTAACAAAATTATATCTTATTATATGACCTTGTGCATAATGAATAAACATATTTTTTTAATATGAAATATATCGTTTAGTAATGTACGATAACATATAATATTAATTTTTAAAATGTATATTTCTAAAGTAAATAAAAAGATATTAAGTTATATACCGAAGATACTTCCGTTGAACAATTATAAAGATTAAAACATTATAGGTGTTTTATAATGACCAGGTTATATGTTGTGGTGTTTTGTATAATTGTATTGTCCCATATGTTATTATAGGTGTCTGGTTTATATTTTTTGATCTTGTTCCTTTGGGCCTTACATTACTGCTTGAATTTCTGGTTGTGATGTTTTATATTGATAACAGTGTCATTTAGTATGGAATTAAAATTTAGTATGTACTTTAAAAAAAAATGTTAATTGATATCCAATGGATATCCATTAACCCGCTTGATCCAGCGGATATGGATATGGACGGATGAATTGAAATTAAATGGATATGGATTATTTTTTTTAATGAATATGAATGTGAATATAGCATCATTCGATCCATATCCGATCCATTATCATCCCTACCCTTAACCTTAACGCGAGACCAGATTTAGTCATTGGTATTGAGTTTACAGCAGCAGTATAAAGAAATAATAATAGTAATAGCTGAGGTTTTCAACTGAAAACATAGTCTATTGAATAAAAATAGTTACTCCTATAAATTGTACTTTATATTTTTATTTTCTAGTTAAAATAAAATAATTGAAGGAAAAGAATAAAAGAGTGATGGAGTAGTTCCTTTTCTGTAAGAGGTCAGGGGACTGCCAACTGATGGATACATAGATTCCCTGTACTCTTCCTACCCCCAAAGATACGTTGTAACATACAAATCTTCACCACTCTCCTTTTCTTTTTATTTCAAAAACTTAATTTTATATATTTCCACTTATATATATATTTTTAGAGTGAACCGCAAACGAATACATAATTTTTGGTGAGAATGCAGAAATTAATATGAACGTGTCACGTATCATAAAATCTACTTTCTCTCACGTTTTTAAAAATTAAATCTCTCCCAAACGGTAAGTCGAAAAATCATAAAATTTGCAACATAAAAATCATCGTTTTTTTCTCTTCGATTAGAGATCTCACAATGTATACTTTCAAATTTTTTTTCTCGTTTTTGTTGGGTTTTGTAAACAATTATCACATGTGTTACTCGTTACCAACGCAACGAGTAACACATGTGATACTAACAGGTAACACATGTGTTACTAATATTGTACAATCATAAAAAAAAAATTCGTCGAAAGTATATCATGTGAGATGTCTAATCGAAAAGAAAAAAAATGCTAATTTTTATGATGCAATTTTTATAATTTTTGATTGAGTCATTATTAAGATATTTAATTTTTAAAAACGTGAAAGAAAGTAAATTTTGTGATACATGTCGTATTCCTATTAATTCCTCTATTATCGTAAAATTTTTCATTCTCATCGTATGATTGTCACATGTAAACAAAGTTATGTAATAAGAGGTATATGCATAACTTAAATACCGGAAGCATCAACTAAAGAAGGCATTGTACGAACTTAACGTCTATTTTAGAAACCATACAAGGGTTTAGTATTTTAGCTATGATACTTGAAAAACGTCGTCAAAAATGTTGTTCTTTCAGTAAATACTTGGCATAAGAATAAGTGATATCTCCGGACAAGCTCAAACGATTGTGTTACTGCAAAAACAACTTCGAGTTGGGAACCATAGAGTCTCGACCCCTTTTTCGCCATCTGATGCAATGTTATTGGATATTTGGATTCCATATGAGATGCCCTAAAGTACCATTAAAGTATTCAAGTGAGTTAAGAAGACTTGAATTGAATTCAAAAAGGAAATAATTGAGTCAAAAAAGTCAAAATCAAATTTACTTTTAGTTGATTTCTTGTACCACTCCCTTTATTATGGTCCTTGACTCCTTGCAACTTAAAAGGGTATAAATGAAGCTTTATTTCAAACAAGCATGTGAATGTGATTATGAGTAAAAAGAAAACAAAAAAGTCTCAAATCAGCCCTTATGTTGTCTTTCAGTCTTCAATCATGAAATAACTTTTGTACACCCCCAAAATATCACCACCAATCCACCATACATAATGTACCATAAAATGTCCTTAGATGCCCCCACTTCACTTCACCACTTTTCTTGGCCCTCCCTCATCTCCTTCCCACTCAGACCCCCACCATTTCTTGATCATTTACTTCTCTTAAATTGTTAAAATTTCTTAAAAAGACCAGTTTTTGCTTCTTGATCCACCTCACATTTCTTCTCTTCCTTTTGGGTATTTACATACTTCATAACCCAATTTGGGTTTCTTGAATCAGCTCAAAATTCTTCCTTTTTGGGTATTTTGCAGTTTGCGCACACATAAAACACACACCTTTTCTTTCTTTATTAAACTCATAAGTGTCTCATCTTTTTCTGGGTATTCCAAACTCATTGTCAAACTCCACTTTCTTGATCTCACTTTATCTTTCTTTGTGGTTTAAAAAAGATTCTTCAAACTCCACTTTTTGTTTCTTGATTTAGCAAATAATTTTCTCTTTTTATCTGGGTATTTCACACACATTGTCAAAGTCTTTAAATTTGGGTTACATTTTCAGATATATTCTTTGAAAACCCACTTTACGTTTCTTGATTTTTAGCTCGTAATTGTCACTTCCTTGAAATTTCTCACTCAATGTGACATTTTTGAAGTTGGCTATTTTTTTTTTGTGCTTTGAAAAATATTCTACCAAGTTCACATTTTTATTACGTTATACAAGTTTCCCATTTTGCCCTCCACCAAAAAAGCTAACTTTTTAAAAAACCTTTAAGAAAAATGTCAACTACGCCGACGCTGGATCCTACACAACAACAACAATCGCCGCCATTCCCGCCGGTAATCCAGGAACAAGCGTACAAAACACATTCGGCTCACGGGTCAGTGGGACCCGTAATCGGAGTCCTTGCAGTAATTATGGTATTGGGTGTGGTGGCTATAATGATAGGCAGGCTTTGTTCGGGTCGTCGGGTCATGGGTCACGTGCAATATGACTTTGAAGGTTGGGCAGAGACCAAATGCTCCACGTGTATCGACGGCAGTCTCAGCGTTCCTCCGCCGAGGGCGGAGACGGTACCGGTGGTGGTGGTGGAAAATAGTGGGAGCAATGTCTCGTCGAGTGAAGCCGCAGCCGCAGCGGCAGAGCAACCGGAGATTCCGGCGCCGTCACAAGCGGAAGAAATGTCACAATATCATCAACAACCACAAGAGCAACAAAATTTACATGAGAGTAGTTGAGATGGTGGTTTTTTGGTTCATAAATGTCACGTGATTTTGTATGAATTTTGAATTTTGATGGAATTTTTAATGGGGATTGTTTGGGATTTTAATTCAACTTAAAACAATTTTTTTTCTTTCTAATTAATATAGTGCAAGTGTATTCCCTTAAAAATTACAAAAATAATGAATCATAAACTTGCTAACAATTGAGATTTATCGAAACCCTTGACAAAATTTTTTTTTCGGTATCCGATACTACGTTCAAAGTTTTATTTTTAGTTAAGTCGCCAATTAATGTTATTAAAATGAAATTCAAATGAGATATGAAAATTCGGGTGATAACAAAGAATCAATAAAAATGCGTTACGTGTCACAGAATATATTTTCTTCAACGTTTTTAAAAATTAAATATTTTAAAAATAACTTATTAAAAATTTATAAAAATTGCACCATAAAAATTAACATTGTTATCTCTTGGATTAAATGTCAAGACATGTTTTATGACAACAGATCTAGCTTGTAATAAACTTTTGTTAATTGTAATCAAGTTTATACATTGGTTTTGAATTGTAAATGAAAGATATTGGTTGGAAAAAATTTTAGATTTAATATTAAAATGCTGAAAAATGTTGACCATGTTTGACCGCGAATCGAGTCAGTTCGCAGGACAAAATTGGATTGCGAACCGAGTCAGTTCGCTGGACAAAATTGGACTGCAAACCGAGTCAGTTCGCTGGGCCAAATTGAGCTGCGAACTGAGTCAGTTCGCAGAGCCCATGGACCTGCGAACCGAGACGGTTATATATGCAATTTAGGTTTTAAACTTAATAACCTTTTGCCATTCATCCAAGACGAACCTCTAGGGTTTCCAGAGACATTACAACTGATCTAAAGGCTAGGTATTGATAGTTAACGCTCGTTATAATCGATACAAAGCATATAAGATAATTGATTCGCTAAACTATTGCGAAAGAATTCGTTATAGAACCTATAACTAGTATTGAGGGATTCCGTACGTTAATACCTTAGATAACCACGTTATCGATCCGATACAACCGGACTTACAACTGGTATCAGCGCCTACGGCTAGATACGCGTAGGTTCGAGGTTATTCGGGATAATAATGTGTGATTTCGGGTTGTTTTTAGTGCATTACGTACTTATTTACGACCAAAATCACTCTCTGGACGTTTTTAGTTTTGTTTACGATCGAAATCTTCATTTTTAATTGTAAAAATAACTAACTTTTTCGTTTTTAGAATTTTCAGCCGTTTCGCGAACTGAGATTAGGGTTTCTGCGAACCGAACTGAGTTCTCGCGAACTGAGATTAGGGTTTCTGCGAACCGAACCGAGTTCTTGCGAACTGAGTTGAGTTTCTGCGAACCGAGATCACTTGCGAACCGAACCGAGATTGCGAACCGAACTGAGTTCTTGCGAACTGAGTTGAGTTCTGCGAACCGAGATCACTTGCAAACCGAACCGAGATTGCGAACCGAACCGAGATTGCGAACCGAACTGAGTTCTTGCGAAATGAGTTGAGTTCTGCGAACTGAGTTTCTGCGAACTGAGTTTCTGCGAACTGAGTTTCTGCGAATTGAGTTTCTGCGAACCGAGTTCTTGCGAACTGAGTTGAGTTTCTGCGAACCGAGATCACTTGCGAACTGAACCGAGTTCTTGCGAACTGAGTTGAGTTTCTCCGAACTGAGTTTCTGCGAACTGAAACTTCTGAATTTTGTGATTTCTGAGACACAGAAGGTTGTTCATAAGGATCCATCATCTGATGTCAGTAAGAACACACCATTCTCTAAAGTACGTTTTGTCTCAAGTGGAATGATGGTTAATACTGATATAAATTATGAGATTATTAAGGAACAAGAAAATATACCTTTAGTGTCTAAAACTCAGACTGAAAACGAAAAGGCAAAAGTGGTTCAGTCACGAAAGCAGATGTCTTGCTTCAAATGTCACCAAAAGAGGCATGTGGCTTCTTGTTGTCCTAACAAGAAGTTGGAAGCATCTCATAAGCCTGTCAATAACCATGAGACACCGAATGTCTCTAGTTCAAATGTAGACAGGTTAGGTACCAAACCGGGATTAGGTACTAAACCTGTGAACATTCTGAAAAGAGATGTTACTCACAGTGTCTCTCCGCCTAAACCTAAACGGCCTTATACTCTAAATGACAATAAGCCTAGAGATAAGACACCGTCGAGATTTAGGACTCCAAGTAGAAACCATAGTCAATTTGAAAGTGGTTCTACTTCACGTACACATGGAGTTAATTATATGCCTAAGAGGTTTTCTACTCACTCTCCTTAGAGGCATAAGACTTCAGATCATCAACAACCTCAAACCTCTTTGAAAGTTACCAAGACTATTGATGATAATAGTTATGGTTACTTTAAAGAAGTTCAGATTGTTGATGATAAGGGACAAACCAAGACCGTAATGGCTTGGGTCCCTCTTGAGAACCAATTGTGTACAACGTGTCATGTGCAGGAGCAGACTGTGAACAAGGATAGTTGGTGGTATGTAGACAGTGGATGTTCTAGGCATATGACAGGAGAAAGAAGTCTACTGAAGGACTTCAAAGGTGGAGTGAAACAGCGTGTTAACTTCGCTGGTGATAAAGGAGGAGTAATAACTGGGAAAGGAAAAGTTTCAAATGGAACTTTGACTCTAGAGGATGTGAATTACGTTGAAGAACTAACTCACAACCTAGTGAGTGTTTCCCAAGTCTGTGATAAAGGTCATTCTGTACATTTCAATGAGACAGAAGCCTTAGTCCTGAAGCCGGGTTTCACCATCCCAGAAAAATGGATAATAATGAGGGCTCCAAGGAAGAAGGACATCTATGCCATCAACATGGGTGTTCCTAATACTTCAATGGAATCGACATGTCTTTTATCCAAGGCTTCTGAAGCAGACACACTCTTATGGCACAGGAGAATGGTTTACCTGAACTTTCGAAAAATGAACTATATAACCAAGAATGGGTTAGTTCTGGGTGTTCCACAAAAACGTTTCGAGTCTGAAGACAAGTGTGTTCCTTGCATGAAAGGAAAGCAGCATAAAAAATCACACAGGTCTAAGACTGAAAACTCAATCTCCTCGCCATTTGAATTGCTATATATGGATCTTTTTGGCCCAATAAGAAAAAGAAGCATATGTGGCAAATGGTACTGTTTAGTTGTCACAGATGACTTCTCTATATTCTCTTGGGTATTCTTTTTGGGATCTAAGGATGAAACTCCTAGTATTCTTTTGGAGTTCTTAGATCTAATAGAGAATGTATATAGAACACGAGTTAAGAGAATTCGTAGTGACAATGGAACAGAGTTCAAAAATTCAACATTCAATGTCTATTGCTTAAGCAAAGGGATACAACATCAATTCAGTGCACCTTATGAACCTCAACAGAATGGTGTTGCTGAAAGGAAAAACAGAACGTTGATTGAAGGGGCTAGAACAATGCTTGCAGATTCAAGGCTTCCAGTCATTTTTTGGGCAGAAGCGGTGAATACTGCATGTCATGTTCTAAACAGAGTTATTACGGTTAAAAAGCAGAACAAGACTTGTTATGAGCTTTTGAACAATAATAAACCTAACTTAAAAGGGTTTGAACCCTTTGGAGTTTCATGCATTTTGCTGAAGACTAGTAATCAACAGAAATTTAGTGAGAAGACTGACGAAGGATACTTCCTAGGTTATGTGCCTAATTCACCAAACAAACGTGTCTTTAATAAAGCTACGGGACGTGTAGAAATAGTTTATAACATTGAAGTTACGAGTTACACACATGACTTACATAAGGGATTAGATTGGCAAATTGACTATTCAAATCTCTTTAAGTCTTTCAATGTTCCAATTAGTGACTACAAAGTTGACTCAACAATCCCTGAGCATTTATTGTCGGGTGATGGGGATATGGGCCCCGCACCACCATCGAGTGCTTCTAAAAGTACAACTTATGTGGATCCTAATCGAGCTTCAACAAGTGCCACACAGCACTCTTCTGATGAGGTGTACAGTACTGATGAGGATATGCCGCCATTGAAAGAAATTGGCACTAATCTAGAAGATGAAATACAGTTTGAACCGGTGACGATAACACGAATTAACAAAAATCATCCAACTTAGAATATCATTGGAGATCCAAATGCATCTGTTCAAACTAGGGTTAGTATATCCGAGTACACTAGCCTATATGCTGAAATGAAAGAGACAGGGGTTACAAATCTATGTCTATATTCATGTTTTATCTCACAAGTTGAGCCTAAGAATGTCCAAATGGCTTTGAAGGACAATTCGTGGGTAGAAGCAATGCAGGAAGAACTGTCTCAGTTCTCAAAACTGCAAGTTTGGGAGCTGGTTGATTTACCAGTTGGTGAATATCCAATTGGAACTAGATGGGTATTTAAGTGTAAGAAAGACGATCGGGGAATCGTGATTCGCAATAAAGTCCGTCTAGTAGTTCAAGGTTTCAATCAACAAGAGGGGATTGATTACAATGAAGTGTTTGCACCTGTGGCTAGGCTTGAGGCAATTAGGTTGTTCTTAGCATTTGCAGCTTCAAAGAAAATGAAAGTTTATCAGCTGGATGTTAAGAGTGCCTTCTTGTATGACAAAGTCAAGGAAACGGTGTATGTTTCTCAACCACCGGGGTTTACTGATCCAAGTTATCCAGATAGAGTATATCGTCTTGATAAGGCTCTGTATGGATTACATCAAGCACCAAGAGCGTGGTATGAAACACTATCAACTTATCTTCTTGAGAATGGTTTTACAAGAGGAAGAATTGATTGTACACTTTTTGTGAAATGGAAGAAGCAAGACTTTTTACTTGTTCAAGTGTATGTTGATGACATTATCTTTGGGTCATCTGACGAAAAGATGTGTCAAGAATTTGAGCAAGTTATGAAAAGCAAGTTTGAGATGTCTGCTATGGGAGAGTTGAACTTTTTCTTAGGGTTACAAGTTGACCAAAAGAAAGATGGATTCTTTATTCATCAATCTAAATATACACATGAGCTATTAGAACGTTTCAAGATGGATGAATCTCGTATCTATAAAACTCCTATTCCAGAAAATCATGGACTCGGTCCTGATACATCGAGTGATCAGGATGTAGATCTTACTCTATATAGGGCTATGATTGGATCACTAATGTATTTGACTGCATCTAGGCCTGACATTATGTTTGCTATTTGTGTTTGCGCAAGATATCAGGCTAATCCGAAAGAGTCACATATGCAAGCTGTAAAACGAATCTTTTGTTACCTCAAAGGGAAGCTGAAGCTGGGACTTTGGTATCCAATTGAAGGAGACTTAGATTTCGTTGCTTATACTGATTCGGATTATGGAGGATGCAATCAAAATAGAAAGTCTACGACCGGAGGATGTCAATTCCTAGGAGGTAGACTCGTGTCTTGGCAGTGCAAGAAGCAAAGCTCAGTAGCCATTTCCACATGTGAAACTGAGTATGTTGCAGCTGGCAGCTGTTATTCTCGTTGTTGGTTCAGCAACAACTAAGGGGCTATGGGTTGAATTTTACTGATACTCCTATTTATCATTCCATATCGAATAAATGTGACAAAAACGCAATGGAAAGTTTCAAATGTTGACTATTAAAAATATTAATAACGTCAATTTATATTTAAAGCTAAATTCGCATTTTTGGTCAAAGTTGCGAAGTTGACCAGTCAAACTTGCGAATCGAGCTTGGAATATAAAAGGACAAGTCAACAAGTCCATCTCTCACTTTCCAAACACCCCTGCGAGACGAATTTTTGCGAACCGAAACTTCGCAACCCGTTATTGCGAAGTGAGAAAATTGACTTCGGGTTGACCTTAGCGAACTAAATTTGTTGACTTTGGTTGACCTGCGAAGCGAACTGAACAAGTTGACTTCCGTTGACTGCGAAGCGAATTTACTTGTTTACTTCTGTTGACTATAGCGAACTTAGTCGTGTTGACTTTTGTTGACTATAGCGAACTGAAACAACCTTGATTTGCGAACTGAACGTTTGACTTAATCAATATTCAACTTACAAATTTAAAATTTTCGACTTGTATTCGATTTGCGAACTCTATGTTTACAAATAAATTACATGTTGAGACTTGTTAATTATTTGTTATACGTTTCGACTTACGAACTTACGTTTATAGGTTAAATACGTATACATTTACGAAGATAACATTTTGTACTTGTATTCGATTTGAGAACTCTATGTATACAAATAAATTACAAGTTGCGACTGTTAATTATCTGTTATACGTTTAGACTTAAGAACTTACGTTTATAAGTTGAATACTTATAAATCTAAAAATTTAACTTTCGTCTTGTATTCAATTTGAGAACTCTATGTTTACAAATAAATTACAAGTTACGACTTTTAATTATCTGTTGTACGTTTAGACTTAAGAACTTACGTTTATAAGTTGAATACGTATAAATCTACAAATTTAACTTTCGTCTTGTATTCGATTTGAGAACTCTATGTTTACAAATAAATTACAAGTTGCGACTGTTAATTATCTGTTATACTTTAGACTTAAGAACTTACGTTTATAAGTTAAACACGTATAAATCTCTGAATTTAACATGTTAGACTTGTTTTCGATTTCAGATCTTTATGGTTACAAATAAACTACAAGTTGAGATTGTTAATTATTTGTTATATGTTTCGACTTACGGAATTACGTTTATAAGTTCAATACATATAATATACGACTTCTGTTCCTTCATATCGAAAGACTTCCGACTCACGTGTAGTCGTGCGGCGTGTTCTGATTTTCTATCGGCGATATGATTGTTCAGATTATTTAATATGACTTACGAACGGTATATAATTTAGAGAATATAATTGAAAATTAAGTCTCGTAGACTTAATCGTTCAATTAAATTATGTAAATTAAGTTATTAATTAATAGTAAACGTGGATGTTTGGTGATCATTTTTGTTCACAATACATAAACGTTTAAAATTAATTAATGTTCGATAAGTTTTTCCTACTATACTCATCTAATGAAGTCTCATATGCTTTCGATCAGAGAGTCTGAAGATCAGCAGAGACAGCTTGATCGATTGCAAGGTCTTGTCAACAATTTGTTGAAGGACAAGCCGTCTCAAGGGGAGATATTGTTATATCATGAGACATGCAAAGCTGATGAACTGCTAAAAAAGAGACGTGATGATACAGATGATGATCCCAACACACAGAAAGATAGAGAGCCGACTGGTCCTTCGACGACTGGTGAGCTAACTATGATTCAGGGGGAGTCTGTTGGTGTAGGAGGTTCTGGTACTGGTACTGGTACTGATACGGTCACTGCTGGTGATAGTGAAGCTAACTTAAAAGTAAATTTGTTATATATTCGACTTGAGATTTTAAATTACAAGTTAAATATGTTTGAAATAGTTTAAGTTATAATTAATGAAAATTAAGTAGAATATTGATCGAAAGTCTTCCGACTTATACATAGTCGTGCGGCGTGTCCCGATTGATATCGGCAGTCAGATTTTCTATTATGACTTATGCATTTTAGACTTGAGATTCTTCATGACAAGTCAAAATGATATAAGGTTAATTATTTAAAATTTAGACTTGAGATGTTATATGACAAGTTAAAATGATATAAGATTTAGACTTGAGATTTTATATGACAAGTTAAAATAATATAAGATTAATTATATAAGTTTAGACTTGAGATTTATTATTTGACAAGTTAATTATGCAATATGTTATAACTTGCAAACGATATATATAATTTAAAGATATAATTGATAGTTAAGTTTGGAAATATAACTGTTCAATAAAGTCTTGAAAATTACGTTATTAATTAATTGTAAACTTGAATGTTTGGTGATCGTTTTCGTTCACAATACATTAATGTTTAAATTTAATTAATGTTTGCTAAGTATATTTTATATTATAAGACTTTTGTAATCTTAGATTGATTCAGGGTAATCAATAAAAGATTTATAAGTTTATATAATGTGTTTATAATAGGTATTAAATACACAAAAAGGATTAATAAGGAAATTCTTGGATTGATTCAGGGAAATCAATGAAAGAATTTATGTTATTAATATTTTATTTGTATTTGTGCCTTTATGGGTCTGGAAATGCTGAAGATATATGCGGGTACTAAAATTTACAAGTGATTACCAAAGACAACTTGAAGACAAAGACGCTAAAGACGCTAGAGCTATTGTCAAGGGGGAGTCTGTTGAGACATGTTTTGTGACAACAGATCTAGCTTGTAATAGACTTTTGGTAATTGTAATCAAGTTTGTACATTGGTTTTGAATTGTAAATGAAAGATATTGGTTGGTAAAAATTTTAGAGTTAAATATTAAAATGCTGAAAAATGTTGACCATGTTTGACCGCGAACCGAGTCAGTTCGCAGGACAAAATTGGACTGCGAACCGAGTCAGTTCGCTGGACAAAATTGGACTGCGAACCGAGTCAGTTCGCTGGACAAAATTGGGCTACGAACCGAGTCAGTTCGCTGGGCCAAATTGGGCTGCGAACCGAGTCAGTTCGCTGGGCCAAATTGGGCTGCGAACCGAGTCAGTTCGCTGGGCCAAATTGGGCTGCGAACTGAGTCAGTTCGCCGAGCCCATGAACCTGCGAACCGAGACGGTTATATATGCAATTTAGGTTTTAAACCTAATAACCTTTTGCCATTCATCCAAGACGAACCTCCAGGGTTTCCAGAGACATTACAACTGATCTAAAGGCTAGGTATTGACCGTTAACGTTCGTTATAATCGATACAAAGCATATTAGATAATTGATTCGCTAAACTATTGCGAAAGAATTCGTTATAGATCCTATAACTAGTATTGAGGGATTCCGCACCTTAATACCTTAGATAACCTCGTTATCGATCCGACACAACCGGACTTACATTAAACATCTCACAAGGTATACTTCCGACGATTTTTTTATGGGTTTTATAAATTGTACAAATATTAGTAACACATGTGACACTCGCTGGTGTCACATGTGTTACCCGCTGGTATCAAATGTGATAGTCGTTTACAATGTCCACCAAAAAATGAAAAAAAAAAAAGTTTGTCGAAAATATATCTTTGTAAGATCTCTAATCGAAGAAAACTCTGATTTTTATGGTGTAATTTTTATGATTTTTCAACTTACCGTTTGAGAGATATTTAACTTTTTAAAACGTGAGAAAAAATGAATTTTTATAACACGTGCCACGTTTTTATTGATTCCTCTAATCTCAGAAAAAAAATTTTGTACTCGTCTGAATCTCATTCAATATTTTTATATTAAGCAGTCAAATTGCTTTAACCAATAACTAAAAATACACAGGAAGTCTGAAATATTGCATGAATGATAAAATGCCTTCTTTATACGGAGTACTAGGTTTTTGTTGCCTTAACCAATAACTAAAAAATTATTTTTTCGTTGGGTTTGGTGACATACCTTATATTAACCATTAAATTAATGGAATCTTTGGCCCATCCCAACACAACTGGGCCACGATCACTAATTCAACTCTGGTAAAACTCTTTGTAGCAAGTTTGACGTCTAATCTCTCTCAAATTTATCTATTTACTTCTGTTAAATCTGTTTAGTAGCAATATTATATTAATTAATTTTCAATTTTCAGTGTGTGAATAAAAAAATAATGATGTGTAAATACCTTTGCATTATAGTAATTTTGATAAAATACTACTCCACATATTAGTTTTGTCAGTTACTGCTTCACCAATGCATTAATTTGTTCAAAATATTTGTTACATAATTGTAATTTTCATTGTTGGAATGACAAGAATGTCCTTTTCAATAAATGAAAAATCATTAAAAAAAGCACTTTCTTTTTAATTAGGATATTAATATTAATATTAAATTACCTTATAATTGAAAAGACCACAACAGTTCTAATACATGATCATATTGTGTGTAGATGTTATGGGCCATGCTTGGCCCATTGGGTCGTTCTTAGGCCTTTTCATTTATTTAAGATGAGTAAATTTGCTTCTGAAAAGGAAGCGTAAATCATACTGCCGCGAACCACCACCATCTTCTGTCACGGTCGTCTCTCTCTCGTTGTGCCACTGGACCGCCACCAACGCCATCCACCATCGCAGGTAACGTCCAGCCTGCCCTACCTTTTCTCCTCCTCTCTCCTCCTGGATCCTACCCTTTTCTTTTTAGGGTTTTTCTTGTTGTTGGTTATAGGTTAAAAAGTTAATTTGCCATTGATCGATAAAAAATTTAAATCCTGGGGAGTTGATATGTCTACATTATTCATTAGAAAAAGCCTTCAGATGAAAATAATATAGTATTCATACTTGATCGAAATTCTAATGTAAGATTGAAATATCATATCATTTTTTTTTTATTTTTGTTATTTTTTTTTGTTGTAAGGGATGCATATTTCATTTCTAGCTATTTTATAAAAAAATAGCTCTTTTTATTTATTTATTGTAGCACAATTAACATATATTAAAAGAGAAGATTGTTGTTGGGAGATCATATTTGAATGTTACTGATAAGAGTTCTGATTAGTGATTATCAATACTTTATATGCAGCCTGTTAGAATGAAGATAATGGTAGAAAAATTAGCAACCAGGATCTTGAGTGTCTGAGTTCTCTCACATTCCCTTCATGTTTGATTTTACCCATGGCACTTGTTGCACTTTGTTACTTGGTTTACATAAAGAAAAATGATTGGCAATGAACGACATAAGATTTGATCCAGTTATTCACACAAGCTTGTATTAGATTAAATTTTGGATTTTATAGGGTCTTTTATTAACAATACAGACAGATGGCCATTTAGGTAGGTCGGGCAATATGTCTTTTACTAATGACTCAATAAGGAGACAGAAGAATTGCTCATGAACTTGAGAACTTCACCATCACTCGAAACACTTTAGGATGCATTGACCCTGTTACCCTTTATAACTGTTTTGCTTTGTTTTTCACTCGACCCCCAAATACTGGCTGCCCCTCTTCAAAATTAAATTGTTTGTCTTTTCCAGCTTGTGTTGGGTTGGTCCAACACCCACTCCATTGTTTTACCTTTTTTTCTTGCTTTTTTTGCTTCGCTATTAGAGTATGATATGTGCATGTAGATGTTTGACTTTCGTAGTTACGTTTTTATTTGTACTTGTGTTGATAAGATGATGTAGAAAAATAGAAGAATAATTAAAATGATGCGTGTTAACTTTTACCTTCTTTGAATCCTAAATTTGTCTGCTAAACTAAAATCATCCTACATAGTATGATGTTACGAGTATTTGAAGGAATATTCTTTTCTAAAAGGGATATTCTTCAAATTAATACAATAAGTGGTGAAAATGCACTCTTGCGAATGTTTTAGTGGCAAATATGGTTATAATTTCTTGTTAAATGGCAAATAAGGGTGGTTTGAAAATTTAATGGCAAATTTGGTTTATTAACCTTAGTTATCTTATGTGTTAGATTTGTATCTCAGAAATCTTGAATGAAACGCTAGAGATCAAGAAGAAACAGGTCAGGCGTTGAATTGGTCATTTCACAAACCAATTTTTATATTTACACGATCTTTATGTCTATATTCTTATGATTATTTAAAATAAGCAGGCTAAGCATCAAATTGGTGGTAAAGGTTGATGATGATCATGAATTGTTGGTTCTTTATGGACTAAAAATAAGATACAATTGTTAAAGTAATAAATATAAACTGATCATTATAGTTAATATATGAATTATTATTTTGGAAAGATTAATTACTTTGAAAAAGTAAACGACATGGATGCTTAGATGGATTGTTTGTAGGTAAAATAGATGACATGGACGCTTACATAGAATGCCATGTAAGGAAGAACCTGCTGACTGTGTACCCATTTTGGCAGGACAGTATTCCTTCGATGTTCCCCCAATTTCATGAAATTAGAGTAATGAATCCTTTTGTAGAGAGCGAAATGTTCATGTCCCCCTAATTCGGAATTTTTGACAATTAAGTTTCCTTTATCGGCAATTTGCCCTTTAAGATTTGAAATAACTGAAAATGATAGTATTTAATAGTTAATAATTATTAGTGTTGTTTCTCATTTGATTATGTAACTAATTGTGTTATCATTGTTATTATTATATATATAGGAGTTTGATTGATTTGTGAGGCCAAATCAAAAGTAAAAAATGGCATTGGGATTAATACTTGGAATAGGGAGGGCATATAGAAGGAAGAGAACATCTTCACTCAATATTCTCACTTCGAAAACGGGACCTCGTGATTACTACAAGGGCAAGAACTGTAAACCCACCGGTTTTCATACTCGTAAAGGTGCTCTCTTTGCTCTCACTATTGCTTTAGTAGTTTAGCTGTTTGTGTAATGTATAAGTCCCAAAAATTAGTTGTTTCTAGATAAATTTATTTGGTTAATCGTGTTCTTATTATTATGACGGGATTATTATAGGATAATCATATGAAATTTTAGACTCGCTTCGATCGAAGGATAGGGGGCAGATGAATGTCTAACGATGAAAGTTAACATGATTTTGCTAAACTGCAATACCGTTTTTGCATGAATGATTATTGAAGCATTCAACACAGTATCAAGTTTTTGAAGAAAGTTTTTATCTCTTACGTTATAGTAGATAGTCAGATTAGGATCTGCATATTATGTATGAACTAATAGAATATATTAAGCACAAGGAAGACACTCTTGTGCTTACTTGCTTTTAAGGTCTAGGAAGTTTCTTGTAGCACTGTAGCATGTTGAGTTACATTTTTCTTTTTCTAGAGTGCAAATATTTTTTTATTTTTATTTTTTCAATTTGTATAGGTGGTTATGTTGTGGTGGAAGAGAAGTTGCCAAACTATGTGGTGCCAGATTTGACTGATTTCAAGGTACTCAAATTTTATTAAGCTTTCCCAGATAATTACTATGAACACATGCATATGCATAATAAGAACTGTAATCTCTTACTTTGATTTTTCATTACCAATGAACTATTCTTATTCCAAAAATCGAAAAAGGAAAATTCTAACACTTGGCAAAAATCAGTGATTCTGTCAGAAGTATCGTACTCCATACATGGTATTTCTGTTGCACTTGCATGCCACAATTTTTCTTGAAGCCTTTTTATATTAAAGATAATGGTCAGTTTGCAATGAAATTTCCCGTTAATTTACAGACCTCGTCAGACATGGGATTTAGTTAAGGACAAATAATATGATAGAAGAGCAGTCAGCCACTACTTAATTGGGTTTTGCTATGTACTTATACTATTATGATAATGTTCTTGTTTATCATCCAAATACGGTTACTTTAAGTTGTTAACATGTGTGTTTGTGTAAAAGCTTTGAATGGATTTGGTTTTTGACTCAACCCATTATGTTTGCAGCTGAAGCCGTATGTTTCTCAGTGTGCTATCAATGCCAGCACAGCCGATGCTGGTTCAGGCAAGTGAACACAGACAGTGATCTTTGGGCTCTCATCAAAGCATAAAACGACAATGTTGACATCAATGTAGGTTTCCCATAAGTTCTGAGAAGTAGGCCAGAAGTTGTTATCTAATATCTATTGAAATTTGTTAGATTTCAGTTACTTTGCAAGAAAATTTAAGCTATTTTTTGTGATGGTTCCATGATACATGCATGAAGTTGTGAATTACTCCGTAGTTGGTTAGGACTAATTGAACAAAACTGGACTGAAGTAGTGAAGACTTGTTATAATTTGATTATGGGTTCTAATGTTTTTGAAATTTGGTTCTTGATTCACAATTTGGTCCAGTAAAAAAAATCTATTAAACCAAAATAAATTTAAATAGATCAACAGGTCACTATAAAGATTTGGGTCTAAAAATGCATGCGAATCTGTAATATATGGTGTGTTGTCTTTTGTTTTATCTGATTATTGAAATCTGAAAATCATTTTTCAATAATAAGACGTGACATCTGAAATTTGAATACGAAATCATTAAGATCGTTTAATAAATAAAAACTATAAACATCTGAATAATAAGAGGTGACATCTGAAATCTAATGCTATAAAGCTTTTCACTTTGAAGTCCAATTCTTTTAGAAAACTTGAAATTTATCAATTCATAAGTCATAAGTACCATAGATCCCTTTTTTGCATTGTTTATTATTGTTTATCATGTACTATAAAAAGATTTCTCGTTAGAGTGAAAAGTTATTTTTTCTTCCCTTTCTTTATCCCTTTGACACCTATCGTAATGATAAACGGCTCGTCTCGCCGTGACCTTCTCTTGAATTCTCAAAACTTCTGTCGTTCCATCCCCGCAGTCGGTCAGGATCAAATCTATTTATCAAAGTGCTTCTCCGATAGCTCAAGATATCTCTTTTCAACCGAGGAACAAAACAAAGTTTGAAAGGCTCGTTGGAATTGATCTTCTACTGGATTTACATTATACGCACTTTTGTAAAAAAACTTTAGAAAAATTTTTCATTGTAAATGTTCTTAGAATACTATATTTCCTATGAAAAGGAATAAATTTTAGGAATAAGGGAAAATAATAAATATATCTACTTACATAAACTTAACCTAGACCTAACAAGAAGATCATGACAAGTGACAAATTCTATATATAAGATAATGAGAGATATAATAATTAACCAATAAGATGATTAAACTTGATTTTAAGTTTACGTAAATAAATCTACATATCATTACTCAGATGGAGTAAAAAATACGAAACTAACGTTCAATGGTTAACATGGGATATGTGAAATACACTTATTGTGTTACCCTTCGTATGTTGCCTGTCAATCATTTTCGACTTTTAGAGTGTATTTTGATCCGCAAGTCCGTAAACACTTTTCAAAAAAGCAAAAGGAACAATAAAACAGATAACACAAAATCATAGTTTAATGTAAAAGATCAAATGAGAAAGAGAGCTTTTGTGATGGGTTTGTAGTTTCTTGAATCGGGAGCAATTAGTATTCTAATTACTTAGTTTAGTAGTATAAAGTTGGGGGCATTTTATGGAATGTAATTAGAAAACTTTTGGAATCATAAAGTGGCGAGTTCATACATTGGTGGGTGTCACTATACCATTGTCTCCGTTTATCCCACTAAACATGATTTTCATTCATCTCTCTCTCACACACACATATAATATATATATATATATATATATATATATATATATATATATATATATTTTGATTCAACTACAAAGATCACTAAATTAAAAAGGGATAAAAAGCCATATTAGAGTGACATGTGTTCCTTCCAAATAAACAAAATCATTTACAAATAAAAGGGTATTTGAGTCATACAAGCTTTGCATACATACAATTAACGGTTATCAATTGTTCAAATTGTAGGCTATTTGTGACTTTCAGCAAAGGAACATGAATTATGCCCATTTTATCAAATTACTATGTATCAGTTTACTATTATGTAATATATCTCAATGTTTTATTTTTTAAGATAACATAAAATAAATGCTAATAATAGTTTGTAAACATAAATAAACAATAACTACAATAAAAGAAATGGCTGAAAAAAGCAAGAAATACGAGATGGGTTTTGTTTTTTATTAAGAAAAATGTGACATATGGTAGTAGTTGATATCAATGCTTTGCTTTCATATTTTATTCATTTAAATGCCATGATTGTGACTAATCTATTTTCGTATAAAGCTGTATTTCATTTGTTGATTTTATTTTATTATAATCCATAAAATAGCATTGTTAAGGTTGTCATTATCGAGCTTCATTATTGGGCTATTACCCACTATTAGCTAGCTACTTGCAATTATTTATAATTTTACCTTTTAACGTATAAGAAAATAAATATAAAAAATCCAATAGTTGATAGAGTATATCAATCACTTATAAACAAACCAAAGTGGTTAATCACTAGTACTTGTTTCAAAATTGACAAATAAAAACATTATTTTAACTTTGTTAATGATATTTTTATCAAATAATTATGAGTGATCCTAAATATTTCCGAAAATATAAAAATAAATCTAGTTAATAATATCATTTTTGACATATGATTTTTTTTTTTTATATTTTCATCCATCATTTTAACATATTCAGTAACTAAGTTAAATTAAACTTTAGACCTAATTTCTTGTTTATAATTAGGCACGTGAAATATTTTTTTAATATTGCACCATCAATATATCGGATATTTAATTTTACTCCATGATAATTTTATATTGACAAATTTTAGAAAAAAATCAAGAGCACTGAAAACGGGGAGACAAAACTGAAGTAAACATGAAAAAAGGAGCAAGAGTGTCACCTTGTCTATTCGATTCCTCCGATTCATAATTTCATCATTTAAACAAAAATGAAAAATCTAATTAAAAAAATAGAATTAAAATAGAATAAAGCGCGATTTCTATTTTTGGGTTTTTAATTAGTACTATACTATTTCTTTTTTGTCTCTTTCGCATATACATACATCACATCACATGTATATATATATATATATACAATCATATATGTATACAACTGAAGCTCATAGCTTTACATAGATTGAAAGAGAGATGAGGAGAGAAAGGTGTTATCTGGATATAAGTATAGGTGGAGATCTAGAAGGAAGAATTGTGGTTGAATTGTTTACTGATATTGTTCCTAAAACTGCTCTTAATTTCAGGGCACTTTGTACCGGTGAAAATGGTATTAGCCCAATCACAGGTGTTCCGCTACACTATAAGGTTCGATATTCACTCATGTTACATTTTTTTTTTTAAATGCAGAATTGCAGATAAAACAGTGTTTAGTGTTTAAAAAACTGTTTATGTTCCTTTTTGGTTATTTTGATTAAATTGGTTAAGCAGATAACCGGTTTTAGCTGCTTAACACGGTAAGCACTAGTAGTATTTATTTGTATTATTTGGCTTTTGTGAATTGGCACATTAATATAATCGGATCTATAGTTAGGGGGCAATACATACCAAAAGGTTCACTAGTGAATGTTTTGGGAATAAGAATACTTTAAAATGCAATTTATTAAAATCTTATACTTGATCGACTAACGTGTGATGGATTTAGGGAGTTCGTTTCCACCGGCTTGTTAAAAGTTTTAAAATTGAAGGTGGTGATATTACAGCTGGCGATGGTACTGGTGGAGAATCTATCTATGGTTTAAATTTTGAAGACGAGAATTTTGAAACGAAACATGAAAGAAAAGGAATGTTATCGATGGTGAACTCTGGCCCGAATACTAATGGATCACAGTTTCTTATCACAACGACTCGAACACCACATTTAGATGGAAAAAATGTTGTGTTTGGGAAGGTAGTTAAAGGTATGGGAGTTGTGAAGTCGATCGAGCATGTTGCTATTGACGATAAGGATTGCCCCGTTCCAGATGTTGTGATTGCGGATTGTGGAGAAATTAAAGAGGGTGAAGATGATGGGATTGGGAATTTTTTTAAGGATGGAGATTTGTTTCCTGATTGGCCTGCTGACCTTGATAACAGTCCTAGTCAACTCACTTGGTGGTTGGATACTGTTGATTCAATCAGGGCTTCTGGGAATGAAGCTTTTAAGGTGATTGTAAATGAAAATATTACTGAGTACTTTTTTTTATTGAATATGGGCGTACGCTGTAATTATTGTTATGCGCAGAAACAAGATCATAAAATGGCTCTTAGAAAGTACAAGAAAGCCGTGCGTTATTTGGATGTCTGCTGGGAGAAAGAAGGAATTGATGATGGTTGACCAACATTTCTTTAGTTTTATACTTTCATTTTTGTTTTTATTGATTTTGCAGTAATTCCTTTACAATTGACCCGTCTTCCTGTTTTTCCTGTTGTGTTGGTATGAACTGCAGACACAAGTATTTGTATGGGAAAGAGGAAAGCACAGATATTTACAAACAGTGCTGTAAGTCAATAATTATTCTCACTTAATAATGACATGATCTTGTACACTTATGTCCATTGTTACAAATATTAACAGCTCAATTAATGATCCTTTAGGCGTGTAAACTAAAACTAGGGGATGCGAAGGGAGCACTAATCGATATAGAGTTTGCATTGCGTGATGGTCAGAATAACGCAAAGGCATGGTTTCGCCAAGGGCAGGTTGGTGACTGCTAATTCAGAACCTCATATTTACTTGTAATTATATATCCTGTTGGTTACTGTTATGCGTTTTTTTGTATTAAAATGGTTCACACAGCCCTTTAATTATAGTGCTTCAATTATTGAAATTTTATTACTTAATCAGGCACATATGGCTCTAAATGAGGTGGATGCTGCAATAGAGAGTTTTAAGAAGGCAAAAGAGTTGGAGCCAAATGATGGTTAGACGCTGTTACTAAGTTTTTGTTCGTTAAGCAAACTGATGGTTACACTTATTTCGTTTCAAGGAGATTTGACTAATTTAATGAAATTGATTTGCAGTTGGGATAAGAAGGGAGCTCCAGGCAGCACAGAAGAAGGTATGTACACATTAATAAAAACATGCATTATGGACTTTCGATATTTGTTTTAGGCTATACGTGTTTACATAGTCATATGGATGAAGGTTGCTGATAGACTGGAGAGAGAAAAGAAGGCGTACTCCAAGTTTTTCTCGTCAAAAAGTGGATAACAATGGCAATCAAACTACTTATGTAGTATTCAACGTTTATTCTCAGGGCTCGTAAATTTTGTCACATCCTCTCATGTTTACAAACGTAGAGGATTTGAGCATGTCACAATGTTCGTTTGGTATTTGGTTGAATCCAATCATGTAACGGGTATTTTTTTTTATCCCTAACCAAGAAAATACATGGGGGCATACATATAAAGATATATGATTTACAAACCTTTTGCTGCATTTTATGTTTATCCATTCAAACCGATAAAAGTAAAATGGGTCCTCTAATTATTTCCATCATTCATACATTCAAATTACACACAGATTTTCACTCTGCCCATTGACTATAAAATCAATTTAGGTGTCAATTTCTATCTACTGGATGCTTAGTTATCATTATCATGGACCATAAAACTGACTAGGCAACCGACCCAAAACTGCCTTATAGGGTTAGAGCGAACAAGACAGGGGTATATAAACCTCAACAAGGAGCCTCAAAACACTCAATGTCACGCAAAAGACTTAATCGTCTGTTGCAGAACAAAATCATACATCGCAACACTGTTCTAAGTGGGAACAAAAAAAAGATATCTTTCTCAGGCAATAATGGTTGACCCAGTAGCACGGGCTACAGCCTACAAGTTGTAGTTTTCAAGCCCCAAATCTCTAAGCGCGTCAGTGGCCGCATCCCTGCAACTTTTATGGTTTTCCTTGGCGTTCCTTATTATCTTTTCAATTCCATTACTCAACAAAATAGACCTACACAACAATAAACATCGTTTTATACTAACAAAAGTAAAAATCAACAGATAAACAATCCGAAATTACTTTGCAATAAAAAATCTACCTGTTTTCTGGATTCCTGGCAACTAGATTACGAATCATGAGACAAGCGTTTTTCTGCAGCTGAAGTGCTAGAGGGAAATTTTTCATAGCTTGGATAGCAAGTTCTCCTGCTCCAGCTTCCATGGCTAAGCCTGCATTTCCAGGTGATCGCAGGCACAGAGTACATATGATAGTCATCACCTGTATTTGCAACAGATGTAGTTCATCTTAAGGTACAAATGCATGCAGAATAAATTCATTGCAATCATCAGAACAAATTATAGCTACCTCTTGGAGGACAGATGGATCATTAGCAAGTCTGCTTGACAGTGTGATGAGTCTATTCAACCCTCCCTTTTCAACAATGGAACTCTTGTTATAGTCACTTCCTGCCAACTGATCAGAGGGATAGTCGGATAGAGTATCACAAGAAGATTAAAGTATTTATTTGGGTGATTTTGTCAAACCTTTGATAACAAAGAGCAACAAGCTTTAGCCACGATATTATTCCCCTGTATACCAGAGTCATCAATACAGAAGAGCAATGAATCTATACCACCATTTTCAGCAACGGATTTGCATATTTCATCCTGATGCCAGAAACACGCAAAATCAGAACCGAGTTAATAGTTTTGCATAACGGGCAGAAAAAATAAGAGAATCGTGCATCATAATAAAGACATAAGCAAAGTGTTAGACAATCGCGCATCATAAAATAAAGTGTTAGACAATCGTGCATCATAAAATATATTCGGCCTCAGTAACATATGTCAAAAAAGATGCTTAGCAGTTAGCATATACGGGTATATCTTGTTACAGTAATAGAGTTTAAAAGGAATATATAAATGTAAATATTTATACAAGTACTCATGCATCACTTGCCAGTGGATTGCATCTCTAAGCATTTGTAGATGCATATTATATAAAATTTTACTAGCAATTAAAAAATTAGCACTCACATTCACTACAACGGCCTTTAATGCAGTAGTTGCTGATACCAAACTTGGTGAGCTAATCCCACCACCAAGTGACTTCACAAGAGCATCAGCAATTCCAGTTTTGGCAAATTGTCGAGCATAGCCATAAACCTATAAATGCACCATGTGGATACTTTATAACTCCTGCTAGAATGAAGTATTAAGCCGTTCATACATCATACATGTATTTCTGTAAATCACTTACTTGTGAAGCCAGTACTCGGTTATCATCAGCGGCCAAAAGCACTCGAATAGCATCATATAAACTTGGGATGCTTTCGTTACTATGCTTCCTCATAATTGTAACTATCAACTCATCTATATGTAACTCCACAAAAGATTCCTTAAGAACCTCATTACCAGTTGCAGCCGCAGCAACAACAGAAAAACCACTGTTTACAACATTCACATTTTCAGTTCCATCACTTAATATACCAACCACAATTTTAGGTCCTCCACTCTGCCGAAAAGTTTCTGTACTTTGAAGATCTGCATTAACAAATCCATTCATAAGTCACCTCAAACTAATATCACCACATATAAACTAATATCAATCTTAAAAGAAATCAAATATCATAACATTTTAATGTTATAACAATAAAACACAGTATTGAATACATAAACATGTAAATATATCTGATCCACAAATATGAAAAATTATAACGGTATAAGCTTCTACTAATTCTCATTTTCAATATCTATTTCATGTTCATTAACATAATTAAGGCTCATTAAAATAATTTACCGTGAAGAAATGCAGCTAATGTATTTAAAGCAGATACAAGTGCTAAATCAAGGCCAGAATCCCTAAGTTTCGAACAAATTGAGCACATCAACTCTACACCTCCGTTTCTCGTAGCAATTGCAGCATTTCCTGATCCATCACCACGAGAAATTGCAGTCAAATTATCGAATAAACCTATCACTTCATTTACGACTGATTCATCAGTCCAATTGGAATTCTGTAATTGCCTGATTCTATCAATAGATTCGATCACCGGATTCAATTCTCCAGGAAGTGTAGTTGTGACAATACCGGAGAGATCTACGCCTTGAAGAGTTAGGGTTTCGATTGCGTCAGTTAGGGCTTCAGTTGGTTCCATACCTAAATCGTCTATGTTTTCTTGAACCATTTCATCGAATGCTTGTTGCGAGATGGCACGGCTAGTAGGTTTTGCAGGTGCCATTCCTGCCGGTGGTGCGGTTGCCGGAGAATTTGACGATGGTATAGTGACGGTGGAATGATGAGTGTATGTGACTGTCGGAGTGACTTTGAGAAAAATTTTAGTTACTTTTAAATTTGTAACTGACATAATTCACCTTTGTATTTAATACAATTACGAAAACTACCCTGCATATCTGATCTGATTGTTGTTTACAAAATAAACACAATCGACAAGAAAAAGAAGAAGCCCATTGGAGTTTGGACCATTTATTGGGCTTGGGTTCATCCAATGAAAGTAGCTATAAAAGTCCATTATTACATCGGGTTGTAGTTCAAATTAATTTGTCGCCTTAGAAACGGTAAGGTTGAGAAGGACCGTTACTATTTGAGCGGTACGAGAAACAATCAAAACTTCATCTGAGCCATTGAATTTGAGGTAAAATGTAATGAATTTAATATGCAGTGAATTTAGACTGTTGATAAAAAAATTAATTACTGAGATGAATTATGTTCCTCTTGTCCAATATTCCTCTTGTCCTTCAAACAGAGGTTGCCGCTCTAATCCTACACCCCATTGAAAATGTATCCATAATCCTTGTTGGCTTGTTGATCAATTCCAACTAATTACCTGGTATTTTACTTTAGCGTTTACAGGATAATGCAAATATTTAAATTTCAATGCAAAAAAACTGCCCATGTGAAATTCATTCTTCACACAGCTTTTGTTTGACCATGTGATTATAAAGTTTATGATATGAAGTGTGTATCTCTACAAGTTTTATCTCTAAAATCAGATTACACAAATTTTAATAAAATACATAAATCAGCACATTGTATAGTAGAAAATGACAGTCTTACTCTTACTTTTTGTACAATCATATATTAATCACTTTTGTGAACAAATACAAGAATAATGTTAATAACTATATTACTTCTAGAATTGAACACTTATTTTGAAACAAATTAAAATTAAAAAGTGAACATTCATTTTGAGACGAAAGAAGTATTATACTACTCACGTGTAAATGTGATTGGAAAACGATATATAAACTGATGGTATTAAAAAGATCACTTTAAATTAAATAAATGAAATGATTATACAAAGGTAATAATTAATAATTATAGACATGGTTTCTAGAAAATTAAGACCCACGGAGGAAGTAACCAAGAAACAATAAACGATACGATACAATTTGGTTTGGGAGTGAAAGTCATTAAACGAAAGGGTCACTTCGATTGGTGACAACTGTGGAATTTCGTCGATATTCATATTGTATAAAAATTTGTCAAAGAAAGACTACGAAAACCAAAAACAAGAAACTTGAAAGCCACTGGCCCACTAATTCATCCATACATAATTTATCATCGCACGTTGAAAATAAAAAAATGCTCCACATTCTAATTCTAAGTAGATTTTATTTATTAAACTTAATTAACTAAAAATAGGGTAGACTGTAAGATATTTGGTTTTAAATCAAGAATGTGTTGTAACGTAATTTAATAATTCCGTTTAGTTGGTATTTAATTTATACGTTGATTTTAAGAATAAAGTTGTGATTGTTTATGTACAAAGTACAATAAAAATGGGCAGGAAACAAGTTTTGTGAATATTTTGATCAAAAGTCTTTATTATTGTTTTCGGTATATGCCTAAAATACACCTAATCCATATATTTATTTCGTTTTATTTTAAGTGGGCAGATATGTTATTTGATTGGTGAAAAGTGTCATTAGTAAAGATTTTTAAAACTTTGCGCATAGTCAAAGTGAACACTTTGAGACGGTGAGAGAATACGTCATCGAATACACGTTTTCTATTTTTTCTTTTCTTATCTTCACTAATAGTTTTAAATATGCACCATTCACATTATTAGATCTGGATTTAAGCTTAAATATTTAAGTTTCATGTATTACTCGTATTTTTCAAGGTCTAATCCTTACTCAAAATGCAACATGTATCGGTTAATTACTTCTAGAGAAAAGATAAATGATGATTTTTCTTTTTCTAAATTATATATTTTCTTGTGTTTTCAACAACATTAAAGAAGAAGAAAATTTGGAAAGCAATCGAATTCGCAGAATTAGCCAAATTGGCAGTTTGATCTTTTTCCGTCACTCATTAGTCGAAATTTATTTTAATAACATATAAAAACAATGCCACAAAAAGTAAACCGAAAAAGTATGAAGAAAAAATGGAACACAAAGTACATAATAAATTAAATAAACCTCTTCATGCTATAGTCATAAATAATAAATAAACTTTATAAATCAAAAACTCAAAAAGTACATAATATATTTCCATACCATCTTCTCTCAAGGTGGTTATAATCAACATCTACACCACCGGAATCCTTAACAACCGCAGACACCGACATCATGGGATCATGCGCTTCTAAGCCACCTAGGCCCAACCCTTATGCCCCACGTGAGCTCCCGGAACCATCGAAGCCACCCCAACACGAAAATCACAAAGATGATGATGATAAGGCATCCTCCACGTCACCTTTACATAATAAAAGTCCTGTTAAATTAGTTATGGGAAACAAAAAGTCTCCAACAAGGCAGTCGAGTGGTAACTCGACTCCTAAAATGAGTCTGTTTCCCCCTTTATCGCCAGCTAAGCATATCATGGATGTGCTGATGGGGCGGCGACCTGTCACTGAGGACGGGCATGAAGTGACTACTGGTTTGGATAAGAGGTTCGGGTTGTCGAAACGGGTTTGGGAACAATATGAGGTTGGAGATGAAGTCGGGCGAGGGCATTTTGGGTATACTGTATCTGCGACGTGTAAGTCCGGTACAAATAGTGGTCAAAAGGTTGCGGTCAAAGTCATACCAAAGGCTAAGGTAGCGTTTTCACCCCTTCATACTCTGTAGTCCATACAATATTCTTAATTATTGTTTTTAGATTAGATTCTAGTTCTAGTCATTATTTAAATGTCTTATTACTTGTATATATAACATTAAATAAGTTAAATAGAATTATATAAGTTAAGACTCGTTAGTACACCAAATTTATGTAAAATGGGTCAATTTAACGATGATTTGAAACCGTTAAATGTATTGAATGATGTGACGAACTTATATGATTGTGACGTCATGATCAAATGATCATTTCATTAAATGCCTAAAATAACAACAGAAAAGTTTGATTTCAATACGTTCACAGGTAGACAAATTGTGTGTTTGTTCATCTATGTGACTCTTAACCTTTATATATAACTATAAACAAAATACACATAACGTTTTTTGTAGATGAAAACAGCTATCGCAATCGAGGATGTGCGAAGAGAGGTGAAAATATTACGAGCATTGGCGGTACATGGTAACATTGTAGACTTTTATGATGCATTTGAAGACAACGATAATGTCTACCTTGTTATGGAGTAAGTAAGCTAGCTTAATTATGATCAAAGTCATAGTAATTTCTACATGTAATTAATTCTAAATTGTAAACATATCTAACTCTGCATCTTATCTTACAGATTATGCGAAGGAGGCGAGCTTCTTGAAAGAATACTTACTAGGTTCTGTTTATTCTTCTTCACTTCAATTCAAAATCTATAATCTCCAACATTTGGTTTCATGTCATAACTTTATACACCCTTACAGACGCGGGGAATTCAGCGAAGATGACTCGAAGAACATAATGGTACAAATACTAAACGTAGTCGCATTTTGTCATCTCCAAGGTGTGGTGCATCGAGATCTTAAACCCGAGGTACAAACACTTGCTAAACATACTACGAAATGGACTGTGATATTTATTATGCCAACCAAACTGAATATGAAATGAAATTAATATTTCAATTGCAGATTTTATTGGTAGCATATTCCATATATGTATAAGATTATATTAATCACACATATGAAACCATCTATGTTTTATGTTTGAATCCTAAATCTCATAATTCGTTCTTCTTTTGCTCATTAATGTGTAACATTTTTTCTTAAATTCGTTTCATTAGAATTTTCTGCTAAAAACAAAGGACGATAATTCCCAGTTAAAAGCCATCGACTTTGGGTTATCTGATTTTGTGAAGCCAGGCGAGTCTCAAAATTTTGAAGTTTAACAAATTTTAATCAAATTACCGTAGACCTTGTAATAAGTATTTGTAGCGATATGCAGATGAAAAACTTAACGACATTGTTGGAAGTGCATATTATGTAGCACCCGAGGTTTTGCTGAGGTCGTATGATACAGAAGCCGATGTATGGAGTGTTGGTGTAATAGCGTACATCCTTTTATGTGGTAGTAGACCATTTTGGGCACGAACAGAGTCAGGCATATTCAGGGCGGTCCTTAAAACTGTTCCAGGTTTTGTTGAACCACCATGGACTTCGTTATCTCTGTTGGCTAAACATTTTGTGCAGTGTCTGTTGACTAAAGACCCTCGTAAGCGGATGACCGCTGCCCAGGCTTTAAGTAAGTGCTTCTTGACTAGTTGAGTTTCAAAAAGTCATACACTTTGTGTAACAACCTGTCTAAAAATTAACAAAAGGGAAATATATGTGGTTCAACCCAAAACGGCCCGTTTCAAACAAACTTGTTTTAAATGACTTGCTATCATTTTTTCCAGGTCATCCATGGGTTCGAGATCACAACGATGTAGAGGTTCCAATAGACCTTCGAATTTTGAGATCGTTGAAAGCCTACAAGCTTTCTTCCCCTTTGCGTCAGGCTGCTTTACGGGTGTGTACTTTGTTTGATATAATTATATTTAAGTAGTATCACGTACATTCGAGTTTCATGATGTATTGAAGGAACACTCATTAGTTACATGTTTTGTAAACATGCCTGCAGGCATTGTCTAAAACGTTAACTACAGATGATCATTTCTATCTCAAGAAGCAATTCACACACTTAACTCCACATCCATTCGAACGTGTAACCTTCATGGGCATGAAAACGGTCCGATTTGCCTATTTCTCCATCTTTTGTTATTTAAAAAAACCCGAAAAGGTTAACTCTGAAATGTGTGTTTGTAATTAACCTTGTGATGGAGCAGGCTTTAATGAAGCATGAAACTAATGCAATGAAGGAATCTCGAATCACAGGCTATCTTAACTGGGTGCTTAATCTTCTACTAAAACTTGCTTATTCATGATCGGCTTATATAGATCATTTTACTATTACATGTACTAATTCAAATCAGTTATTGTTCATAATATCACAGTTGGCTGACCTACAACTAGACTTTGATGAATTCTGTGCGGCTGCAGTGAATGTGTATCAGCTTGAAGCACTCGAACGCTGGGAACAGCATGCTCGTTCTGCTTATGAGATTTTCGATAAGGATGGTAATAGGGCCATTGTTATAGAAGAACTTGCAACGGTAAGTTGAGATCTAGTAAAGGTGTTCATATCAAAAGACCACTTAGAAGTTAATAGGGGTGACAATGCAACATGACCCAAAAGCGACAAAAATATAATCAGGTTTGGGTTGGGATTCACAACCTGCAAAGCTTTAAAAGTTTTTTTCTTTTTTCACCAGAAGCTAACCCATTATAAGATCAAATTTGTTTGACCCGAAACCAACCTGTTTAGCTAAAAGGATTATGCAGGTCGTGTATGGGGTTGGGTACTTTTGGCCCGCTATCTGAACCTAACAAACCAGTGTAACAAATTAGGCGGGATTCGGGTTGGGTACTTGACCCACCAACTGAAACCCGACTCGAATAGCCACATTTACAAATAATACTGATACATTTTAGTTATATATTCTTAGGAACTCGGGCTCGGTCCTTCGGTCCCGTTGCAGGTTGTTTTGAGCGACTGGATACGACATTCTGATGGGATGCTAAGTTATCTTGGATTTGTGAAATTATTACATGGAATATCCACCAAAAACAAGCGGAAGTTACGATAAAAGACATGTATACTATGTTGACTCGAGATTGACTTGATATTTTCGGGCTACGGATGATACATGTATTTCAGTTTCGATTCTTTAGTTAGTGTTTCGACCTCTTTTGGACAAAATAAGCAGGGGTTTGAGGTTCTTTCCACCATGTACAGATGATTAGTACCCAAGCTTATATTGTAAATTAATTAAAGCTAAGTGAGATTTGTATATGAAATTTGCAAAGATATGAAGAATAGAAGCATGATGCATTGATTTTGAATTGTATATGGAAGTGTTGCTAATTGGGATTGCAATTGGAATTGTTCGGGCTTACCAAAAAAATGTAATCTGAAAGTATTGAAGAATGATTGATCCATAACTTTGGGCCTTTTTAGCTCATCGTCATGTTAAATGGGCCTTTGAACAAATATAAGCTCTCTGGTGTATTATTATTTTTTTTCTTTTACTTTTTAATTAATTTTCTTTTCTCTTATAGATCTTTTTTTTTTTTTTTTTTTTTTTTTTTTTTTTTTTTTAAAGAAGAGATAGATCATGTTGAGATGTTGTTTGAGAGAAAAAAAAAGGAAATATTAGCATCGCGTTTAGTCACGAAAAACTCCACCATTTATCTAGAAAACTTCTTTCAAAAAATTATAAAATTAGAAAATGTATTATAATTGGAGTTTTGTAAAATATTTTTCTAAGAAAAGGAAAATTCTTATTTTCCTTTTTATAATTATAAAGTTAAAAACTACTTTCCATGGTTCTTTAAGTTTCTCATCTATCCTCTTTTTCAGAAAAGAAAAGTTTCATCCCTTACATTTAAACGCGTTTTTTAAATTTTTATTGTTTTTCTAAAGAATCCAAAAACTCTTCGTTCTTTAGAAAAACAGAAAATAAAATAAAGAAATCTTTTTGTAATTAAACGCGACCCACTCTTCACTTGATCTTGCTATTATATTATCATAATAATCTTCTTTTTCTTAAAATATGGTGAATATTGTGTAAAATATATACCAAGGAATCTAATTGATTGGTTATATGTACCATTCTTAAAGGCTTGGAATACTTTAATGCGGCCATAGTATAGGTAGCCTTTGGTCATCAATCTCATGCTCTCCGGGACCATTCTCTTTCATTTAACAGAGTGTCATTAAAACCATATCTTTTAAGTTTTAACATTAATTAATTATTCTTTACATCAAAAAATTTCCATCAAACGTGTACAATACTTACAAAGGTTACATTTTATTTGTACAACTTAATTAGTGCAAAAAGTTGATGTGTTCTTATAATTTGGGATAAACAATAAAGTACATGCCTAACATCCGGTGCGTTTGATTGTAGAAACTTCAACAATTTTTTAGAAAATAATTAAAAAACGGGTGGTTGTGATTTTTTCAGGAGAACTTTTCTAAATGAACAAAAAATTATGATTTAAAGTTTGTTACGTTTCATATTCTGAAAAATGAAAAGTCTATTTCTTACATTCAAACGAGTTTTTTGAATTTCCACTAGTTTTCAAGGGTCACGAAACGATTGAAATACGGAAAATGAAAAATTGAAATAGTTTTTCGCAACGAAACATCCTTATTTTGTTGCTAGGAATGGACAATAATTGGTTGATTCAAACCTTTGACCTTTGTAGAAAACATTACTAGTAATACTTTTGAGGTGTTGTGATTTGATAATTGATATCTAACTAGCATAAGCAACCAAGTGAATTTAGCTTCCAACATGTAATATTTTCACAATTGTTGGCGAATTAATTTAATCCTCAATTAATATATTTGTGCTACGAATTAATTATTAAGGTGACTTTCTTCCACAAAGTGGCATGTGGCATGAATCCTAATGAACGACAAGTTGCATTTGTATTAACATGTATGATCATCATCATCACCACCAAACGTTACCTTTATTAGCAATTAGCTATACACTATAAAATTTTAATCATATTTTAATACTAATCAAAATAGTATTATGGTTAAGCCTTCAAATAATTGTTCTAAATCATTATTAATTAATGAACATGGTGCCTACAAAAAAAGGTGGGAAAGAAAGAAAAAATGCTTAATGACCTCAAATATAGGGATGACACAAATCTTAATGCAATGTCACAATTTAATGTTTTAGTTGATATAATTACTAAAAAGGTCAAACAAAGTGTCCTAATAATAATAATAATAAATAATAAATATATTATTTATATCTTTGAAAGTTTGAAGTTATATTGATATTATCATTTTATGTAATTTAGTTTAGTTTAAGATATTGTTAGTAAATCGATTCCATAAACAGAACAAGACCAATACTGTTTCACAAAGATAATATTAACATCCCAATATTTATTAATGAAGATGATTATGAAATTACTAATTAACATTAACATGATTATATAACAAAAAGGCATGATTAAATTGCAAAGGGAAAAAAAATGTTAACAGACCTTGATGAATAATTTGATCATTAAAGTGGGTATATTAAACAATCGGACATAAGTTGTGATGTAGGGGAATAAAGTTTATGTTATCAAATTCATTAGTATTGGTAATGACATCATCAATATATCATTGGATTTCGATTTCACTGTCGAATTGAGTCGAAATTCGCATGGTCATTCAAAAACGGCCCAACAATCAAAGCTCTTTATTTCGTCATGAGCTCTGGTTGTTTTCGGCCTTTTAGGATCGTTTCGTGCTCGAAAATGTCATTTTGATTATTTATGTCTTTTATTTTGAACTTAATTACAGAGTATTTGTTTGAACTTTGTTGCCTTAAACCGCTTAAGATTAGCTTTGTTTTTACTTCCTTCTCAACGTATTTATACATTTTTGAAATTAGGGTTTAAGAATTAGATGAATCATGATCTGATGGATATCCAAATTTATTAGTATAATTTTAATTGGTGATTTGTATACTGTCAGATTTACCACTAATCATATATATAATTAATTAATAATGGTGTGTGGTTAAAATCCGATCGATCACCACCCCTTTTAGTTGCTTACATGTTTTAATACCGAAAGAAAATTAGATTTTTGGAGCAAGTGGCATGTTGTGGATCGACTTGTTGATGAGGCGAGCAAAGTCAAAGAAATTATAGGTATACCTAAAAGTGGGTTCTCCTTCACTTGATAAAAATCAAATGATTATTATTGTCATTTCAGTATTATTTTTTTTAAAAACGTAAATCCTAGAGTTACCAAACAATAGCACCAGACATTTTACTCCAAAAGTGAAAACCAAAAAGCCATGAATGGTGTGACGAAACCAGGTGTCTCCATCACAAATCTAATCATAACTTAAATATAATATTTTCTATTTTTATTTTTATTTTTTCAAATATGGGGCTAGCTGCCAATATTAATTAGGAGTATTAGGTGGTTGTCATCCTTTACAACGGACATTAATATTTTACCTCACATTATTTGCGCATGTAAACTTCCATTGTCACTATATGTTACATGAAAAGGGCCATAAATATATTTATTTTATGTAGATAATATAGGTAGGACGGTGTGACTTTATGAATAAAATGCGCATGAATATTTCGTAATTCCATTGACATTATTTTGCGAACCTCATGTATATTATTTACTTTTACTATACGTATTTAAAAAAATGGAAAAATAACAAAAAAAATAAATGATGTTACAACAAGAAGATATACTCGACTTTCAATTTCATTTTCATCTATATATTAAAGATGAAATGAAATGCATGTTTATAAAATCGGTCCATTATTTCATACTCATTATATATAACCTTGGTAAATTATCCAACGTACG
Source organism: Gnaphalium uliginosum (assembly GCA_963930675.1). Classification (NCBI taxonomy): domain Eukaryota; kingdom Viridiplantae; phylum Streptophyta; class Magnoliopsida; order Asterales; family Asteraceae; genus Gnaphalium; species Gnaphalium uliginosum. The sequence continues at coordinate 69,914,034 of OZ005680.1, forward strand.
TACCCTTGACTACAAGAAATGTCCAATTTTGACATCTTTAACCCAAAATTTAAATTAAAGCCCGACTTTTGGAAAAATTATCAGCCATTTAGGAGTATGAACTTAGCTTAAATTAGTCATTAAACCATACTTATAAAACAATCAGATAGTTGCATAAAACCTTATTAGTCATCAAAACATGTTTATAAACACAAATCGGATCGATAGTCGCGGGGATATCGATCATATTTACATTTTTCACCTTAACTTTGTCTTATATGTATAAATATTGTTGAGTGTTTCTTTATAGTCCAACCGCACATAACTTAAACATAGTTAACGACACTAATAATTTCTCTAAATTAAATTTAAATGCACATAATAATAACAAATTTGAGAAGTATATATGTTTAATTATCTCGGGAAAAATGCTATATATACTTATACTTCAATTCAACAAAGACTCACTACAGTAATAATTAGTCGATCAATTACTAATTTAAAAATTCAAGAACATCATTGACTATATTTATATTTATATTAAATAAAATAAACTATACAAATATATATTTTTGAGAAAACAAATTAAAACCGAAAAAAGAAAGAGCATATATATATCATAACATTTTTGGGCTGTGAAGCAGTTTAATTACATATATATGATGAAATAAGTATGATATATCACATAAAAAAATGAGCATGCATTAGATATATGCAGAAGCACAAGAGAATTATCAACGAAATATTCTCAGTATCCTCTTTGTTTGATGACCGAAGTAATCCCTCTCGAAATCTCATGAACACTGCCACCTGGAGCACCGTTGTTATGAAACCCTAAGCAACCTAACAACCCTGACTTGTACGGCAAGTATGTCTTCCGTCTCATCTCTTCAGCCACAGCTCGGTTCGCAGTATAATGTATTTCGTGTGCCGATACTTTCCTCATCACTCTCCTGTTACACCCCAAAACCGAACCATTACTACTGTCTGTACTTCTAAAACTTGAATTCTTTACATCAATATGCTCTCCTTTTTTTATCCTCGCGTATTTGTTGAGTTTGTTGCTCATTTGGTCTTTGCTCCTACTCGCACTCCCTTCCGATGCGCTTCGAAATAATAGCAAGTTTTTTATGTTCCATTTGTTGTACCATGTTGTGTTCTTTTGATTAATGTTGTTGTTTTCCTCGTCCGATAAAATATCAGATATTTTGAACGTTGATGTCGTCGTTGTTGTTGTTGTTTCTCGTGGGCGTTTTGATAAAACATTAGTTTGTGGTGTTGTTTGTGGGGAGATGGGATTTAATAAGGGTTTGATTTTGCCACAATGGAAAAGTTCGTCTGCTGCTGAAATGGAAGGTAGTTCGGGCTGGCCCGTGAAGTCAAATGCAAAGTCGTGATCGTTATGATCGTATTGAAAGGCGAGAGAGTGGATCGGGCTGGTGGGTGCGCTGTAGAAGAAATTGGGAAAGCGGTGAGGGGAGGAAGGTGCGGTGGTGTAGGGTGTGGTGGTGGTGCTGAGTGATGGTGGTGAGTTTGGGTTCATGAGTTGTGTTTCCATGTGAAGATATTTGGAAAGAAGGAATTTGAAAGTGAAAGTTTTGTGGTATAAAGACCGATGAGAATGAGAACATAATAAAAGTAGAGTAAAGCCGACTTTTTAATTCGGTAGGTTGTGCTTTTAATTATGATAGTTAAAGTTAATTAGTACTTTGTTACTTTATTTTTTTGTATTTTTTAAAGAGTTAACTCACAATTTATCTTACATGTATGTATAATAGTTCGTTGTATATTATTTCTTTTAAAATAATTTAAAACTTCCTATAAGAATATTTTTCTTATTTTATAGTATATATAAATATAAATAAATCAAACATATATTTTAAATATGAAAGTGATAAGCATATTTTACTAAATAGTTGTTGCATTAGTTTAGAGATGAACATGTTCGGTGTTTTTGGAAAACCGTTGGGGTTCAAAAATCAAATCGGTTTTTGGTCAACGGTCAAAACTAGTTTTGTCAAAAATCGGTTTGGAACTGAATCAGTTTTGGAGGGTAAAAACTCAAACCGACCCTAACCGGTTTGGAACCGGTTCGGGTTCAAAAACCGATTTTCCTATATAATTATGTTTTTTTTTCGAGCTTTAGGCGTTTTAGTGAAAACATCGTAATCTTCAAAAAAAATTCGATAGAATATTAGTACATTAGGAATGGAAACATAACTTAACAATAACTTAAAACAAAGTCTTCTAAATCTTCATAAAAATATTATTGAAACCAATAATTCTATATAATTAAGTAATTTTTGAGCGTTGAACGTTTTAGTGAAAAACAACGTAATATTCAAAAAAATTTCGATAAAATATTAGTACATTAGGAATGGAAACATAACTTAACAATAACTTAAAATAAAGTCTTCTAAATCTTCATAAAAATATTATTGAAACCAATAATTCTATATAATTAAGTAAATTTTGAGCGTTGAGCGTTTTAGTGAAAAACAACGTAATCTTCAAAAAAATTTCAATAGAATATTAGTACATTAGGAATGGAAACATAACATAACAATAACTTAAAACGAAGTCTTCTAAATCTTCATAGAAATATTATCGAAACCAATAAGTCTTCATAATTCTTCATAATCTTCAACTTTTATTAATCTTCAAATCTTCTAACATCTTCAAATGCGTAATCTTCAAAAGTCGAAATCTTCTTCGGAGGTAGCCTCGCGCGAAGCTTCATCGAGAGCAATTTCCTCGTCGGAAAGTGATATTACCATACCCGCTTCCACCTCGACATTGTGTATATCTTCTTCGTATTATATTTCACCTTCAAGACTTGAAATGTGTTGTATACGTTCCGCGGCGTCTAAATGATCCTTCAAACAAATACACATCTATAATGAGGCCAGTGTGAGTCTTGTTCTTCGTATAGATAATACCCTGCCACTAAGAGAAAACGCGGATTCCGAAGCTACCGTAGAAGCTTGGACGGTTAGTAAATCTCGGGCCATGATGGTTAGAACGGTAAATTGAGATTCCCTCTTTTTCTACCAAGCCAAATTATCAAATTGTGCGAATTCATTGGGTAGAAATAGTGGACAAAAAATCCGTTCCGGTATATGTCGCACCCCCAAATTTGATGTGCAGCGGAAGTCGGGTCGGGGCGCGACTATTCATGGATCATTACACAAGTTATAACAAACGACCTCTAAATGAGACGTTTAGAATTACATTCCATAGAAATACATTGTTCACCAAAAATACACGTTTGTTCTATCAGCGAGTTCGCATAAAAGCCTAGAGATCTTAGTACATAACTACTAATACAAAAATAGTAATGCAGGAAAATCTCTCTGTTTGTTTGTAAAGCATGCGACTCGAGCTAGAGTTCTCTGTAGGCCATCCTACTGTGTCTGCGCACCTGAGATTACATACTAAAACGGTCAACATAATGTTGGTGAGTTCATAGGTTTGAAACAGTTATCAAAAGTTGGTAATAATCACAAGATTTAATCAGTGTTGCACAATGCAAAATAAGTGTATATTATTGCCATGAGTCTCACAGTTCGACGCTTAACCTAGTTTGTGCCTCGGGCAGATGCATAATCCAATACACCTGTAACAGTCAAATATTAATGCGTCTGTGGGTTGGCTAGAGCGACTAGCCCGGACGGGGATGTCAATCCCCGATAGATCTATCCAATAATACTCGCGCTTATACAATTAACGAACTATGATAAAGTGAGGACTTTTAGTGGATTAAAGGTCTCATGCAATCCGTATAAGAGTTGTTTCAGTTACTTGTGATTATAATAAACAGTGTATATAATCTCACCCCATAGTATAAAACAGTAAAAGTGGGGCTATGAGACTCACCTGAGTCTTGAAAGTAGTTATAACAAAGAGTGGGTGCTTGTGTCCCAAAGCGAAATCTTCTAGCGCCCTAAACGCATAAGATTGTATGTAAGTGGTGGGTTGATGTCCACTTATGTATGCAAGTGGAGGGTTAATGTCCACTTGTGCCAGTCGTCCACTCAACTAGTTATGTCCAAAGTGTGTTTATCATATGTGTTTAGAAAACATGTACAGCCCGTTGGTGACGTTTTGTAATAATAATTCTCGAAGACATTACTGTTATGTTTGTTTCATTGTATACTTATAAGAGTATAGGTGTGTCATGTACGTATAATGTCATGTGTGGACGTTCGTTATTACGCGTATTTAATAGTTGGTGAAAAATGTTCTAACTCTATTTTATGCGACACCAGGGGCGACACCAAGGCATATTGTGACACTAGGTTAGTGTCGCAACTGCCTCAAAAGTTGAGATTTATGCGACACCAGAATTAGTGTCGTAAGTTGTGATTTCGATTTTTGTTTTAGCGACACAACTGTTAGTGTCGCAGGGACTTGCGACACCAGTTAACACTGTTGGTTGAATTATTGCGACACAAGGGTTACTACTGTTAGTTCAATTTGCTGCGACACTAGCTTAGTGTCGCAGGTTAGTACTGTTTTATGGTTTAGCGACACAAGCTTTGTGTCGCAGATTAGTACTGCTGTCTTATGTTTTAGCGACACAAGCTTTGTGTCGCAATAGCTTTGGGCCAGCTGCGACACAGACGGGCTGTGATGTTTTCGTTGTTCGGGAACTTGCTCAAATGTGTTCGGTTTGGCCCGAAACTTTTAGGGGAGTCTTAAATATGTTACTAGAGCTCAGAAAAATTGTCGTTACGTTTTATAATTAATCTGAAAGTGTCGTTTCATTTTTGTCACAAAATCAGCCCCCTTGGTTAACTTCTCAATTTTGGAGTCGTTTTTGGGGCTCGTTTTGACTAACCAAAGTTTCGAAGTGAACTCCAAGAAAAATCATAGTTGTTCATACATGACTTAACTATTTCCAGTAAAATTTTCATAACTTTTGGTTAAGTATAGCTCACGAAATCGTCCAAGGATTAGACAAGGGTCCAGCAGGTCGGTTTCTGGACCTTTGCTCGGTGTTTGGTCTATATATCACGATTTACCAAACTTCAGAAAAAGTGCAAGTACAACTTTGAAAGGTAACAGAAAAAGCAAACTTTTCCAAGTGGTTTTAGTTGATTTGGGTTTGTAGATCTCGAGATATGCTTTCCCAAAGTTGGTCGATTTTTCTGTCCAAAACGACAGTTCAGACACATCTTTTTATAAAATCGTTTTCGTATATCAAATGACCTCAGAAAAATGTCAAACCACTTGGGTTCGAAAGTAGACTTCTTGAACTTGATTTTAGGCTCAAGAATCGTTCGATTTGGTTAAGAAATGAGTTAGATATCGTGTGGCAAAGTCGGGTTACGTTTTTGTCCGAAGGTTAATAGCTTTACCCGAAAGTTTTTAGCATTATCTTTTGGTTTTCGGTTTAGATCTTGGACATAATTAGCATAAACGAACTTCTAACATGTATATTAACATTATCCAAGGAAGATAAACAAGGTTTGAAGGAATTCTTACAAAGACAACTTGATCTAACGCCGAAATGAGGGAGGAGAGGGCTGCTGTGATTGTTTCTTGTTCCTTGGTTCGATCTTCTTCTTCGGGGTGTTGTAATTGATGGAGATGGTGGCTAGATCTATTGGAAAAGGCTGAGAGGGATGGTGGTGGTGATTTGAGCAGAAAATGAGGGAGAGAATTATGGGAAAAGAGAGTGTTTGGTTGTTTGTGAGAGATGTGAGTGTGGAGTGTTTATGTGTTTAAAGTGGGAGGATGGGTCAAAGAGGTTTGGGCCGATCTTGGGCTGAGCTGGGCCGACATTGGGCTTGGCCCAATGTTGGTTCTCGGGTTCGCGTCTTGCTCATCGATTTTGTGTTACGTTATTCGGTTGGTTAAACGTAAATCGCGTGTTTTAGAATTTTATCGTTAATGTTTAGTTTCCGCGTTTTGTTTATGACACGAAAGTGTTATTTTTAAATTGGCGAAACGTTCTTAATTACTCCATTGAACCTTTGCAACATATTTGACGGGTTTCGTTCAGTGTCGGGTTCGATTCGCGCGTTTTCGTCGCGTGCGATACGTTTTGTAGAAAACGTAAAACGTTTTAGATATTATCGTAATAATATAAGTTAAATAACAATTATTTATCATAATTAGGTTATTTAATAAAAAATGTTTTTCACCAACGTCCGTATTATTGTGTCGGATTCCATCCGATCGAATTTGCGTAATTAAAATTTAATTACGTACGTGTATATATATATATTTACATACATACGAACTGTTACTGCACTTAGTCCTATTTCATACTAAATACAAGTAATAATGATCTATGATTAATCACTAATGACGGCCTAATTCGCCGGGTGTCACAGTATATCTCCCATATTCGCTAGTGGTGGTCCTTTGGTCACCATCACCCCTTGCCCGTTTATGGTTTTCTTGTCTTAAACTATTATATAAGTTAATCATCGGATCTTGGGAGGAAGATGAAGCAAACATTGTAGAAATCGAACTAGAAGAAACATTTGTTGTTGAGGTATATTTTTGAAAATAATAACCAAATAAATCTTTAAATGATTTGTTAAAATTTTCTTTTATATTATGTGAAAAAAGTGGGTCTTTGTCATTCAAATCCAAATCATTAAAAATGTTATCGATAAGCATTTCCACCCTGAAAATGTTCAAACACGGGTTTAATGCGGCGGAACAAGTAATTACCAGTGGCATTTCTTGAAAATATTTTCTTAGTTTTGCTTTCATGAGAGCCACCATTGTTGCATATACTTCACCTTCAAATTCGTATTGGCTTAATTTTGTAGTCATTAGAAAAATTTGATTAAGTACCAAATGAATCGTGGGATAATAAACACCCGATAATAAAGTAGTTGCGGTTTTAAAAACTTTGAGCGATTCGGTTATCTATTGAATAACCTCCCAATATTCGGAGGGAAATGGTGTTGCAAGACCTTTTTGAACAAGTTTATCATGAAAAACGTATAAAGTGTCGCGTTGGCGTAAACCACATACAAACATATTGTAAGTCGAATTCCATCTTACGGGCATGTCCCAATTAGGGGTTAAAAAAATGGAATTCGTTTCCTTACACAATTTAATATAATGTTTGTATCTAGCCTTACCCCTACAAAATATATCTTGTAACATAGTTTTATACACTTCTTTGACTACGATTATTTCTCCAACCGCTAGTCCGTCTTGCACAACCAAGTTAATGATGTGTGCAACACATCGACTATGATAAAAAATGCCCTTCAAAGGTGGTCTGTATTTTATAATTAATCTTAGAACGACGTTTGTATTATTACTCGCGTTATCAAACGAGATTGAAAAAACCTTTTGTTCTAATTTAAACGCTTTCATTACATCTCGTAACATGTAAAATAAATTTTGACCCGTGTGAGGATACTCAAAGTCTTCAAAAGCAATGGTACGTTTCATCATTTGCCAAGTTACGGGATCAACCCAATGTGCGGTAACGCAAAGGTACGAACCAGGCAAACCATGAGGAGACGACCAAACATCGGTTGTTAATGATATACTGGTATTTAAGTTTTCAAAACCGGTTTTTAGTTGCATTTTAGCTTGTTGCCACAATTTAAGGGCATCACGTTTAAGAGTAATACGACTTACATGATTATATCGCGGTTGAAGAGTATTTTGAATCTCCCTAGTAAGCCGAGGGTTGTCGAAGTGGTTGAACGACAAACTTTCTTGAATCATAAAGCCCGTAAATGCTTGTCGACACCGCTCCGCTTCGTATGTAAAAATACCCACATCCCGTGACATGGTTGCTTGACCCTCCTCCGGATTAGTTTTGACTCCATCACAATATCGTGATGCATGTGATTTCAACGTTGAGTTGAAGTCGGCTTTCAAAAATTTCCCGCAACGTTTACAATGTGTCTTAGTTGTACCATCCGACAAAAATACTTTGTCGTAGTTACACCAAACCTCCGGATTTCGTTTGGTTACCAAAACTTGAACAATAATTGGTGCATTCGAAGAACCAACACCGACGGAAGTTGAAGAAGATTGAGTTGCCATTTTGAGAGTGGTTAGAGAGCGGTTAGAGAGCGTTTCGAGAGTTTTGTAAGCGAATCGTAAGCCTTTTTGAGTGTTTTAAGAGTAGAATGAGCAAGTTTGAGTGTTGTGACTAAATCATACCCAAGGTATCTATTTATACTAATTTTAGGATGACAAAATGGTAAAAAAAACACAAAAAAGGTCAAAAACGGCTATTTAAAAAAAACGACTATTTTTTCACAGCTTAAAAAACTGGTTCCAAACCGGTTTTTGTAACCGGTTTGGGTAAAACCGGTTGCGAACCGGTTCGCCAACGGAAACATCCAAACCGGTTTTGGTCAAAACCGGTTTTGATCGGTTTCGGGGTTTTTTTCGATTTCGGTTTTTTTGGTCACCCCTACATTAGTTATATTTAGTGTTCTGTTTGCGGGGTAAGGGTCGGGTGCGAATCAAATCCGTTCAAGTCTTCAAGGGTTCAAGTCTACCGGACAGGCTGATCGAGTCTATGACACGAGTAACCCGAACATTATTATGGTCAACTAAAATCCTAAGAAAGTAATTCAATGTAGCTAAATATACGATAAATTCACAACCCAATGTGTTGGAATGGGCCTGATTGGGCTTAACTTTTTTGTAAAACGAGAAGATAAAATGAATGGTGAGAGGCTAATTAAACCTTCGGGTTTCTTCATGCTTTTTTTTTTTTGTCAAAGGATCTTTTGCTTTTCCTCCTTAATTTTTTGATCATAATTTGCTTACCTAAAAGATGAGAATATGATAATTTTGTAAAGAATGTTATATATGATTGTTGTATTTCTTTTGAATGTATAAAACTGTAATACTCCTTATCAAAGGTAGATGTAGATAGAGTACCTATGAGATAGCCGTCTCTTCAAAAAAATTTAGTTATATAAATGTTTTATAAATAAATAAGTAAGATTTTGCCCCATGAAAAATTAAAATAACAATTTTTTTTATTTTAACTCCTCTACGAGTAAATTCTAGCTCATGCCCCAACTCTTTAGATCCCATATTTCCATCACTTTACGTTAGTTTAAGCTTTTACACATGCAAAGTTTCCAATTTTTGTTAACTAATTAGTGTACAGAGAGAAACTCAAATACCCGGTGTAGTTGGATTTGGATTAGCGACGACCCGTATGTAAATAATATTCTATAACCAAATTTCACCAAACACATCGTATGTATCAAATATTATGATGCTTTTTTCTTTATTCTTGAAATCACAATCACAATTGCATTAAAAAAAAGTTCTTTCTCTTAAAAAAAAAAGTTAATAATAATAATTTATGCCTTTTGTTTAGCATTATATTTTATATTATATACAAAACTTAATTAGAAAGCGCATTGAGGCCGAATTAGAGTGTTGCAACCAAGGCCCGATAGGTTTCGAAAAGTAGACCACAACAAACAGCATATGAATGCCTAACTTATGGGCCTCGACATAGATTGACACGCCCGCCATTTCCATAATTCCATACGGTACTAGTCAATCAATAATCAATAACAAAATAAAAATAAAAATGTACGTCAAAAGCCGATAAAAAAGTAGTAACACTAAGGGGCCTTTGACCTAGCGATATGTGGCGAACTCTTCAATCAAGAAGTTGGAAGTTCAAGCCTCGTGGTATGCATGTGTAAGTTCGTATGATGTATATATTATGTATGGCTAAGTTAGCTTGTAAGTATATGATCGCCTTTCTGTAGAGAAAAAAGTAGTAACCACTTGAGTAATGTTGGGAATCTGACAAATACTCATTTATATATGTTTATTTAGTATAGATATAGATATAGATAAAAAAAAGTAGTAACCATAAGTTATAATTGATACTCATTAAAAGCTACAAAACATGTGATTGATATGTGTGATCTGATAAAAACTGGATAGATTAGTGACCATTTGTGGATATGAAGCAAATTAGTGATTTTGTATTTTCTTGATCTTCATTTCATTCCTTCTTTAGATTAACAATTGCACTTGCATCGATTCTGATGAAGGACGTGTTGAACAAGGATAATTGATCAGTCGAGATTAGGATATTCCATTGTTTATTAGTTTAATAATCAGTTCAAGAGTCTATTAGATTAGGATTATTATTATTATCTATTTAGTCATTTAAGTAATGTTTCACCGAATTACTTAATTGAGAAACTAATTCGTACACGATTCAAATATTTCCAAGACTATCTTCATACCCTTATTCGAAATCCCCAAGGATTAACCCTTATACAAAAAAGTACCTTTAAGATGTTTTAATATGTAAGTTTTGAAACACATTATATGTAAGGAAATTAGTTGATGAAAACTTGCAATCGACAAAGTGATCTTTGAAAAGAAACAACGACATAAGTCTACTCGATATTTAATATCTTTTCTATGATATGACCTCACTCCACTCGTTCCTCCAACTTGGTTGCTTTATATAGATAAAACTTAAAAAAGATTCTTAAAATATAAATATCTTGCTCACAAAGTTGAAAAAACCCTTTACACCAGTCAAAATCTTATGATCATAGGACTATAAGAGCACAAAACGTGGAGAAGGGCATGCATCAACGTTCAACTACTTGAACTCCAGATCTCGACGTTAACTATACCGAATCGGTGTTCAAGTTTGGTGTTCAACTTTAATGTTTTTGGTTAAACGTTGTTTGAAACAATTTTTTCTTTTTTTATTATTTACCTTTTAAATCCAACGGCTAGTTTTAAATATAAAAAAATTAGAGCCGTTCAACGCTTAGAGTTTTTTTTTCCTTTAAAATTTGAATTCTTATTTTTAACTCTAAGAATATACATACAATTCACACGATTATATTTCTCGTGCTATTTATTTTGTTTAATTATTTAAATATTTTTATTTAAAAAGTAATTAAATAAATAAATTGCACGCTGGACTGAATACTGAAACTGATCAGTGTTCTCCAGTACTCCTAATTTCAGTTTTACTGTTCTTTTCAGTGTTCAACACTGAAATAAATAATGACTACAAGAACAACCACTCCTTATGCTCTAATGTGAGTTTTATTGTATTCTTGTATTCATGATGAATTTAATCATTTTACTTAACTTACTTAATTTCCATACACATTTCAAGACATAACATCAAAAAGAGCGATTCATTTTGATTGCCAATATATTGAAATATAAGACAAATGGTGACCATTAGTATGTATATCTTTAGTTGAATGCATCAACATGATCTAAGGACCAACATTATCATTTTTTTAAAAAAAAAAATAAAAAAAAAATGATAACAACGTACCTAAAAGGATGTAGGAAGAATTTAAAATACGCATTAATGTGTATTCATACCACAATAAATTTTTCTATCGCTGAATTTTAGTTGACCCATATAAATGTCAATTAAAGTAGGGTAAATTGCATTTTTTGTCCCTGTAGTCTTTCGAATTCGCTGATTTTATCCTTTTACTTTTTTTTCCGCAGCACTCGTCCCTGAACTTGCCAATTTTTGCAAACTTTGTATTTTTCTGTTAAAACTAACAAGTGTCCGTTAAATCAAAGTGAAATGACCAAACTACCCGTCAATATTCCAAGAACAAAACCCTAAATTTACTCAGAATCCTGATATCATGATAACCTCTTTCATTTTCACTAAAATCTTCAACAACACAAACAAACACCGTTAATCTTCAATTTCATTATACATATATACACCTTTTTTGATATGAACTTGGGGACCGAGAAACACAACTCACAAATCATTAACCCTAAGTCATACCGCTAAATCGTAACACGTATCATCAACACCGAAGGATTCATGTAACTCCGGCGACGGGGTTCAAACCTCGATTTTAGATCTTGAAATGCAAACCTAAAAATACGAATCAAAAGCGGGTTCAAACCTCGATTTTGAATCTGTTTGTGGGTCAGATTCGATTTTAATTCCGGATCTCTTTGTGTGTCGATTTCAGAGGTGCGGGTGGTTGTGTGAGTTCATCGGAGAGAATGAATCAAAGAATGATATTAATAGAAATTTGATATGGGTATAACATATATTGTGATGTTAAAATCAAAAGTACTGTGTGAATAGATTTATTTCTTCAACGTTTACAAAATCAATGGGTTTGGATCTGGATGTAATACGCATTTTTTGTATCTGGATCTGGAAAACCTCGACGGAATCGATGGTGGCACCATCGTCGAGTTTGGATCTGGATCTGGAAAGACCTCGATGGAATCGATGGTGCTTGTGCTATTGGTGGTGGGTAAAAAGATCAGAATCAACGACCGGCACTCTTGATCTAGAACCGGCACACAAGAATCGTATTTTGGGATCTACTCCGGTGAACGAAATCGTTTTTAAACCATATGAGGAAGATGAAACAATGAAACAATGTAAACCGGCGCAAATATTGGTGTTTGGAGGTGCTTCGAGCATAGATGTAAGTGAACATGGTTCTGGTTTTATTTTGTACTATTGAAAAGTAAATGATGTGTATGATGAATTATGGTGTGTTTAGGAAGAATAAGGGTAATTTGGTCATTTTACAGCGACTTTACGCTCTTTTTGTTAACTTTAACGAAAAATGCGAAAATTGATAAGTACATGGACGATCTCAGCGAAAAAAAAAGTACAAGGATAAAATCGGCGAATTGAAAAGATCACAGGAAAGAAAAATGCATTTAACCCATTAAAGTATAAACTTTATACAGGTCATTGATATACAAGACTATCACTATTAATACCCTCCCTCTTTTTTTCTTTTAATATTTATGGTGAGGTGATGATGGTGACGGTGATTCATTTTTAAAAGTTACTTTTTCATAATCACACTTTTATTTGTACAACAATAACGTACGTATTAAATTGAAGCATTTACTCTGTTTATAATTAACTTTATTTTAATTTAATTTATTTATATTTATTTATTACGTTTACAGTATTCTGATGATTACACAACTAAATAGTATTATGATGATTACACAACTAAATAAATAGAATGTCAAATGTATTGTAACTCACGATACGAATGTTGAGTGAGTTGAATGAAAAAATGGTAAAAAGGTGGAGAATATAAGAAAACAATATGATTACTCTATTTAATTTAAAATTCAACTTACACTCAAATTTTTAAAAATAAATATCTTATAAAACGTTATGATTAAAAATTATAAAAGTTACGTATTTAAAATTAGCGTATTTTTCTATTCGATTAGAGATATTACAAGCTATATTTTCGAAAAAAAAAATTCTTTCATTTTTTACAGGTCTTAGAAAGTGTGACTTATATAATCACATTTAATTTTATGTATTATCACATGTGATTTATGATAAAATTTTAATATTAGTACATGATTATTCATCAGTGGTGGATGTTAACTTACACATTATTACAACTTAATATTCATTTATATAAATAACTATAAATTATATTTAAAAATTAAATTCATTTAGAGTCAAAATCACATTTGGTTATTGATTTGAGGTTTAATCACATTTATTTTTTAAATGAAGTATGCAATAAAAACCGATAGTTAATGTGATTTCACCTTTATATTTATTTACATGTATAATCATAGTTAATTATTTAAATTCATATTTATATACACTTCAATTATATGTTGTTACTAATTTAATGTTTAATCACAAGTGATTACAACTTAATTTTTTTATATGTTTATTAAATTATCAAATAAAATTATTTTCATGTAATTTTAAACTTATAATTTTTAAATTTCATTATTTGCATGTGATTGTAGTTAGTAATTTAGATCTTAATATTTGATTGTATATATAATTACATGTGAGTGTTAAATAACATGTAATTTAACATTATGAATTTTAAATAGTCGTTAGAAAATGAAAAAAAAATGTTCATATGAAATATGTCATGTGATATCTCTAGTTAAATATAAAACGACGCTGATTATAATTGTGTAATTTTTATAATATATAAATATACAATTTGTCAAATATATATATATATATATATATATATATATATATATATATATATATATATATATATATGTGTGTGTGTGGGGGGGGGGGGTTCAATGTAGAATGCTAAAAAAATGTAGAATGGAGAACCAATAGGATTGCTTTATTTTCTTTGAAACCCAATTTCCACTCGGAATTTTTAAAATTAAATATCTCACAAACGGCATGACTAAAAATTATAAAAATTACATATTCAAAATCAACATTTTTCTCTCTTCGATTAGAGATCCGACAAGCTATAGCTTCTACAAATTTTGTTTTTCTTCATTTTTGTCGGGTCTTAAAAAATGCGATTTATATAATCACATGTGAATTTATGTATAATCACATGTGATTTATGATAAAAATATAATATTGGTACACAATTATTTATCAATGGTGGATGTTAACTCACACATGATTACGACTTAGTATTCATTCACATAAATAACTATAAATAAGATTTTAAGAATTGCATTCTTTTACGGTCAAAATCACGTTTGATTATTGATTTGAGATGTAATCATATGTGTTTTTCAAATGAAGTATGCGATAATAACTGATAATTCACATGTATTTTCACCTTTATATTTATTTACATGTATAATTATAAAATATTATTTGAAATTCATATTTATTTATACTTTATTCACACGTGTTTACTAATTTAATGTTTAATCACATGTGATTATAACTAAAAAAATCGGAAGGTTTATTAAATCATCAAATAAATTATTTTTATATGATTTTAAATTATAACTTGTAACTTTGATTATTCAAATGTGATTATAGCTAGTGATTTAAAACTTATAATTTGATTGTAAATATATTCAAATGTGAGTGTTAAATCACATGTGATTTAACATTACGAATTTCACATGCTCATTAGAAAACGAAAAAAAAATTCGTCGGAAGTATGTCGTGTGAGATTTCTAATTAAAGATAAAAAGATGATGATTTTAACGGTGTAATTTTTATAATTTATAGATATACCTATTTCCTATATATATATATATATATATATATATATATATATATATATATATATATATATATATATATATATATATAAAAGTTCAATGTAGAATGCTAAAAAAATATAGAATGAAAGAACTAATATATTGCTCCATTTCAATTACTCATTTTCACATTTGTTTATAAATCTAAGTATCTCACAAACCGTATATCCATAAATTATATAAATTACACCGTTTAAATCAACGTCTTTCTATCTTTAATTAGAGATATCACATGATATACTTTCGACGAACTTTTTTTTTTCTTTTTTAATGGGTATGTGAAATTCGTAATAACAAATCACATGTGATTTAACACTCACGTATAATTTTAAAAAAGTATTTGAAATGGTTCAACGCTATTGATTTTTTTAATTCTTTTTGAACTTTTCTCGGTATCTTAAATGGTGTTATAAATGATCATAAAAATCAGTAACCAAAATGTCTTAATTATGCACATTAATTACGTACTATTATCAAAATACCTATAAAAGCATCGTATCGTATATGGTATACAACCCAACTAAATCAATTGTCAGTAATTGTTTTTGAAATATAACAATTGAAATTGAAATTAGTTTCAAAAAGATGACAAAGAAAATGATGTACCTCCTATGTTTGCTAGGTAATAATTTCTCATTTATAACTTTTATTTATTTATTTATTTTGACATTAAAGTTTATTTATGTTGAATATATGGATTGATTTATGAATGCAGTTGCTTGTGAACAAATGTGTACGATTATGGCAATGGATTTGAGTCCTAGGAATAATGCCGGTAATAACTGCATAAAAGTATTAGGAGTCTGTAACGATGATTGCAAAATCGGCTGTTGCAAGACGAAGTGTAAGGCTTTTGGTGGCATTAAAGGGGTTTGCGTTAAGGATGTTTGGATGCCATATCATTTATGCCAGTGCGTTTTTCCTAATTGTGATTGAGAATGAGACTTCAATTCGGAATGTTATTAATGTCATTTTATTGATGTTTATTACATTTGCTTCAACCTTAACAATGTTCTCTGACTATAATACTGCCTAAGAGTTCAAGACAACGTCGATTCTTCTAATTAACGTTATTTTTTAAGGTCTTTAATGCTCAATGGTTCTAGTGATTTGTTTGTGATCTAGTGACCAATTATTAAAAAAAAAAAAAAAAAAGGTGATAGTGTGTTGGTATTTATTACAATCGGGCTAATGTGATAACAAAATATAGTCCATTGATGTCTCAAAGGTCATATGTTTCTGCTCTAGAAAAGACCATCCAAGTAATCGTTTAAATTATGAGCAGTAGCCGAGACATAAGGGGATTGGACTGTGCTTGGCGCCTTGGCCCAATGGTCCCCTAATTGATTATTATTGTCTTAACTAGCCCAATGTCCAATATCATAGACCCACTCATCCATAATAAACTAGTCAACCCATTTTCTTAAGTTAACAGCGGCCGATAAATCTATAATGTTAACGCGGCGTTTGGTTTGATATAGGATATGGTAATAAGAATGTCAATGGGTATGGTTCGAAAGAGAAATGGAAGAGAAAACAGAACCTATAATTATATTTTAAAAAAAAGTATTTAATTGTTAAAAATATGATATGAATAAAGAATAAAGAATAAAGAAGAAATAAATTGAACGTGGGAGGGAGTAATTGAATCCGACATAATAATTACCAAAACACATCAAAACCCCTCATCCTTCATAGGTTTATGAAAATCTTTGTTTTGTGAGTTTTGCCATATTCATTCTTATAAAACAAACACTGTCACTTTTATATACCCCCATTGTAAAACTCTCAAAACAAACAACGACTCTAGGCATGACAATTCTCATCCGACCCGATAGACATTCACCCGCCCCGATCCATTTGTGATGGATATGGATGGACTAAATGGATGAATATTGGATATGGATGACAATTTGTGATCCACGGATTCATCCGTTTTCACCCGAAATACTTATTATATATATGATCGTTTATATAGGAGAATATAAAATTGATATAGGATTAACAAAATTATATCTTATTATATGACCTTATACATAATGAATAAACATATCTTCTTAGTACGAAACATATCGTTTAGTAATGTACGATAACATATAATATTAATTTTTAAAATGTATATTTCCAAAATAAATAAAAAGATATTAAGTTATATACTGAAAATACTTCCGTTGAATAATTATAAAAATTAAAACATTATAAAATAAAATAACATTTGTGAGAAATAGTTTTAACTATGACAACCATACTACATGTTCTATTAATAATCTCACCAAAAAAATTAATACAAGAGTTATAACTTATAACTCCACACCTAACATACCACTTCATCATCTCTAGTTCTCTACACTATAAAATAACTCTACTACACCACATTATCTCAGTATCATAAACTCTATCAAAGAATTTGTTCTTTCAAAATGGATTTGAGTAATCAAAATAATAATATGAATGATCTTCGTTTGTCTGTGAAAAAAATACATACTCTTGTGAAGTATGTGAGGTCCTCTCCCAAGAGGCTACAAAAATTCAAGTCTTGTGCTGAAGAGGAGAATATAGAAACTAATAGCCTTGTCCACGTGGACGTTGATTCAAGATTGACCTCTACCCTTTTTGTGATGTTTTATATTGATAGCAATGTCATTTAGTATGGAATTAAAATTTAGTATGTACTTTAAAAAAATGTTAATTGATATCCAATGGATATCCATTAACCCGCTTGATCTAGCGGATATGGATATAGACGGATGAATTAAAATTAAACGGATATGAATATGGATTATTTTTTTTAATGGATATGAATGTGGATATGGCATCATCCAATCTATATCCGATCCATTGTCATTCCTAGCTACCTCTAGTTTAAAGTAATATAATATATATTCATATAATATAATTTTTTAGTTGTCACGTATCATCGTACTAGTAATAAATATAAATAGATTTTTGTGGATAAATTAATTCATTAGGTTCTCTGTAATACCAACTAAGTAACAAATTAAGCATGATATTATGATAATAAATATATTTAGTAGAAAATATATCACCATAAAGTACCTTAAAAAAATATTAAATTATTATTTTCATACCAAAAAAAATACAATTTTGGTAGAAAGGTATCTTTTATGCTTGAGGATTTAAACACTTTACGTGTGGGATATTAAACACTTTACAAAGGGCCTACGAATGCATTTTTGCAAACAAGTTATACTATAAGAATAACTATTTGATCAATTGGATGTTGCCGATGTAGTACTTTCACACTAAACGTTCAGACTTTACATGTGTGATCGACAGTTCAGAAGTTCGAATCAGTGCCTCAGCATGTGTGGGTGATTTGTCCGACACTGATGTTCCTTGCGAGTGAAACGAACGCGTACCATTTTTTTTCTTCATTTTCTACGAATAAGTATTTGAACGAATGTAGAAAGAAAGACGGAATCACGATGAAAAAAAGAAACTTATTTAGGAAATATTTCTTTATTTGTCTTCTTTTTTCCTGAATAATGTTGTGTGTATCACTCAATTGTACAGTACAAGTCACACACAAAATCCTCGGTTTCATTTCATCCTAGAATTTTCACTCACAAAATCATTCTCCTTCAACAATTCTTAATCAAAATGTACACATCTGTTTGTATGGATATTTAGTGTAGATTATCTGGTCGCACCACTAACGGAAGTTAGTTATAAATATCAGACTTCACCTCTTTGGTGTTAATTCATCTTTGCATAAACATGATCTCACTTTTAATCTGTTTCTTCTTCGTCTTAGTGGCGGAAGCTGGTCATAAACTGCCAACTGACCAAGCTACGGCTTTAAATCAATTCCGACTCACGCAACTTAGTGCACCATTTCCTAAATTCAAACCACAGTACAACTTGAGTTTACGTTCAAAGGACCGAACCCATATGATAAAACAAGACCACTTGTTAAAAACCGGCCTACCTGGTCAGCCGTCTTCAGGGGTCAACTTTAAACAGTTTGCGGGTGAGATCGTAGTTGATCGTATGGCTGGAAGAGCATTATTCTACTATTTGTAGAATCTGCCACCGACTCTTCGACTGATCCGTTGATATTGTGGCTTAATGGAGGTAACTTGGTTTATAAAAGCTTAATTCTTCACCATGTATTTGTGCTTCTAGTATTCATCTGATTTTAAGATATATATTTTCTTTTAAATTTCGTATAGTAGTTTGTTAAATGAGGCATTGTTATTCTAAACAGAGCTGAATAACCTTGATTTGCTACTGCATTTGCTAGGGATTTAGGCAAATTTTATAAGTATCTCTTTTTAGTGAGTATTATTATATTTAATAAACAGAAAATTAATGATCTTTAGCAATAGTGTTTTTTATATGATCATAGAACGAGTAACACTCTAAATCAGTAAATTGTAAATATTTCCACAGCCTTCTAATTAGACCTGTTCCCAGATTTGTTATAGACCCATTAATCTGTGGTGCAGGACCTGGGTGCTCATCACTTGGCATGGGTGCGTTAACAGAAATAGGTCCATTTGGTGTGAACCCCGATGGTCAAACCCTGTACTCTAGAGAGTTTGCTTGGAACAAAGGTATGTTGGTTTATAACTAACCGAACTGAGAAGGGTTTTTTGCCGAAAAATGAATCAATAGTTCTCTTTTTCGCATTTTGGGGTATCAACTAATTTTGTTTTTTAAAAATGAACCACTAATTTATAATCGAACATTTTTGGGTATATTGATTCATTTTTAAATTAGTGGTTCATTTTTAAAAAATGAAAATGTTCGATTTTAAGGGTACTAATACCCGAAAATGTTCGATTTTAAATTCGCGATTCATTTTTAAAAAACGAAATTAGTTGATACCCGAAAATGCAAAAATGAGAACTATTGATTCATTTTTCGGCAAAAAAAACCGAACTGAGAATTACAACTATTTTTTGCACATTTTTTTTTGTTACTATTGAGACTGATATTGATAAGTACGATAACGCAGTGGCAAATGTATTGTTTTTTGGAGTCTCCGGCTGGTGTCGGCTTCGCATATTCTAACACTACCTCTGACTACAACATTACGGGCGATCATAGGACAGGTAAAGTAGTTATCTAGACTCCCACCTACTTTGTACGATCATTCTAATTATTTGGTTTTTTGGTATAGCTGAGGATACTTGTGTTTTCCTGATGAATTGGTTTGAATTGTACCCGACGTTTAAGGACAGGGATTTCTACTTGACAGGAGAATCGTATGCAGGTTTGATTTAGTAAAATTAATTAGTCAATTTTATCATTAATTAGCAGTTAATTATTTAAGTGTTTGCCAAAGCAGGGTATTATATACCAGAACTAGCCGATATCATTCTGGAGACTACCTCCCTAATAAACCTTAAAGGAATCACGGTAACAAATTATTTAATCTCTTTAAAATGTTTCTACATTATATATTGTGATGATGATTCTGTTTTCTAATTAAATATATGATGAACAGATTGGAAACGGGTTGATTGATGAGGAAAGTGACACACGTGGATTGATAGATTACGCCTGGACCCACGCTTTGTTTTCGGATGAAACTCACAAGGATCTCACTAAAAAATGCACTTGTGGCAAGTATCGCACCAAGTCTCGTTTTGAGGCTTACATGTCATATTTGAAGGGAATAGAGATGCTAAACTATTTCAATCTATATAAACCCAAATGTGAGCCATCACTCAGCACTCACCCCCCCTACTAATCAGACCGATCCTTGTGACCTATTATATGTTCTGAGCTACCTAAACCTTCCACAAGTCCAGGCAGCTCTGAATGCCTACAGGATAAATTGGAAACCTTGCAGGTAACTAGTTAAGTCCTATTCATACAGATTAAATTTTGTTAAATTAAAAAACAGCAACTTGGATTGTTAACGTACAGGAGGTGGCGGGATTCAAGGTGGTGTATGATGGTTTGACCTTCGCTACGATCATGGGTGCTGGACATCAAGTGCCAGTGTCATATCCAGATAGATTGTTTCACCTGTTGAATGATTTTCTTGGAAAGTTATGATAAGTACTAGTAGTAAACTAATCAATTATAAATACTTCACCTTTCATATTCTTTCTAAAACTGTATCTTATTATATGTAGCAAATCAACTTGACTTGAGAGTATTTGGTGTCTATAAGTACTTCATTTTGTTTTGCACACGAGCCATTTCTTTTAATAGCACTTTTCATTCTAATGCTCGAGAGATATTAATAACACAGAAAACCACATATAAAATGGAATTATGGAAAATCAGTTTTTTTTATTGACAAGGAGGATGATAATAGCAATTACATAAAGAACGTCCGAGTACTGGACCACCCTCACAAAGCCCCTTGCCACCTGGGTGATTTTGCTCACAAAGCTCCTCGCAACAACCGAGCAGGCACGTCTTGTTGTCGCATATCCCCACATCTGTCTTACATGTACCATTCGGGGTTATAACTGAATCCTTTGGAGCCACCTCCGATGCCTTTAACATACAAACATGTGTACCGACTGCACATGTTAAATTAAAACTTTGATGGCTACTTTTTCCAGTCAATTTTCAAAAGACAAATCTGATACATTGTACATTCATTTTAGTTAAAAACAAAATTTAACTTTTTTCATATAAGATTTTAAAGTATTGTTTCTCATATCTTTCAGTAAAACAATTAAATTATCAAGAATTTAAAAAGGAACAAAAAGGTACCTATCAAGCAGAAAATGACAATCACGTGAGTATTCATTTTTTGTATTTAGTCTTGTAAACACCTCTGTTTACTGTTGCTAATTACATTGGGGGTAAATGGGTAATCTCGTTTTATAGCCTTCGAGGTGATGTATTTAATTAGTAAATTCCAATTAAACGTTATGGTAGTATTAATATTCACATAAATGCTTTGATTTGTTAGTTACGTACCATCATAAATATAGATTACTTTTTAAATTTATGACCAAAAAAAAGTGTTTACATAACATAATTACCAAATCATTGCCTCACAATGGAAGCCTGGAAAATATAAAAACTTGGGCCAATCTTATCTTGCCCAGCTCTTTTGGACTTAAAAAGGCAACATTTGGGCTAGATTCAAATGGATCATTAAAAGACTTGTGATGGGCTTGTTCTAGAAAATTATTTGAGCCCACTCACCCACCTGTAGTCCTGTAGATAGGATTAAACAAAAAGATCCAAGCTACATCGGCCCCTGCCAACCTATGTAAAATTTCGCATGTATCGGTCCAAAAAACTGCTCGTTTAAGTAAGTAACCGTGAAAAGAAAAAAGTCCTTAGAGGAATTGAGAATCGTTTCTGAAATAATGTCACAACCCTCTCAGTTTACTATAGTTCTTATAGAGATGATGTAACACCTCGTAATTTTAAATGTGATAGTAAATATAGTTTCAAGAGAAGTGAATATATTGGATAGAGGTATAAGGGATCAGTTAAGTTTTATGATAAAAAGATAGTATATATAAAACGAAGATATAACTCTTAGCTATTTGTATAATTTATATAATATATGGATGACGTTATAAAACTATGTGTACACAAACCTATATATTTGCGCATAATATTATTTATAATAATAATATAAAGATATATGAGGAATAAGTAAAAAGAAAATAAATAAAAAGAAAATGACTTTTTTTTAACAACAAAATTTTAGTAAAAACTAGCAACAAGCTAGAAAAGGATTACAAAAGGGAATTACATAATAGAAAGCAATAAAGGATTACGTAGCTAATTGTTCCAAGAAATATTACATTTTCTATTCCGACTCGTAAACATATGAATGAAGTTTCCACTATCTTGTCCATAAAACCAGTTCGTTTGGGGGGATGCCGAGAGAAGATTGTAACATTCCTGAACTTCCAAAGAGATCAAAAAACAACTCCAAGAATAGCCACAACAATCTCTTTGTTCTCTTTGGAAAAATGTCTATGATCCAATTCTTCAAGAACTTCTGTGATAGTTAAAGATGTAGGGAAATCCAAATCGAGCCATTGGAAAGTATTTAGCCAAATGGAAGTAGCAAGAGAACATGTCCACAAAATGTGATCCGCCGTTTCAGGAGAAGACGTACAAAAAGGGCATAAGATAGACTCAATCTCAACACCTTTATTACTTAAGTTCCATCTTGTGGGTAACCTGTTGCGGAGAGCACGCCAAATAAATATATTGACTTTTTTCGGGGTATACGGACAACATCTTGTACGGGGTTGAGAATCCGGCAGAAGAAGGGAATCGATATGTTTTCGAGTAGTCTTGACAACAAACGTGTTTGATATCAAATAGTAATAGTAAAGAAATTTTTCATGTGAATATGCGAATGCCATGGCATAATATATATACCAATATCGAAATTACTGCTTATAAATAGCACAAGAATTTCACAAATGAAATCGCACCAACCTCTATCTTTACTCCAACATAACAATTATATAAAGTATAAACGCTCGAGATGGGGAATAGGAAAAGTCACACATTTTTCTTAAAGTTATACACTTAGCCTCTTATATATAACGGTAAGTTTCTATATGCTTCCACTTTGAGCTTTATCTTTATTTCGTTACGTTGGATCAATTAAACTTAACCTTCATTCTGTTATTTATGATTATTACAGTTTTATATAATCGGTGAGATCCAGTAGATCTATAATACCTTGAACTATATTATTACTGTGCATATTTTAAGTTATTGATATCTCGTTATTATGAGCATGCATAAACAATGAATGTTATAAAACTACTGGCATAGTAAAGAATTATGATGTTTTATGAACGATGAAAAGTGATGAAAGAGTGAATACTACGTTCCTAATTAAATTAAGATTAGTATGTTAAAGAAAGGATGTTCTATTGGATGATGAATGTCAATAAATTTTTAAAGGAAAAAAAAAATGATATTTTATAGTATTCATGAGAAAGAAGGATTACGTTGTTTGAGTACTTACGTGCTTATTTGTTCTAAGTATGTGTCAATGTGTTATTTCATACTCAAATAACTCTCACTTTCATTTGATATTCAGTTATACTGTTATCGTTATCCCTCAATAAATTCATCGTATCCACTTGCATAGAAATTCCTACCCTTGTATATAGTTACTTGATGAGCGGTGTCACTCCAATTACAATTTTAACACCCAGGTTGTGAATCATAAAAGGGTATCGAGACCGAGAAATCTTACAAGTAGTTATAGTAAGTACTAATGTATTGTATTGTATACTTTAAACTCAAACATATTGTAATAATATTCATGTAATGTATTATGTTCGATTTCATGAGTTCATATAGAACTCCATCTTTTCATTCGTTTCTATTAAATAAATGAGATTTATGTCACTCGAAAGTTAGGGGTGTCACAAATAATGTATAAGTAATCTTATTAGTTATTAGGGACACTGTATTTGTCTATGTATACTAAAAGTGAAACTCGTTGACGAAGCGATGACTAAAATGGAATAAAAAGAACTTAGGTGCTATAGGAAATGAAAGTTTCAATCTAGAAGGGGTAAAAAAACCTAAGTTCAGGGATCGATTTAGGAAATGAAATTTTCTAATTTAAGATAGACGAGAGGTGAGTTAGTAACTTAGTATCATAATATCCGTCGTCTCATATACACTTAGTAAAATATTCACTCTAAACCAACCTGAAACTATTATAAAAGCAAAAATCATGT
This sequence comes from Gnaphalium uliginosum, assembly GCA_963930675.1. NCBI lineage: Eukaryota > Viridiplantae > Streptophyta > Magnoliopsida > Asterales > Asteraceae > Gnaphalium > Gnaphalium uliginosum. Next base: position 69,938,678 of record OZ005680.1, read on the forward strand.
CACTAGCTATTAATTCTGAGAAGCCATTAATTCTTCGTAGAATCATGTAATAATTTTTCTGAGAAGCCATTAATTCTATGGCTAAATGAAGGTACGTTGTGAATGCGTGTTTGTAAGATGCTACTTTAAGATGTGAATTATGTAACTAATGATGTACTTGTTTGTGTTGCACGACCTGGTTGTTCATCACTTGGAATGGCTGCTTTTGCCGAAATAGTCCGTTTAATGTTAATAACTTGTCTGGAAGAATTTCATCTAGCACTCAATTCCGAACCTCTAAACCTTCATGGTACACTAGAAATGAAGCACTATGTACGTGGACCTCCTTTCACAGATGATCGTCCAGGAGATAAAGAATTACAAGTGCTACCGCCAATTGGTGAAAGTCAGTGTGATGATGGGGAACATAGAGATGAACTTGAGAGACGGTTCTATATTGGTGGGACCACTGGTTTTGTAATCGAACTTTGGACAAGGTGTAGTGCTTTACTGATCGTCAACCGTGGTGGGGAGAAATACCTTCTTTCTTTTTCTAGATAGCTTGAAAAATTGGGTTTATGTAAAAGTGATGGTGTTCCTAGCAAAGTATCAGAGGGAAGCACCTACAAGTAAAGTGTTTATTTGGATATCAATGTAAGTTTAACCTCATTAATTGGCCACGTGCCCACGTAAGAGTACTAGGCCCAATTATTTGGTTCAAAGATACCATGTCCAATTAAGACCAAGTATGTGACTAGAGCCCAACAGAGTAATTATATGTTAAAAATCCATCATCGTTAACTTAAATGTTATAATTGTGTGCAATGGAAATAAAGCACAGGCCACTACCAAAAGCCATCCTTAAACTATATCCATCGTTCACGAATTTATGTTGTGCCAAAAACTATGCAAACCACACGTTCGACATGAGATGGTGAAGATTGCAAATGGAGTGCCAAAAATGTGGTACACATTAAAAAGTTATTAGTTCGTTATGCAATTTTAAATGATCACCATATATTCAACATCCAATGATGGAGCCAAATATTTTAAAGATCTTTATATCTTTAACTTTTTACTTATATTAGATTATTACCCGTGCGATGTACGGATGAGTGAGAGATGTTGGAAAACACGGATGAGTGCGAGATATAATTGATGACATGAAGTTTACAAATGAAATTCTTTTGGATTGTTTTGAACTATAAAATGTGATTTGCACGTGTCTAGACATTCGGTAACAATCATATTAAAAACTTAAGACCGATTGTACATTAAATAACAAATTAAAGTATGTTACATGAGTTCTATGATTTAAGATGATACAACGTAGAAGAGAGCATATCTGTGTAAATGAATGAAACTAACTTTAGAAGGGTTAAAAAAGATGTGAAACATGAAGAGATCGAATACATTTACACCGGCATGTTTAATACATCCATACCCAAATCCAAAATCCAAACACCAAAATACTTTTACAAATGAAAACATGGGTTGCACTTGGTTAATAACAACCCAATTTATATGCCAAACATGGATTCTAAAAGGTTTATAATAGAAGTTATAAATTACAGGTGTGGCAGATATATTTTTAATCTGAATGATAGGAGCACAATATTTGTTTAGTGTTTAAAGGCCTAAGATTTAGGAGTGATAGTTATTTTTGGGATGAAATTAGGCGAATTTTTGAAGTTACGAGACAGTTCCATCCAAAAGTTGCAATGGTTGAAAGAGTGAAAAAATTTGGCGGGAAAAAGGAGAAATAATGATGACGTGGAAAAATTAGGCATTGGGTAATTAGGAGTTTAATATCCTTATTTAATTGATTGTTTGGATAGATAGATACAAACACCTTTTTATTTGTGAATGGTTGCACCTAACAATAACAATACATAGATTTTGCTATATCTAACTGTAAAATGATAAAACAATCCTAAAAATATGAAGTATCCTTCTAAACATACCACTTACAAACTTGAGCTAAAATTATTTATGTAAATTTTTTAAAAGGATAAATTAAGTTGGCCAATGATTACTTCCTTTTAAAGTCAAATATATATATATATATATATATATATATATATATTGTTAGATTTGAATGAAAACACTTAATTACCATCATGAAGTTAATTAATAATTCTCAACACTCCACATTATAAAGCTAAATATAATTTTGGACACAATAGATAGTTCGATAATCAATCTTTTAGGTTTTGACTTCCGTTTAATTTGGTCAACGTCAAATTTAGGTGTACCATATCAAGTAGATAGACATGGAGGCCCATTTCATCACATGTTTACGTGCTCCAAGACAGCCCTAAACTTTGACTTGACTTATTCCTCTTGTTCCCACTTGAATCCCATCTTAACCGTTCATCTAGACGGCTTTGAAAATCAACGGTTATGCTTGATCCAGATTTCCCTATTGGATTAATTTTGTAATCAAGATCTATGATGATTGGTCCCAACTGAAACTGAAAGTAGCTTTCACCAAGTCTTTCTTAACTGCGGTTGATCACCGTCCCATCGACGGCTATAACTAATCCTCGTCAGATTTCCCAGATCCAAACCCACCTCTCTTCTTATGGGAATTATCTAATTCCAGTCCTTCACTTTTTGTACATTTGTCAAAAAGTTCCCTCACCTTTCAACGAACAAAGATTCCTTTTGGATTTGAAATCCAACAACTCCAGGCTAGATGCTTCATCCTACACCTCGATGAAATTCAAACTCGTGAGAGTTTCAAGTTTAGAAAGTATGGATTTTACTCATACTCATACTCTAACTTAATAAGCGGAACGGAACGCTATAAAGAGCTCAATTCCCATTTCACTCTTGTTCTTTATCTTATTTTCTTCAAACTTAAAATACCAAATATTTTTCCCCCTCTCAATTTCTATCTTGTATTTTAAACGATCAAACTTACTTGTCCCATTTTTTTGTTGTAATTCAAAATAACCAAAATCAAAACTTATCAATTTAAACGATAATCTTTTCTCCAAAGTCCTTCAAATTAAATCAAATCAAATCTCTTACACGGGTGCCAATCAAACTTCAATTCCCACTTCACTTTTCACTTCAGTTTTGATAACCGTTGGTACCATCACTTCACTTTGCATCAGTTTTGTAAGGCTTCAGTTTATCGAAGGTGAAGTGAAGGAGATTGCGGGCCCGCACAATTAATATATATATTTTTATTTTTTATTTAGTGTAAATAAATAAATGTATATTGGTAAATGTGAAGTCGAAAAAACTAAATGATGTATCATGATTGACAGTGTTCAATCAATTGTATGTCGATTTTAAAAAATAGTAATATAGCGCTGATGTGACTTAAACTATGCATCACTATTGGGAGTAGTCTCACTAATACTTATCAAAATACCTTTCCTTAATATAAAAAATAAAGAAATAATCACATGACATAACAATATGCCAAAAAAATAGAAAACTTAAACAATAAGAAAGATGAAGGATAGTAAATGTAAATATAACGTAAGTGTAATTTAAATGTCATGGGTAAAGCCTTTGATTGACCTCTCTTTTTCACCTTCCTCAAAACACACAACCCTGGTTTGTCTCCTCTCCCCTACCAGGTCTCCCACTTTCCTCATCTCCCCCCTGCGCCGCAATCCCACCACCTCAAAAAAAACATAACCTCAAAACACGCACAACATTAACCAACAACACAAACACAAATCAAATAAAAACTTATTCAATATGCAGCAACCAGCCAACACCAGCAACGGAACCAGCAACACCAACGGTGCAGCAGATTTAACCCAACAACAGCAGCAGCAACAACAACAATGGTTGGCGATGCAACAATACCAACAACAACAATGGATGGCGATGCAGCAGTACCCTGCTGCGGCGGCGGCGGCTATGCATCATCCTGCCATGATGTATCAACAGCCACCGGCGGCGTACATGCCTTATCACTATCAACAACAACAGTATCAACAACAACAGCAACATATTCATAGTAATAATCAGATTCAGAGTTCAAGTGAAGATAATAAGACTATTTGGGTCGGTGATCTGCAACTTTGGATGGATGAAACTTATCTCCAATCTTGTTTTTCTCAGACTGGCGAGGTTTGTTTTATTTTTGTTTTTATTTATCTTTTTATTTATAATACTTTTGTTTTGTGTTAGCTGTTTATGTAGTTAGTTAGTAGTGTTGTTGATTGTTAGTGTTTGGAATGTAACTAATTTAAGATGGGATAAAGAAAAGAACAAAAGAAAGTAGAATTAGATATTAAACAATTTGTATATAGTACAAATCTAGCATGGTACTAATACATTGTTAAACTGTATCTGGATCTAGTGTAAATATGTAATCATGTCTGATAGAAGAAAGCATTGTTTTATTAAATGGACTTGGACTAGAGAAATAACAGATTTAGACACGGAATTTGAAAGTCAAAATCATCCACTTTTAGGCATAATGAACAATGCCAGTAATAAAAAAGGCGCATGTACATGTCTGGATGCTGAATTTGAATAATAATCAAATAAGAAAGTAATGTTTTGGTTATAGGGGATATTAGTATTTGGGGGCAGAGTCTCGTTTGGAGGACGTTGGATCTATGTCCAAAAGAGTGTAGCATTTTTCATCTCAACTAGAACTTTTATATTATGCTTACTATAATAAAGCAAGAATCTGTAATAGTTAAAGCATTCGATACAAATTAAGGTTAGGCAGGTAAGTGTGGGCGTGTGGCTATTTTGGAATCGGTCTACACTTGAGGCATTTTAGAAAATGCTTTGTTGTTTATATAAGACCCGATGTGGATCTGGATATGTTGTTTCGACATTTAGACTTGTTGTTGGATACTTTTTTATAGATTATATTAGAACAGAGATAGAGATAAGACAGGACTTGAGATTTTTGGCATTTAGGGGTTGGAAAATCACTTTGACCAAGTAGACTAATATGTTGGCCACTATAAACAGAGTCCAGGGAGATTCTAGATCTGTTAACTATGTGGCAGTAATCGACCCAACTTATTTACAACCAATAATATGAACTGTTATTGCTTCTAACTATTTGTAATGTTACAAATTCAAGAATAAACACATAAAAATATGTAGCTAGCATGTACAAACAGTTCTTTTTCCAAAGTTCGAGCTAGAGTTATTATTTTTATGCAGTTCAATTGTATATTACTCGTTTCTTAGTTTAGTTATGGTTTCTTACATCTTATTAACACTGTCTAAAATGTATATCAGTGATGAAGGTCAAATGGAAGTGTAGTGAATTTGAGACTGAAAATCTAAGTACATATATTTTAATGAATAATGGGGGCAAATTTCTAGATTTCTTATTGTTACCCTTATATAGTTACCTGACATGATTATGTAGATATCTGTCACATGATTTTTTGTGAACATACTATTATATGCAAGTTTTCTTCTCTGTTGTTAAGACCATTAAAGAGTAGTTAGATATAAACTAATTTTGGTTTCATATTGCTAAAGTAGACAGTTTCTTGTACTTTCCAATTATTGTATTGTATATTGGAAAGCAGTTTTGCTGTCTCTATTAATGCAATTTATGTTTTATTCATGACACTGTATTTTATTTGATGTGCAGGTACAATCTATAAAGCTCATAAGGAATAAGCAGACTGGTCAATCAGAGCGTTATGGATTCATTGAGTTTGTTACTCATGCAGCTGCTGAGAAAGTCCTTCAGAGCTACAATGGAAGCATGATGCCAAATACTGATCAAGCTTTTCGATTAAACTGGGCGAGCTTTAGCACAGGGGAAAAACGTGGGGACACTGGTTCAGATCTATCCATATTTGTCGGTGATTTGGCTCCAGATGTTACTGATTCAATATTGCATGAAACATTTTCTAGCAGATATCCATCAGTTAAAGGTGCTAAAGTAGTTTTTGACACAAATACCGGCTGTTCAAAAGGTTATGGATTTGTTAGGTTTAGTGATGAAAATGAGAGAACACGGGCTATGAATGAAATGAATGGTCAATATTGTTCAAGTAGGCCCATGCGTATTGGCGTCGCAACTCCCAAAAAGCCATCAGCTCAACAACAATATGGACAGCAACAGCAGTTTCCATCACAAGGTGTGTTTTTGAGTCATGTATTTATTTTTATGTCACTATTAGGTTCATATATGTAAATATTTGTGTATATTTAGCTGTAATATTAGCAGGTGGAAATGGTTCATTTGGTGCCATGTCTCAAAGCTCCCAGTCTGATGAAGATTCTTCAAATACAACAGTAAGTTGTTGGTTCCTTTGGTTAACGACAACCAGCATATGCTAACATTATATGCTAAAATTTTTGACTTTTCTATAGATCTTTGTGGGTGGACTTGACTCAGAAGTCAATGATGAAGACTTAAGGCAAACATTTATTCAATGCGGTGAGATTTTATCAGTAAAAATACCTGTAGGAAAAGGATGTGGTTTTGTCAGATTTGCAAACAGGTATATGTCATATTTGATGTTCTTGCTTTTGTTAACCTAAACATATACACATCATCTTATTAGTTTTTTCAATTTTCCGATTATATAGAAGCAGCGCCGAGGATGCAATTCAGAATATGCATGGCACAGTAATCGGGAAGCAGACAGTTCGTATATCATGGGGTAAAACTCCAGCTGGCAGACAGGTATGCATTCTCCAGTCTCTTATGTTTATGACTATATAAAGTCTGCGGCTAATGTTATATATGAAATGAGAAAAAAGAAATTTCTCAGTCACTGTAACCACTGACTATTTATTCATCTCATCTTTTATTTTGCACCCTACTTTTCTACTTTTTTTCTTCTTTAAATTTTCTCCCAAATTTGGTATCTGCATGTCACTCCTATATAGTTCTATTACACTTGTCTGTGATTAGGAGAGGTTGATTATTATGTTTTTTTTTTATCATTATTAATTAAAGAGATTTATGAGAGGGAGCTAGGTTAGGAAAGATAGTTTACCTCTTAAAGAGTATAGCCTCACCAAAGAGAGATAGTTATTGTTATTTCTTTAAGTTTACAATTCAATTCTCATGTGTTTTATATCCGGGTCCTATAGAACTAGTATCAGAGTAACGTCAAGCCGTGTCTCTTATAAAACATTATAAAGTGGGTTGCAAACCAGAGCTCATTTGGGGCATAGGTGGGCCTGTATTTGGGCCTCATTTTGGATGGAATCATGACATGACATACCACATGGGCTTGTGTTTAGGCAAGAAAATAGGCCAGAGTGAAACATTTTGGCTAGTAGGCTTGAATCCCTTTATGGACAGCCTTTGAATGACTTCAGGCCCAATGCATTAAATGGTTTTTAGGCTGTCTTTATTTCAATTCCTGGGCCTAATTTTGGCAGGTTTATTAATGACATCAAAGAGACCCAAGGAAGTTGATTCTGAGTCGACCCACAGTCCACAGATATTAGATCTCTGTTCTGAATAAATATGGCATCTTATGTACTGGTATTGTTTAGGATTCACATTAGGAGTTTTTTAAGACTGCTGATTATTATGAAAATTTTATAAATCATATCAGAATATGCTATAATCATTATCAAAGTAACTTTATGAGTGTGCAACGTTAGTAGAGTTGGCCAGGACACTTTCCATATAGCTAGAAGATAGGTTATTTTCTGCATCATTGTTTGTTAACTCGATTTTTCTCAATTTATTAGATTTACAAGTCAATTTTCTTGAGTATTATTAGATCCCAATCACTTTAGTTTTGGTTCTTAGTAGAAAGCTAATGCATGAAAAAAGTAACAATGAAGGCCTGCCTAACTTCACGACAACCGTTAGTAGTGTGTTCATTGTACTCATGATCCCACGAATAATCTGTCCAAAGCTATCTAAAACGTAAAAGATGACTTCCCGTTCATTATGACTTGTCAGTTCTGATGACCATAGCTGGTATTCTTGTTTGTATAGATGCACATGCACTAGTACCTTCCATTTCCATCACTAGATTGAAGTGCTTGCCTTTCCTTGCACACTTTTAGGGCCAAACACCCAAAGGTACTATTCAATTTAATCCACTATATTTAGAATTTAGAATTAAGCATAAGATACTAGTGTCATCACATCATAGATTAAAGCTACGTTATGATACTCAATACCACACAACAAAAAAAGAGACAATACCACCCCTCAAGTTTGATGACATTTAAAATGTTTTATTATTACCCACTGTTGATATTTGAATTTTTTTGATAGCGGACGGACTCGAATGGAAATTACCAAGGGAAACAAGGTTATGGTGGTGGCGGTTATGGCTATGGGAATCAAGATGGAGGCATGTATGGTGGTGCAGCTGCATCAGCTTATGGATCTAACGGCTATGGAAATCATCAACAGCCCGTAAGCTAATGATTATCAAATGAAAACTTTTCTTAAGCTGATACTGCTGTGTCTGTGTTAGTCGAGACCATGATGAGATATCAAAGACTTATTATATTTTATTTTTCGCTTATAAATGTAACTGGAAGTTCTTTCATGTCTTATAAAGAGATTAAAGTTTTGGGGATAATTCGTTAGCATATTTTTGAATTCCTTTTATGTCAAAATATCAAATTGTTTGTAGGTCAATCTAACAATGAGTCCCCATCTAGAATATGGGAACTCAAAAGTTTGAATTTTATTGGCAAGTATAGTTAAAACTATGAACTTGAATCTTACCAAGACGATCAATGTATATTTGAGTTTCAAACTTGATACCACCGATTCATTCGACTCGATGATCATTTTGTCTACATATAGAACTACTTTTATCATGTGATGTAAAATTCTATTTTGTTTATAATTTATAGTAATTAAAATACACAGTAAGGTTTTCAGGTAATACTAAGTATATGTTACCTCTTATTATGTAGTTTATACTAAATAACAAATGACATATCAAGAAAAGAAATAAAAAAGTACATAGAGATTGAAAAAGATGCAACTTAACTGATCGATGTTGAAATGTATTGATAGAGACGCATACCTTTGATCTTAAGTTCTTAACACATCCGTACACAGTTCATTGACAATTAGAATCAGTAAAAACCACAACCAAAGTCATTCACAAAAACCAAACCATGATGAAAAATGCCACATGCATTGGCAAGAAATAGTCTGAAAACCTGCAGCGAAGAAAATAGTAGGAAGTATTCTGCAAGTAATCATGGTAAGCTGTTAATGAGCTTCATGATTTTCCTAAATCGGACGTGAAGGATGACATAGTTAAAGATATGGATGAGTCGAGAGTTATGGAAAGTGTTTTGTCGAAGCTGCTAATGAGCTTCATGATGTTCCTAAATCGGACGTGAAGAATGACAGTTAAAGATATGGATGAGTTGAGAGTGAATGGAACTGTTATGTCAAAGGGAAAGGGAGTAGGGGAGCTGCTAATGAGCTTCATGATGTTCCTAAATCGGACGTGAAGAATGACATAGTTAAAGATATGGAAGAGGCGAAGCTGCTAATGAAAGTGTTATGTCAGAGGAATAGCTGAAGCTGCTAATGAACTTGGTGTTCCCAGATCGGACGTGGATGACATAGTTTCGAGAATAATACAAAGCTATAGAGACACTATAAGAAGCCTAAAGGAGGCTTATGTGTAAGGACCGTGGTGAATATGCTTGTTTTAGCTGTGGTGAATAATACAAAGCTATAGAGACACTATAAGATGTTGATGTTTAAGCTGTCCTTGAAGATCTCAAGTGTCCCATGTTTATTGTTACTAATACAATTTTAATGTTGGTTAGCGTGCATTTATTGATCTTAAATTTTATTTTTAAAATAAAAATTATGTTAAATACAAATTTTATTTTAAAAATATTCAAATTATTTAAATGCAGTTTTATTTATTTAAAGAAAATCTCACTTAATTAAATTATTGTTAACATGTGTCATCAGCAAAACCCTAATTATAATAACCATTTCATCTCGTTAGCAAAATCCTAACAAAAACTATATATGAATACTGAACAAGGTAGCCTCAATGTTTTGTTAGTGGTGGTTATATATATATATATGCTCCAACTTGTTATTAAAAACCGGATTTTGTATGATTTACATCATTTTAGTTTATTTGAAAAATCCAATCGAAAAGCAAAGACTGTGACAAAACTTTGTTATCTTTCTAGAAAGTTGACCGAAAGTCAAATATATGGAGTTGTACACTCGTACTCAAGTACAAGAAAATAATATTTAGTTAGTCTATTATTTGGTTATAAATATAATATAATTATAATTATGAATAGTTGTGTTTGGTAAGTTACAATGTCGTCGTATCTTTTCTACTTTAGAAACAAATATTTACAATTTGTCACTACAGAGAGTCTAATATATATTTTTATTCATAAAAATAGATTCATATTTATGACGGTAATTAAATTGGTAATTAACTGACAAAGCAAACATTAATGTGAATATATTTTTATTACCTTAATTTGTATCCCAAATTTACAAGTCATCCTTATAAAAATAGATTATCATCAACCTAAACAACACAGTTAGCCAAGTTATTAGCAACACAGTAATTAAGTAGAGGTGTTTTCAAATACGTACAATATAATGAATACTTACGTGATTGTCATTTTCTGTTTGCTAGGTTATTTTATTATTTATTTTTTCTTCTTACATTCTTTATCGTTTTATTGTTTCTTACTATAATACGAGAAAACCAAATACTATAAAGAATGATATAGAAAATATTCATTTGTTAATTTAGGTAATTAATATTTTAATTTAGCTTTAACAAGTTTTAGTTTAACGTATGCAGTTGGTTCACAAGTTTGTATGTCAAAGGCATTGGACGAGACTAGAAAGGATTCGGTTGTAACCCCAAATGTTGACTGTGTCGTAGAAATGGGGCTATGCAGCGAACAATGCCCGATCGGTTGTTGTATGGATCGCTGTGCACGACAACATAATGGCACCGGGATTTGCGGTGAGGCCGGTGGTCCGATAGGCAGCCATGCTCCTTGTACTTGCCATTATACGTCCGATAAGTGCTAGTAATTGTTTCGTTGTTCAAATATAAAAAATTGATATGATTTCTGTTCCGTTACTTATTATTGGTACGTACCACCAAAAAAAAAAACTAAATCAAATTAAAGTTATGAACAATCGATAATTGAGTGATCAAACACATTGGTATAAAGGTTTTGGGTGCATCTTAACTAGTATTGATCAAGATATTTGATTTTCCTATATAAATAAAAACGCATTTCTTATAATATAATGATAGTAATAGTATTTGAAATCCCAACTGTTAAATGCGTTCGATTTTTAATCGCAGTTACTTTGTTACTGCATCTTAATCTCAAGTTGTTCATCCAGTTCTAGCAATTTAGACGTCTCGAATTATGTTTAATATATGACCCACACAATATTCGATCATCATAAACCTTATGATTAGTTCCAACTACAACATTGAATTACTTAAAAACTTGTTTAAAATTGCAAAAAGTCTCCGAGGCTGCGATCTCGATACCTCATGCCCTCCACCCCTGACTGTAGCATAACTCAACCCATCATAAACCACATTATATCCAGCAACCTGTTAAGAAATCAAGTATGAAATATACAATTAATATTCCGTTCTTATTTATTTATAATATGGTTGTAAGTTAATACGTTTACCTCTGAAGTATTGTCTATACTCTACCAATGCCACGGTTTGATTACTTTTAGACCCATGGCATCAAGTGCATACCGTGAGCTAGTCACTGGAACGCATGTGTCCAAGTCACCACTGTTACACGTAAACAAGTAACATGTTAATATTATACTTATTTGATCCAAGAAGTTTATAGTATGGACATTTAGCTTTTTTACATGTACAGAAGTATGCGTAATCCATGGCCAATCAATCTTTCGTATATGGGAAACATGGAAGATGGACTATCGAGCCATTGATGGTGTGCTTGTTTAGAGCATGGATCCCAAGTATAAGGTAGTGTGGTCCTGTTAGTGTTCAAAGCTGCCTGAACTTGTGGAAGGTTCAGGTAACTTCGAACATACAATAGCTCACATGGGTCCACATTACCTGTGGTTACATTACTTGAAAATGATGGATTACAGAGTGGCCCATAGATGTTCATATAATCAAGATGTCCTATCTCATGGATCATCTGCTCAATAGCCTTACCGCATTCAGGGGTTTCATAGATGGTACCTTCACTACAACTTTGATGGAGAGTTGCACGTGTGGCGCTTGAAAGCAATGCATGGCTCCAAGCGTAATCAATCATTCCCCTTGTATCATGAACATCCATCAACCCGTTTCCTATCTGTTTAAAGTCATGCGCAATAAAAATTTCAGTATATTTAACAAATTCTTATACACTAGACCTGCTATTTGCTGACATCGGTTTATCCTATCAATATTTGACCAAGATTCTTATCATTTTTTTTAAAAAAAACTTCTTATCATTACCATCCAAAGATCACATTTGTCAATTGAAATTTGTTACATCTTAAAGCTGCATTTGTTCCATTAAGACACCACTTATCAAGAAGCTGGCTAGCATCATCAACTATTGCTATTTATCATAATGTTTGCCTTTATGTATATTGGCTTTCATATTTCATAGATGTTTAATGTTCAGGTTTTCTTTGATAAAGTGCAGATTTTCCACATTTTGATCAAGTAATTTGACCAACATTCTACATAAAAGTTGAAAGTTGTGATATTTATCACCTGTTATCTCTCTGTTTTTAATGAATTTTTGAAAGCATTTTCTGCTAGACAATAGCCATCTGAGTGGGCTGATTGTGGTTTTGTTCAATTCTGGTGTTTTACATGAAGTTGAATATTAGAATAAATATATCCTTGGGCTTTCTCTATGATCCGATCGTATAAATTGGTCTCATGTCGAAGAGGTTAATACCATTTTACTAACTTTACCAGGTTATTGATCTTGAGTTTTCTGAATTGGTGACAAATTCCACCCATTTTCCTTGTTAATGGACCGACTTTGGTTAAGTTAATTATCGAATGATTCACACAGGCACAAATAAAAAATAATATCTAATTAAAAATATTCAAATGGGTCAAAAGCCGGACTAAGTGATGCGGGCCCAAGTGTTGATGATAGGGCTTTGGTGTTTATGGAGGCCCAAGATCGAGTTAGAAAACGGGCTTCACGAAAACAGTCACAACTTGGGCTACGGGCTCCGTTTCAGACCCGCGAACTGCCAAATCGAAGCTTAGATCGAAGGCCATCTCTTGGTAAACAACCATAGGTGGTTTGCCCAACTTCCAAGCCCAAAAACGACTCCTAGAAGAAGTTATGGGCTATTTTATGTTTTTATTTTTATTTTGGGCCTTTGTTTTGAGCTTTTGTATTTGGCCCGTTATGTTTTTAGGCCCCGTTCGAATTTCTGCTTTGCTTTTTAGGGTTTAGGGTTGATGTTGAGATAGAAAAAGTTAGTTTTGATTTTTATGAAAGTTGATTTTTCTCTCAAATTCAGTTGAATATTTGAGTTGAATTTGACCTAATCGCGGTATTCATTTGAATCAACGTAAATTAGAAGGGATTATTTCTGGTATTCAGGGAATCAGCAGACTTAATCACTAAGTGTATTATTTCATATGTATAAAAGCTACTGGCACATCAAATAGGTCGATATGAAATGCATTGACAACACTGCGTTTTGAGACTATTCAGTTGTTTGATTAGCATAAAAACACGAGCCGATATTATACACTTCAAAATGAACATGTTTTGACCCGTTTACCTGTAGCCTTTTATTCTACAGGTTGTATGAGTAAGCCATTAGATTAACATGAAGCTAGTAACGTAATAAGACCAAAATAATAGTTTCCAGCAGAATTCTTACCATAATTCCTTTCAAGTTGATCATCGGTGTTGAATTTCTTCCCAGCATAATATCCGCTAACTCTGGTATATAATAACCTGTTACGACATACCCTTAATTAGCAGCTTCAAATCAAAAGCTAATTAAAATCAATAATAAAACTAAAATTCTAATATTATGTACGAAATAACATAACCTGCATAACTTTCCCCCATTAAGTAGAAGTCACTTCCGATGTATTCCGCATATCTTACAAACCATTTTATTAGGAACACGTACGTGTCCTCAGCTACATATACAACATGCAATAAAAAAACAGGTTCATATAAAATAACTAAGAATATTGAAACTAATTGGTTAATATCTTTAATATATAAGAGATCGACTTAGGGTAGTTACCCGTCCTTTTATCCCCTGATAAGTCGTAATCAGAGGTGGTTTTCGAGTAAGAAAACCCCACAGCAGCCGGAGACTCCAGAAATAATAGATTTGCCACTGCATAAAAAATGTGATCATTAATCTGCTTTGTACCAATTCAGCTAGATATTCACCTAAAATGTTATAAAATCTACTCGTAATCGACTAGCTAACCATACCTTGATTCCAGGCAAACTGTCTTGCTTAAAGTGTCTGCGCATCAGGGTTCACCCCAAATGGGCCAATCTCGGAGAAAGCGCCCATTCCAACTGACGAACAGCCAGGCCCTGCACCACAAAAATATGCATCATTCCGTATATAATTCATATCTTGAAATCTTACAAACATACTCACACCGACATGTCTAGGGTGCACGTACCTCCATTCAGCCACAGGATCAATGGCTTCTCATAAGAATTACATCAAGATTCAACGAAGTAATAAAACAGAGCTCTACCGTTGCTCTGATCAACTTCTTGTTGGAAAATATTTGTTTTGAATGAAATTGATGGTGGAAAGTTGTAAAGGTTATCACTAAATGTGACATTTCAAGTTAGCATTAAGTCATAACTTTTCGTCTTGCAAAACTTACAAACACTAATAGTGTTTAATTGACATTGATTTTACCACTTTCTTTTCCCCTCTTTGTGGAGTTAGTTTTCCAAAAAAAAGAAAAAAGAAGAGAGAAGATAGATGAAAATCTTAGCTCCATAGAAATATACAAACACTAAGTTCACACATTAGTTTTTGTAAGATTAAGTGTTTGTTCTTGTTAGATATGGACCTAACGATTTTGGTCAAGTAAGGAACAAACATGTATGTTAGCTTACAAACAACTGTGGCAATATTTTCAGGCATATGGTTTAAGTCCGGCAGTACTAGTGCTTCGGCCGTTGTATCATGGAAAACAGATGACGTGTAGACGGCGAATCTGTTTTAAGGGAACCGTGTCAAACATGGGTCTCGGCTCATCATTTGTTGATGAATATCCTTTCCGTTTCCTACCTGTTCTTATTAATTTTATTTTATTTCAATGTAGTAATTACATTGAAATTACTTTTGTATTATACGGTTTATAGTTTTGTACCGTATTACAATTTGTTATAATAATGAAACTTTACTCGGGTATGAAATATTATTTTCTACACTTCTACGGTGCCAGCAAACTGTTTAAAACTCTCCCCTGATGCCGGCTGGCCAGGAAGTCCGTCCTTGATGAAGTGGTCGTCAGGTACAGGTATGTGTTCTTTAATATCGATGGTTCCACTACGTTGAATGAAATGGTAATGTTCTTCAAGATTATCATAGGCTGGAACTTGGTTTCCAGTTCGTCTAAATCGGAAGTGGAATAATGCTGAACCCTGATCCAACGTTGGATGAGAAACATACTGGCATTCAGCAATGCTGATGAAAAAGAGGACAATTAGCAACATTTTTCTTCTAAAATTGTTTAGAGTTTAGAGTTGGTGAATTTGTGTATGTGACAGTATCCTTCACATGTGTCTTTCTTATATAAGGAAAAATAATTTCTAAAACCGGTCTCTCAACTTCAATTTCTCTTCACTTTACCCCTTCCCTGTAAAGAATATTATGAAACATGCATGATTCTACCTCATCACATGATCTGTTTTACCATTATTAGAGTTAACATGAACGTATTAAGCTTTTAGTACCAATTACCACAATTATTTTTTATAAAGTAATTAATTTATGCAATGATCTTATTCTGATTAACTAACACAAACCAAGTTAAAAATGGATACATTACATGAAAATAAAAGAGTAAACTCCGTAAATGGTCCTCGTATTTTACACCAATTTACGAAAACCGTCCATATAGCTTCTTTCTATTTTACTTTTAAAATCCAATAAGTTTACGTTTTGCTTGAAAATAGTCGCTCCTTCACCTAAAATGACTAAAGCATCCTTTGACCGTTAAATCCGACTATGCAAAAATGACAATATAAAACCGATCATGTGATCAGGCCCGGATTTAAGGGTGTGCGGGGTGTGCGACCGCACATGGCCTCTATTTTCTGAGGGTCCCCAAAAATTTAAAGTTTTAGGTTTAATATAAATCGATTTTAGAATAATTATATCAAACTAAACGATATCATGAAACTATAAACTAGCAATTGAAGACCTATTTTAAAACAAAGCTTACATATGGTTTTATTAGAGATATTGTCGATTTGCAGGTGAATTTTGTGAGAAAGATAAATTTATTTTATTATTATCATTTAAGGCCCCTCATCTATTATTTAATGTTTTATTTTAGCCCTTAAATGTACTATTTTTCACTTCAATCCTCATTATAAATATCTAAAAAATGTCATATTTTGAAATCACCCCATGTATCACTATAACTATATTTTTCAAAACTATAAGCGCGAGTTTGCATATCGATTATTACCAATACCAATATTTGGTAAAAGTTTCATAGTTCCAAATCCTTTTCTAGAACACATATTTAAATTTTAGCTTATACAATATATATTAAGTTACGGAATTCATATTTCTGTAATTCTATACTAGATAAATTTTTCGCATGAAAAAGCCTAATTTTCAGTGATGACACATGGCCCCCCGAAAACAGCGAGCCGGGCCTCCATGTGATGAGGTAGAATCATGCATGTTTGATTGATACCTAATTAATGCAAGTTTTCAATGTATGGGAAAAGGAATTGAATCGATTCTCTTTCGATCTTTTCTTGTCTCAACTCTACTTAAGATGTGTAAGGTTTAAAATGAGTATCGACTACTAATATACCTGATTTTATGTCACTCACCACTAAAAATTTGAACCTTTAGTAAATTACACATATAGGTGAACCTACATATTCCGGCTAAATCCTTAAAACACTAAAAAAAAGTGGTTTAAAAGCGAGAACATTTAGATCCATGAACGTGAGTTTAAAAAACGAAAATAACTTAAAAAAGACTCAGAAACCGTCGAAAAACGTTTAGATCTAAAAAAATAGCTTTTTATTCCGAGTGTTTCGTAGGATCTGGTTAATTGTTTTTTGGTGGTGGCAGAGCGACAATGATTATGCTGAATCTGGTTGTGGCAGTCACCGGATTAACACGACTACTAGCGGCGATGGAGATCTCCTAGTAACGAAATCGTCTTGTCCTTGGATGATTAGCAATTGATGATAAATTGTAGATAATATTAATTAATATTTACCAGTTTAGAATGAAAACAATTGAACCGATGCCAAGATTTGTGTTTGGTAATGCTTAAGATAGTGCAAAAATGAAATCTTATATAAATATATGTTTGCACTAAATAAATTATAGTCCAATGTATACACTATATTTTTGCACTAAATGTAATTTAAAACAATTTATAGGCATAATAATACAATAAACATAAAAATTAAGTAATACAAGATATAACAATATTGAGCTAGCTTTGATGGTATGAATAAAAAATATATAATTTTCTATTTTACATATATTAGTTTTCAATATCTGTATTAAATAGGAAATAAATAGTGTTTAGTGTAATGGATAGTGTAGCATTATCTTTAGTGCAATTTAATTCATTTTTGGTGCGACACTATAATAGTGCTAACACTGAAGAGGTTTTTATATACTTTTTATACTATTTCATTGCAAAAAGTATATTTAGTGTTAACATTAGAGATCGCTCTTACAGATACATAATCTAATATGATAGATCATAACACACTACAAATTAATATGAATAATTTAAAGTCCGGAAGTGGATATAGCTACAATAGATGATTTTCTACTTTGATTTTTTTTCCCAATGTAACTTGCAATTTATTTAATTAGTTTATAAATTATTGGTAATATTTAGAGGGGCAGTCTCTATATAAGAGGCAGGAGGGTCAACCAATTCATTTTAAACGTAAAATGCAGTGAATTTAAAATTCAGTGAATCTGTACCGATGATCGAAAAAATCAAAAGTTAGAGATTAGTTCTGCCCCTGATATAGGGGCTTCTCCTATCATCCCACATCAATAATAAATTAATGTATATCATTTATCTTAGGGGAAATAAACTGTGCTGCGAAACTACACGGATAAAATCGTGTAGTTAGTTATAAAGGAGGGACTGTTTGTGTAAATATTAAAAAAAAATAAAGGATTAAAATGTAAAATATCTAATTTTTTATAATTGACTATTGGTTAACAACATTCATTTGTAATGTCAATATCACAATTAATATGCCCTTTTATTTTATTATAAAATAAAATAACTTGCAGCGAGCGTCATTTAGCTAGATTTTAACATGTTATTGATTGATTTATTTCCATATTATGCAAGTCTAGAAACATTATATACATGGACGTAACTCCATATGTATCGATAAAATGAAATCAGGGTGAACATATTTGGTTATTAGAACTTTGCAAGTCATAAAAAAACAGCGACCTAGCACAAATTTTCAACATCAACACACAAGCCTCAATTAAGTACCTGCCAAACTTCGACTAATGCTACCCAATTAACTTAATTACATTTAGTTGTAGATCGCACCGTTCAATTCACACACCCTTCAACATCATCAAAACAGAAAGAAAAAAAAAATGGATTCTCTTATACCCTCAAAATTATACTCAACCTCCCAAGAATATCCTATTCATGTATATGGTTGGTTGCGAGTACACAAAGATGGCCGATGCGAAAGATTCGTGGGAAACGATATCATCCCTCCTGGAACAGATCTATCAACCGGCATCAAATCTAAAGACGTCATTATCTCACCCGAATCTAAAGTTTTTGTTAGAATTTACATTAATCCCAAAACCATAGTCACCAATCAAAAACTTTCAACTTTGATATACTATCACGGTGGAGCATTTCTTACTGAATCTGCAGCTTCTTCCACGTACCAACCGACACTTAACTTAATCACGAAAGAATCCAACGTAATTGTTGTGTCTGTAAACTACAGGTTGGCACCCGAATATCTGCTCCCAATTGCGTACGAGGATTCTTGGGAAGCGGTCAAGTGGGTGGCTACCCATGTTAAAGGAAATGGTCCTGAGTCTTGGTTAAACAATCATGCTGATCTACAAAGCGTGTTCTTTGCTGGAGATAGTGCTGGGGCCAACATAGCCCATAACATGGCTATCCGGTTAGGTTTGAACCCAATTAACGATATTAATCTCATGGGTGTTATTCTTCTCCATCCGCATTTTGGAGGGGAAGTCCCAATTGAAGGTGAAAATCTTGAGTACAAAACTTACTTTGATCAGGTTTGGAAGTTTGCAAACCGATCAGGGGTTGGATTAGATGACCCGTTGTTGAATCCGGCTATGGACCCGCGAATATCCTGTTTTGGGTGCTCCAAGATACTTGTATGCGTTGGTGAGAAGGATAATTTGAGGGAAAGGGGTTACAATTACAAGAAAGTGATGGAGAAGAGTGGATGGAAAGGGAAAATAGAGTTTATGGAGACTAAAGGGGAACGTCATGTGTTCTTCTTGTTCAAATCTTCAAGTGAAAATGCTCATATGTTACGTAACAGGATTTCAACATTTATCAATCAAAATCCTAGCAAAATTTGATAATGTATGGATCTACTTGTATTCGTTATCCATGTAAACGACAAAAGAATGACCTTATCGCATAGGTTATGGAGGGTTTTTTCGCACAGTACGTACTATAGGAATCATATGAATAATGTCTACATATATTTTATAAGAAAAAATCGATATGGTTATTAGAAAGAGCATGTCACAGAACCATATCGAATATGTAATATATATGGAGGATATAGATTGATGGATGGATTTATCTATGTCAACTCATTATGTTCTTGCATGTGTAGAAGGAAGATTTAGGGTCTCTCTGTTTTATCACTTGCTAGCTTTATCGTCCCGTTTGGTAGAGGACAACCTGAGTAAAATCTTATGAAAAATGCTTCATTTTTCCAAAAAATTTCCAAAAATGTATGTCTTAAAGTGTGTTTAAAGATTTGATTGAATGGTGTTAAAATTACATTTAAGAATGTATTCAACACTGACCACACGGAATCTCCATTTTGATCTAATAGTGTTCCGTTAGATAGGAACATATTTTGTTAGATAGGAACATATTTGATAAATACCGATAACGTTCTCGGACGAGGTTTTTGAACGGAACGCCAAAATTGAAACCATTATTGAAAGTCGTAGTACTGATACCTAAAGCAGTGAATAAAAATTTTCATTTTGCTTATTTATTAAAAAAGGCAGAGGTTTTGAAGGAATTTGCTCTAATAAGAAGTTAGGTTTTTGAGTATTATTTCGTGTAGGCACCAAACGAAAAGATAGTGGGACCAAACTTTATAAAGATAAGGGGCTGACTCGCAAGGAGCATAAAAGATACAATGACTAAAGTGAAAGATGGCTATGGCTTAAGTTGATTTAAAGTCTCACAAAAGGCTTCAATAATTTTGATGAGAGTCTCTAATCGTGTGAGTCATTTATTGATTTAGGTCTATTGGGTTTATACTACGATCTTGATTATTCTAATATCGATATCAAATCATATAGTTCCCTCGGTCTTCTAATTTCATATTTGTGTTCTCGACAAACGATTGGTGGAAAAGAGGAGAGAGGATAATGGGAATCCATAGTATGGATGGATTAAACAAATCTTTTGGCCAATATTTTAGGCATTTTTAGTATTACTCGGAATCATATATATGCGTTTTTTTATGAAAACTAAATTTATTTCAGGATGACTAAATACTAATTATCTTCGGTGAAACATATTGAGTTAAGAAATCAACTGAAATACTTAATAACCAAAATTGGGAAATAAATCATGACATGCCTGCTTGCACTAACTAAACACAAACCAAATTTTATTTATTCAAGTGTTAATTTCAGTCTCACAGGGTGCGTTTGGCGAAGAGCTTTTAAAAGCTTTTTGAACCTTTAACTTTTTGTTTTGAAATTGAAAAGCTCCTCATAGCTTTTAGCTTCGTTTGGATAAAAGGAGCTTTGAACTTTCTTTTTTTTCAAAATAACGGTGAACATATTCATATTAGTACTACACGAAATATAGTATGTAATACATTAACTCATAATCATTTTTGTATCCAAATCAAACATTTAATACATATACATAAATTTTGATATTTAAGAGGTGATATTTAAATCATTATCATTTTTTTTATATTAAAATATTATTTGTCAAATTTATATTTAGTTATATTTATTATTATTTTTATATTCATATACACATATACTATACATATTATTTCATATTATTATTATAAAGTAGTTTCATATTTTAACTATTAACTATACATATGTTTTGTAATGTTACCCTAATTATAAGAAAATAAATATGTTAAAAAAATATATAAATAATTTAGTTATTTATATTAAAAATATAAATAATTTAGTTATTTATATTATATTATTATGAGTTATATACGTTAAGTATATATATATATACCATTTAATTTTATTTAATTTTATCATTGTCTTTTATTGTCATTTTACTCATTTCAATTACAGCTACAACTACTTTACCAAACACATTTAAAAAAATATATCTACAGCTTACGGCTTCAATTAAAAGCTACAGCTTACAGCTACAACTGCAGCCTACAGCTCGTTTTGCCAAACTTACTCGTAGTCATTAAAAATTACACATATATGTGTTACATTTGAATTGAAACTAATAATATAATAATAATTAATATATCTATCTTAAATATCGTGGGCTTGCTACCTAGGGTTAAAGTCAAGGAATTGACGTAAATATAAAGATCGAGCATGTGGAAATTAAACGATAACAAAAATAAGGGGGGAAAAAGGGCCTTGTAAGACCATCCTCATCCGTGACGAAAATTGACAGAAACTGACGTGTCACATCAGTGCCATCCCAACTTTTTCAGAAACTGACAGACCCCTGCCATCAGTGATCCGTCACTTTTTTTAGGGACCCACACACTATTTAATTAATATATTGATTATACGATAATAAAAATAAAACACAATTTATTAAAATAAAAACATTACAATTATAAAAAAAAACATTACAAATTTATAAATTAAAAACATTACAATTAAAAAAAAAACATTACAAATAATGAAAATAAAAACATTACAATGATTAAATAAAAACACAAAAATTTAAATAAAGTACTCTAATCCGAGCTCGATTCGTTAGTTTCGTTCACGCCTTCGTTCTCGTTTTCGTCTTCATCCGAGTCTCCTCCCCCATACGTATCTTTATATTGTTCAACAACTTCTTTTCGAGCGGTTTTGATAATTTTCAATTCTTTTTTTGACACATGCTTGGGTATTTTTTTACAAAGAAAGCTCAACGCTTTGTAAGCCGCTTTTTTGATATTATTCGCGGTAATTGTTGTTATTGCTTTTTGTTGTAATAGGCCGGTATTCTTAATTTCTTTGAGGGTCTCGAGTTTTTCGGAATGTACACTTCTTGAAGAGGAAGCGGCGTTCGATGAAGCCGAACTTTTGGCCGACTTTCGACCCGGTGGACGGCGAATCAGGTCGTCTCGAAACAACCTTTTCATATTTGCTTCAAGAACCGTAGGCATTGGGGCGGTGTCCTCATGAAGATCGATGGGATTGGCTTCGGGTTAAAATTGCGTACTACCCATTACGCCCTCCTCGGCAAAGAATTTCGGGTAATGTTTAAGTACGTCCCAACATTGCTCGTAAATAAATTTACGTTTTCCCATTTGTTGCTTAAAACCTTTACGGGTCGCATTTAAAACATCTTCGTCTCCAACGCTGCTTTGAGGACAAATCTCGGCAAATCGTTTGTAGATGCCTTGAAATACTTTGACGTCGTGCGAGATTTTATTCCATTTGCCCGTAAGTGAATTAAGCTTTCGTTTTACGGGCGCAACGGAGTTGTAACCTTGATGGACTTTATGCCAAAAACTATCGTTTGATTGATTTTTTCCTTGAACGCCGTTTTTCTAACAATGTATCCACCGTTCGGCCAAAAGTCTTGCCTCCTCGTCGGACCACCTAATTTGTTTACGTTTTCCCTTTTCGGCCTCGGTTTGGGTCTCGAGTTCGGGTTCAGGTTCAGCTTCGTCCGAACTTTCGACTACATTTTGCGTTTCGGGTACGAAGAAATTACTTTGTGGAAAGTAGGGTGTCGTTGGTGAAAATTGTTGGTTTTGCGAAAATTGCGGATATGGTGGTGAATATGGACGGTTTTGTGAGTATTGTGGGCTATATGAAAATTGTTGGTTTTGGTACCACCTGTGGTATTGGTAGTTGGTTCTTGTGTCATCGGGTGCAAGTTGAAACGGTTGCGCAATGGGTGCGAAACTTGCGAATCCCGTAGGTTGAGACGAACAGGGGAAGTTTGATTGTACGATCGGATTATTTAAAAGGTTTTTGAACATATCGGTTCCAACATTGGCTTGATCTTTACCTTTGGATTTGGATTTGGATTTGGATTTGGATTGGGGTTTGTTGTTTTTTGACATTGTGTGGTGTTTGAAATGGAGGTGTTTTTGTGTTGAATGTTTAAAAATTGTATAGTTAATTGTAATGTGGAAATTGGGTAAAATGTAGTATGTATATATAGTGTGGATTTTGGTTTGATTTTTGAAAAAAAAAAAGTAAAGAAAAAAAACAACAGTAATAAAGCCGTTGAAATTTTTTTTTTTTCAAACGGTAAAATTGTTCCCGGCCCACAAAACACACACGAAAAAATGCGACGCAACTTCGGAAATCCGAAGGAAAAAACCGACGGACTGAAACCGACGGCCAGTGCCATCGGTGTCGGTTTCGTCGGTTCATTCCGACGAAAATCCGACAGAAGCGATGGGAGTGGTCTAAAGCTTCAATTTAATTCCATCACACCAAAAATGGCTTATGCTTTTCCCTCAAAATATATGTATCATACCTGTTAACTAGTAACTTTATCGACTCGTGACTCTAGAAATTTTGATTTTTAACTCGCAGTTCGTGATTCGACTTGACTACACTCGGGGAGTTACTATACTATCTCAAATATATATATTTATATGTATATATATTATTGTTTAAGATTTTCGTTGTTAAGATAAATAAAACATAGTGGAAAATATTATTGTTTAAGATTTTTGTTGTTAAGATAAATAAAAGTTGTTGACCGACAATCAAAACAAAGACTTAATTTAAAATAGATTATAGTCAGTTCTTTTTCTATTTTGTCCATTTACTTTTTCTATTGCGTTACACTAAAATTTTGTCTGATTTTCTGACACGTAAGGGTCGCACACGAATCGGAAGAGTCAATAAATGATTCATAAGAGTCATAGTCATTTTAATAGTCGGGGTCTGAGTCGCCTCGTTTTTTAGATTTTTGACTCGACTCGTGATTCGTAAGAGTCTGAAAAATATGATATATGATATGTATATCATTTATATCTTATATCTTATTATTATTATTATATAAAGGTGAGGTTCAAATGAGAATGACAATTTTGGTGAGAATAGAGTAACCAATAGGAATGCGCTCGTGTCACAAAACCCATTTCCCCACGTTTTTAAAAATTAAATATCTCAAGAATGATTCATTAAAAAATTATAAAAATTGCACCATAAAAATAAGGATTTTTTTCTCTTCGATTAGACATATTACATAATATACTTTCGACGACTTTTTTTATGATTGTACAATATTAGTAACACATTTGTACTAGTTGGTAACACATGTGTTACTTGTTTACTCGTTGGTAACACATGTGTTACTCGGTGGTATCACATGTGTTACATGCTGGTATCACATGTCTTACCTGCTGGTATCACATGTGTTACCTGCTGGCAAGGTTGTTGAATGCGCTAGGCGGGGAGTACTCGTCCGGGTCCTTGTAGAGAGTACTCGGCCGAGGCGGGGAGTACTCGGGGAGTACTCGGGGAGTACTCGGATTAGACTTTTTTATATTAAAATAATAAATTTTAAAATTATATGTGTAAATATAGAATATAAACATAAACATAAACATAACCATAACCATAAATATAATTGTCTAGAAACAACACATATATTAAAACATATTAAAATTAAAATTAAATTAGACTATAAAAGGTAAAAACCCTAAATTAAAACATATTAAAATTGAAATTAAAATAAAGTGTTGACCGAGTTTGACCGAGTTTTTCCGATTTAGATCGAGTTTTTTTGTTGACCGCCCTTGACCGATTTTTTACTCCGAGTAAGGCCGACTCGCCTCGGACCAAGGCTGAGTCCCGAGTACTCCCCGAGTACTCGGCCGAGTTGGCAATGTTTTACAACCCTGCCTGCTGGTATCACATGTGTTACCTGCTGCTAACACATTTGTTACTCGTTTACAAAACCCAACGTAAACGGAAAAAAAAGTTGTCGAAAGTATACCTTGTGAGATCTCTAATTGAAGAGAAAAAAATGCTGATTTTTATGGTGCAATTTATATGATTTTTTGTGACACCCGGCAAATTAGGTCATCATTTTATTACCAAAGATAGGTAATTATTACATGTAATTAGTGTGAAATAGGACTAATTACGGTAACACTTTGTATATTGTATGATACGCACGTATGTAATTAAATATTAATTACGCAATTTCAATCGGATGAAATCCGACCCGATAAATACGGACGTTGGCGAAAAACTCTTCTTAAATAACGTAACGATGATAATTGGTCGTTATTTAACTTATATTATAATGATACCTTGTACGCGTTGTAAGTAACGCAAACACGCGGATTGCGCCTGACAAATAAAAGGAGAACTCAAATTTTAATATAAAAATTCCTTTAAACCAAACAAACAATTAAATAAATTGGGTAAGTGGGGAAATTGGGAGGAGCCCACCCTGGATAAAAGTTCTGCAAGTCCAAGACTTCCTAGGCCGGCCCCCACATCTCCCAATGGAATATCATCATTTTGGTTACTTACACACACAACTTAACCCTTCATTGGTCAAAACTTTCAGAACTTTACCCAAAACTTTCTCTCATTTTCTCTCCTCACGGCAACCACAACCAGAAATCCTCCCATCTTCACTTTTACTCTCAATTATTACCAAAAATCACAAGAGAACTTACTGGTAACAAGGAGTCAAGTTTCACCATTTTCCTACACATCTCGTTCGTCACACATATTTTGGGTAAGAACACACTTTTCTCAACCTATTTTGTTATTCGTAAGATTTTGTTGATCTAACATGCTAATAAGTTCACTCACAAAGTTTAAACTGGAAACCCACTCGAAGTTACCCTAAAACGAACATTTTAAATCTACCAGAGAATCGTTTGTATTCCTGTGCCAAAAATCGAACACTTTCGGGATTACCAAAATATATGAAAACTTACTTTTTACAAGTGCAAAAATATTGATATTTGTCTTGTAATAGTTTCGGGTCCAAAGCAAACTCATTTAATTGAAACCCTCGAACCAAAAACGAATTTCAGAAACGAACAGTAGAAACTAATAACAAGCAGTAGAAACGATGGTAGCAGCGGAAACTAGGTAAAATGCATTAACAGTGGAAACTAGGTAAAATGCACTAACAGTGGAAACTAGGTAAAATGCACTAACAGTGGAAACTATGTAAACGAACTAGCAGTGGAAACTAGTAAATGCACTAGCAGTAGTAATAAAATAAAATAAACTAACAGTGGAAACCATGTAAAACGTACTAGCAGTGGAAACAGTGGTAACAGAGTTAAACACACCAACAGTATTAACAGTGAAAACTAAGTGAGCAGTAGAAACTCAATGCGACACAACCCGAGTGTCGCAACATTCACAACGAACAGTACAAACCCGCGACACTACCTTTGTGTCGCAACATTTATCACTAGCAGTATTAAACTGCGACACTACCCTTGTGTCGCTACCTTTAAAGCTAACAGTGTTAATAAGTTCGCAACACAGATGGATCCAAAAACATATTTTCACAAAACACTTAATTCGAGTGATGATACATAACTATGATACTTACTCGGATACGCACATTATGTACCCTTACAAGTATACATCGAAATGGAACCTAATAATAATACCTTTAAGAATTATTATTATCACAAACCTTCACCAACGGGCCGTACATGTTTCTAAACGTAATCAAATAGCAAACAACATCTAACATCACTAGTTGAGTGGATAGCTAGTATGTATGATCTTTTGAGACATTCACTCATACATAACCTTGTGCGTTTAGGGCGCCAGAAGGTCACAGTTTGGATAAACGTTTATTAACTTAAACGCTCGCTTTCAAGGCTCAGGTGAGTCTCATAGCCCCACTTTTACTGTTTTAACTATTGGGGTGAGAATACATGCACTATTTTCATGAACACGAGTACAGATTTACACATATACGGATTGCATGAGTTTCTTTTTCATAATCCACACAAAAGTCCTCTACACATCATAGTTTCGTTAGTATGGATCTTAGCGCGAGTATTAAAGAATAATACTATTTGGGATTGACCATCCCCGTCCGGGTTAGTAGCTCTAACTGGTCAAACGGGCGCTTTATTATTTGTTCATACGGATGTTCTGGATTAGACATCTGCAGGAGGCAAACTCATATTGGTTAAGCTTCGGACTATGAGCTCATGGCAGTAGTATACATTATTTTGCATGCGTGCAACACTTATGAAATCTCGTGGTTCACATTTATATTTTGATATCTAAACCTATGAACTCACCAACATTATTGTTGACCATTTTAGTATGTATTCTCAGGTTCACAACAGAAGTAGGATTACTCCAGGACACAATAGCTCGAGTCGCATGATTTACAAACATTGGAGATTTTCCTTGCATTATTATTTTGAAATATTAGTTATGTATTAGAATCTCTAAGACTATTCGCGAACTCAGAAATTGGTGTAAAACATTTGGCTTATCAATGTAATACTTTTGTACTGTTTTCTAAACGACGCATATAGTGGTTGTTCGTGGTGACTTTGTGTAATGATTTCTGATTAGTCGCGCCCTGACCCGACTTCCGCTGCATCATAATTTGGGGGTGCGACATTTTTCGACTTACCGTTTGGGAGATATTTAATTTTCAAAAAACGTGAGGGAAACTGGGTTTTGTGACACGTGACGTGTTCTTATTTCATTCAATTATCACAGAAAGTTACTCTACTCATTTGAAACCCACTCTATTATACTCCCTCCATCTCAGTCAAAATGTTCACTTTGACTTTGCACACAATTTTAGAAATCTCCACTAACTAAATTTTCCATCAATCAAATAATATATCTACCCACTAAAGTTTTTTCGATTGATTGAAACATGAAATTTGACACTTATTTGGAACAACTTAAGACAGTAACGTGGACAATTTGAGTGGAATGAAAGGAGTATTATATAATAATAAAATAACTTGCAGCATGATTTTGGGTGAACGGATTTGGTAATTAGACCATTCCCATCCGTGACGAAAACTGACAGAAACCGACGCGCCACGTCAGCGCCACTTCAGCTTTTTCAGAAACTGACAGAAACTGACAGACCACTACCATCAGTGGTCCGTCACTTTTTTTCAGGGACCCACGCACTATTTAATTAATATATTACTTACACAATAATAAAAATAAAACACAATTAATTAAAATAAAAACATTACAATTAAAAAAACATTATATTTATTGGAACGAAAAAACATTTTACACTAATTAACGAGTACGGAAATTTGGTGGTAGTTGCGAAATGTGTTCGATTAGAGCATTGCGAAGTTGATGATGAACCTCCCGATCGCGTAATTCCTTGTCCATACGCAATTGAGTTTCAACTTGTTGTTGCCACGAACGTCTTGGTGGAACCGTCGGATATTCCTCCTCTAGTTGACACATATTTCGTTTGTTGTCCTCGATTATCAAGTTGTGTAGAATCACACAAGTATACATGATTCTTTTAATTTTGTTGGTGCTATATGGTCGTGCTGGGTTCTTGATGATTTGCCAACGGCCCTGAAGCACACCAAATGCACGTTCCACATCTTTCCTTACAGATTCTTGTTATCTCTTGAAACGCATTTCTTGTTGTGTTAGTGGATGCTTAAACGACTTTACAATAGTAGACCATTCCGGATAAGTTCCGTCACCTAAATAATAACCTTTGGTGAATTGTTGGCCGGCAATCGTGAAGTTTACTTGGGGAGCTCTATCTTGTAGTAAACCGGTGAACAAATCCGATTGATTAAGGAAGTTGATGTCGTTGCTCGAACCCGCTGGACCAAAGAAAGCGTGCCAAATTCACAAATCGTAAGAGGTAACCGCTTCGAGCATGATCGTTGGAATACCTTGATCACCTCTAGTGTATTGATCTTGCCATGCTACTGGACAGTTTTTCCAAGGCCAATGCATACAATCGATGCTTCCGAGCATACCCGGAAAACCATGCAACTCGACATGACGCTGATGTAAAGTTCGTACGTCTTGTAGTGTTGGTTTTCTTAAATATTCGGTTGAATATAAATGAAAAACACATTTACAAAAGTTATCCAAACACAAATATGATGTTTGTTCACCCATATGTAAATACTCATCAAACGCATCGGCTGCACAACTGTCCGCCAATTGGCGTACAGCAGAAGTGCATTTTTGCCAAACGTTAAAACCAAGCCTACCGGTTGCGTCTCTCCGTTGATGGAAATATGTAAAGTATTCAGGTACCGGAATATGAGAATACGATAAAATACCTTGACATATACGGAGAAATAATGGCTTGCTCATCCGATAACGTCGTCGAAATATATCACCCGGATACGTTGGGTGTTCCGCAAAGTAGTCGACAAACAAACGCTCGCCCATTGCTTCACGATTTCTATTAAAGTATCGTCGTGGTGCTCTTGGTATCGGGATCGGAACTTCGTCTTCTTCTTCAGATTCGAAAGAGATCGAATTAATCATATCGATCGAAGTTTGGGGGTCGAAAACCGCCGTTAATTGTTGGAAATCATCAAGATCGGAATCGGATGACATATTGAAATTATATAGTGTGAATTGTAGTGTGAAATCTTTGGAATTAGTGTGAATTGTTTGGAAATAGGAGTGTGTATTTATAGAGTGTAAAAAAAACAAAAAATAAACGGCTACTTTTTGTACCGTTAATTTTTTTTTTTTTTTTTTGTGTTTTAAACGGTAACAAACCAGCAGCCTGGCCCACAAACACACGCGACGAACAAAAGCGACGGACGTTGGATTTCCGAAGGAAAAAACCGACGGACCGAAACCGACGGCCCGTGCCATCGGTGTCGGTTCCGTCTGTTGATTCCGACGAGGATCCGACATTACCGACAGGAGCGGTCTTAGAACTTTGTAAGTCAAATAAAAACAGCCTCCTAGCACAAATTATCAACATCAGCAGACGGGCCTTAATTCAATTAATTATCTGCCAAACTTCCACATTAATGCTACTTAATTTATAGATCATACCTTTCAATTCACATACCCACTCCAAAAAAAAAAAATGGGTTCTAGTTTTACCCCAAAATTTCTTTCAACCTCCGAATTTCCTGTTGATATTCCTGGTTTCTTGCGAATACACAAAGATGACCGATGTGAAAGATTCGTCGGAAATAATATCATCCCTCCCGGAACTGATTTATCAACCGGTGTCAAATCTAAAGACATCGTTATCTCACATGAATCGAAAGTCTTTGTTAGGGTCTACATTGATCCCAAAATCATAGCCACCAATCTCAAACTTCCAACTTTGATTTATTATCACGGTGGCGCTTTTCTTACTGAATCTGCTGATTCTTCCACCTACCAACCGACACTTAACTTAATCACGAAACAATCCAACGTGATTATTGTGTCTGTAAACTTCAGGTTAGCACCGGAATATCTTCTTCCAGTTGCGTACGAGGATTCTTGGGAAGCGATCAAGTGGGTTGCCACCCATGCTAAGGGAAATGGTCCTGATTGTTGGTTAAACGATCATGCTGATCTTGAAAATGTGTTCTTAATCGGAGATAGTTCAGGGGCCAACATAGCCCATCACATGGCTATCCGGTTAGGTTTGAATCCAATTAACGATATTAGTCTCAAGGGCGTTATCATGCTTCACCCCTACTTTGGTGGGAAAGTCCCGTTTGGCCAAGCTGAGAAAAACCGAGAATACAAAGGTTTCATGGACCAGATTTGGAAGTTGGCAAATCGATCAGAGGTCGGGCTAGATGACCCATGGTTTAATCCAGCTACGGACCCGCGAATTTCAAGTTTCGGGTGCTCAAGGATACTTGTGTGTGTTAGTGAGATGGATAGGTGGAGGGAAAGGGGTTTGAACTACAAGAAAGTGATGGAGAATAGTGGGTGGAAAGGTAAAATTGAGGTTTTGGATACCAAAGGGAAAGAAAGTCATCTCTTTTTTTTGTTTAATACTTCGTGTGAAAATGCTTGCATGATACGTAACCGGATTTGTACGTTTATCAATCCGATTCGTAGCAAGGCATAAATACATATGTTGTATCCTAAAATGTTATAAACTATAATCGAAAATCTATCGTGTGTATGAATTTTCGTAACTTTTATTATTATTTGTATTCAACTATTGATTTATGATTAAATGTATGTACGTTTTGGATGTGAGACTTTCTATAGATGTCACGTGTATGCTTAATATGAAAAGTTTTTATTGACGTGGTACTTTAATTGTATGTATGCTTACATAAATGTCTCGTGGATGATTTATAACAAAAAAATCCATTGACGAAAAGTTACAATAAATATTGAAGGACATGCATGTATAACCTTAAAAAGTTGTTAGTTCACCTTCATTTGATAAATAAAATTTCTATTTTCTATTGAATATTACAAGATATATATTTGATTTATGGAGTAACGAAAAACAAATCATAAACTAACTCTTTTACTGTTAAATAAAAGTTTGATCATCTTTTCTAGCCTGTAAACTAATTACCA
The DNA here is from genome assembly GCA_963930675.1 of Gnaphalium uliginosum. Lineage (NCBI taxonomy): Eukaryota > Viridiplantae > Streptophyta > Magnoliopsida > Asterales > Asteraceae > Gnaphalium > Gnaphalium uliginosum. Next base: position 69,970,755 of record OZ005680.1, read on the forward strand.
AAAAGATATATCTCCTTTTCTAATCAATGAGCTCATGATCAGTACTCTTTTTCATTGATCTAAGGGCTCACAACTCCTTTCTCTCTTAAGGAATAATGTTTCATATGTTTAAATTATAGGCCTAAAAATACTTCATATGTTTAGATTATAGGTCTAGAAATGTGCCCAAATTATGTCATCTTCTCCCATGATCTCATACCATACCTTTGTTACTATATTTAAACTTTTTTGTTATTGAAATATAACATAAATTGTAGACTTAAACCTTGTAGAGTTGTGAGATTGATTTCTTGAAAATGGTTATAATTAATTAAGATGCTAAAAAACCAAACTTATGCTTAAATTAAAATGTAGATGCTCTAATTAATATTGAAGCCTCATACTAGAATTCTCAAAAATTGATAAATTTAGGTTATATGAAAGCTAGTTTGGTCATTTATTAGGGCCGGATGCCTTTCACTTCTTGTAACTTACTCAATTCTAACTATGACTATCAACATTTGAAGAATCCAAACAAAAAAGATAATGTGCAACCTTCGTAATCTACTTCTATATAGTTCTATGTATACGCCAAACAACTCTTTAAATTATGAAAAAAAACAAATAACATGCCAAAACTTCTATATATGAAGATAAAGTTTGTTAATGGATTGCACAAGTTCATACATCGTGTCATCATCCATCCAAATGAAGAATTATAACATGTACATGCACGACTACAAAATGGTATCTAGTTATTCCTCTAGGTATATGTCCACCTCCGAAGAATTCCCAATTCATTTGCATGGTTGGTTACGAATACACAAAGATGGCAGATGTGAAAGATTAGTCGGAAATGAAATCATCCCAGCAGGAACGGATACGTTAACAGGTGTCCAATCTAAAGACGTCGTATTTTCACACAAATGTAGTCTCTTTGTAAGGATTTATATTCCCAAAACCATCATTCCTACTCGAAAACTCAAAACTCTTATATATTATCATGGTGGTGGTTTCATTAGTGAATCCGCTGATTCTTCCGCCTACCATCCAACACTTAACTTAATAACGAAAGAATCCAACGTGATTGTCGTGTCAGTAAACTACAGGTTGGCACCTGAATATCTTCTCCCAGTTGCGTACGAGGATTCTTGGGAAGCGATCAAGTGGGTGGGTACCCATGTTAAAGGAAATGGTCCTGAGTCATGGTTAAAGGACCATGCTGATTTCCAAAACGTGTTTTTCAGTGGAGACAGTGCAGGAGCTAACATCGCTCACCAAATGGCTATTCGGGTCGGGTTGAACCCAATTACTGGTATTAACCTTACGGGTGTCATTCTGCTCCACCCGTATTTTGGAGGAAAATACCCGATTGGCCGAGCCGAGAAAAACCCAGAGTACAAAGCTTATGTTGATCAAGTCTGGAAGTTGGCAACCCGATCACGGGTCGGGTTAGATGACCCGTTGTTGAACCCGGCTATGGACCCCAGAATTTCAAGCTTTGGGTGCTCCAGAATACTTGTGTGTGTTGGTGAAAAGGATAAATGGAAGGACAGGGGTTTGAACTACAAGAATGTAATGGAACAAAGTGGGTGGAAAGGAAAAATAGAGGTTATGGAAAGTAAAGGAGAGGGACATGTATTCTTTCTATCAAATACTTCAAGTGAAAATGCTCGTATGTTACGTAATAGGATTTGTTCATTTATTAATCCGATTCGTAGCAAAGCATAACTATTTACTTATGTTTACCGTACTGATTAATTGGGAAAAATAAGTATCAAGTATCAATAGATATGATATTATTAGATCTATGGTAAGCTGCAATTTTTGTCCCTGTCGTCTTGTCATTTTGCTGATTTTGTCCTTTTACATATTTTCTTGCTTGTTTTGTCCTTGTGGTTTTAATTTTCGCCACATTCGTAATTTTTCCGTTAAAGTTAACAAATATACCGTTAAATCATTCAAATGACCAAAATATCCTTTGTCTTTCTCCTTGTACACTCTCAGCTCACCCGCCTGCATTTTTCCAAACATTAACTTCACAACCATTTTTATGATCTCCGGCATACCAAAAACAAATTCTTCACCCAACAACATCAACTTTTCTATTTTCATCATCAAACATTTTGCTCCAATCAAAACAAATTCATTATAAACCAAACAAAATTATTCAACTCGAGACTTATATTTACAAGAAACACATAACCAACAAATGTTTCCGAAAAAGACAACAACAGATCACAGCGAAGCGCGTAGAATTCTGGCGACGCGCGAAGGATTCTGGCGACGCGCGACTACGAAGAAACTGGTAACGAGCGTCGGAATCCGGATCTAGGGTTTCGTTTGCGTTCAGTAGGACGGTGGTGACGACGGCGGTTCAGTAGGACAGCGGCGGCGGTTCGATAGGATGTTGTTGACGATGGCGGCTCAAACAGATATGGGGTTTCATTTGCGTTGTTTTCCAACCACGCAAACAGATCTGAACTGCCAAACAGAGCTAGGGTTTCATTTGCTGTCCACCATCGTCGTTCTGTCAATCTCGTTGCCGGGTTGATAGTTTACACTTGAAGATCGATCGGTTTCTACCTGAGTTGGGGTTGTCATTGTCACTAAGTTCACTACCACTGCCGGCATGTTATGATCCCACATCGGACAAGTATGGGATTGTTTGTTGGCTTATAAATCTAAGTGTCACCTCCTCCTACAAGCTAGCTTTTGAAAGTGAGTTCTACACTTGGGCTTGTGGCTTGAAATGGGCCTCATATCAATTGGTATCAGATCCATCCTCATCTTTCGAGGTTCCAACACCTTGGAGTGGTGGCCTATGGAGTGATAGTTTGGACCCGAAAAGGGGGTGCCAACCGTGATCAACATAGTCGTGACCAACGAGGCCTCATATTGGTGGCCTATGGAGTGGTGGCTTGGACCCGAAAAGAGAGTGCCAACCGTGACCAACATAGTCGTGACCAACAAGGATGTTGTCTCTTCAAAGCGTGGGGTATTGTTATGATCCAACATCGTACAAGTATGAGATTGTTTGGTGGTTTATAAGTCTAAGTGATCCCTTTTCCTACGAGATATCTTTTGGGAGTGAGTTATACACTTGAGCTTATGGCTTGAGATGGGCCTGGTATGAACTAGGTTCATATCACGGCGCCGCTATTTTACGTTAGTGGTTGGTGTAAGTCTCCGCTGTCAGGGTAGGTGGCCGGAAGTAGTGAAATGTTTGGGAGTTTTCTGTAATTTATATTAGAGGGTGGATGATGTTTTGATGAATTTGATGTTTGTAGAAGTTATGGTTTGAATTTGTAGAATTAGGATTTGATTTTTTTTTTTTGTTTGATAAATTTATTTGGGTTTGTGATTCTGTAAAAGAGAGAGAGAAAAACTATGGTTTTAAGTTGGGGTTTAGAAAAATGGCATGTAGGGAGTCTTCAAACAGGAAGATAAGGTTACTTTTGTCATTTTATTATAATTTAATGGTGTATTTGTTAATTTTAACGGAAAAAGGACCAATCCAGTGAAATTGAAAACTACAGGGATTGATCGATTGTATTTGGCATAAGCATAATAATAATGAGTAATATCTATTTAATTTAATTTGATTGATTGATTGTATCTGGCATACTATATACGATTTAAATGATTAATGAATAATTGGTTTATCCTTTCAAACAATTCTATAAACTTGGTTCATCCATCCATGTTATACATTTCTCATTAACATAGCCTTAAAAGGTCTTTCGATGACGATTAGCTTTTCTTGTCTCTAACATATTGGCAATAATAACAACAAATTTTCAGACTTCAATTACTTTCTAAAGATGAAGTTCCTTATAGAGCTATTGCCAAACTAACCAAACCGCCCTCGACCCACGGCAGCCACGCAACTCGATCCGAAGTCTTTAATATATAAAGATTCAACTTCTTGTTAGCGTGAATAAAATAACATCGAATCGTTGGGTTGCTATTATTGATTTCAATAATCTTATAGTAGCATGGTCACATACGTATCGACAATTTTAGCCCTTTTTATTTGTTGAGGTATAACATAATATAGACCTTAACGATGCAGAGGTTTATGAGATTGATTTGTTGAAAACAATGCTGAAAGACCGGCCAAACTGATGCTTAAATCAAAACGTCGATGCTCTAATTAAATATTGGCGTCTCATATCGAATTCTCAAAACATGATGTCGTGTGAAAGCCGGCTAGTTTGCTCATAATCCCAACTTTTGATGAGCTTTTTAAATTATTTTTTTTTTTGTTATTATGAATTTACACCTTTATGTAATTTAAAATGTAATATAGTAAATGCTTTATGTAAATGGGCTTTTTAAATTGGCACTTTTCTATAAGAATGTAAATTATAAATTTTTTCATGTAATATTAAATGTTTTTATATAGTTGAATTAAATTTTTATTTAAATATAGTTTTTTCTAAGAAAATAGTGAAACCCGACCAGATTGCAGCCATGTCGGTCAGGACTGCGACCAATCATGAGATGACTAGCTTGGTAAATCATGACTACTAGTCATGAGCGCGAGTGGTCGTCTAACTATGTCTATCAATTCAGATTTGAAGAATTCAAACAAAACAAAAAACATGCATCAACCTTAATTTAGAGCTAGTACTTCAATTCTATGTATACGCCGAATTAAACTACTCTTATAATGATAATAAAAATAACATGCGAAAACTCGTATAAAGATAAAGTTTGTTAATGGATCATCCTAGCTTGCACAAGTTTAGTTAACATCGCCTTCACTAATGACTAGCTCGTTATATATATCATACCATAAAGTAGAAATAATTAGAAAGAACTCAACACAAACCATACATATATCACCACAAAAATGGCTTTGAGTTATTCTTCAAAGTATATGTCTACCTCCAAGGAATATCCTCTTCATTTGCATAGTTGGTTACGAATACACAACGATGGCCGATGTGAAAGATTCATCGGAATTGACATCATTCCTGCAGGAACCGATCCTTCAACCGGTGTACAATCTAAAGACGTAGTTTTCTCACACGAATGTAGTCATCTCTTTGTAAGGATTTACATTCCCAATACCATCATTCCTACTCGAAAACTCCCAACTCTTATTTACTATCATGGTGGTGCTTTTCTTACGGAGTCTGTGGCTTCATCCACTTACCACCCGACACTTAACTTGATAACGAAAGAATCCAACGTGGTAGTTGTGTCTGTAAACTACAGGTTGGCACCCGAATATCTTCTCCCAATTGCGTATGAGGATTCATGGGAAGCGATCAAGTGGGTGGCTACCCATGCTAAAGGAAATGGTCCGGAATCATGGTTAAACGACCATGCTGATCTTCAAAATGTGTTCTTTATTGGAGATAGTTCAGGAGCCAACATAGCCCACAATATGGCTATCCGGTTTGGGTTGAACTCGATTAACGTTATTAACCTTAAGGGTGTAATCATGCTTCACCCTTTCTTTGGAGGAAAAGACCCAATTGGTCCATCTGAGAAGAAGTACCCTGAGTACAAAGCTTTCGCTAATCAGGTCTGGAAGTTGGCGAACCGATCAGAGGTCGGGTTAGATGACCCATTGTTCAATCCGGATATGGACCCACGTATCTCGGGTTTTGGGTGTTCCAAGATACTTTTGTGTGTTGGTGAGAAGGATAGATTAAGGTGTAGGGGTTTGAACTACAAGAAGGTGATGGAAAAAAGTGGGTGGAAAGGAAAAATAGAGGTTATGGAGAGCAAAGGAGAAGGGCATGTGTTCTTCTTGTTCAATACTTCATGCAAAAATGCTCGTATGTTACGTAATAGGATTTGTTCATTTATCAATCCGATCCGTAGCAAAGCCTAATTGTTTACATATGTTTACCATACTTTATTGTTATTGTAGAATCTATCAAATTAATGATGTAAATATAAAGTGAAGTGGTTTGTACTAGGGGTGTTATTCGGACGGATTATTCGGTTCAAATTAATCGAATTTTGGACAATCTCAAGTTAATCCTTAATGCAATCAAAATAAGAAACGATTAATCGAATACGGGTTAAACGGTTTCGGATTAGTGTTCGGATTAAACGGTTTCATCTTAATTAGCTAAAGTTGGGTGTGTGATATCATTTAAAACTAAATTTAACAAATTATTTACGTTTAAATCAATTATATAAATAACATAGATGTAATAATAGATCTTATTATAAGATCCAAATTCCAATTTCAACTTTTAATAGTTTATAAACCAAATAAACATCACCTCCAATCTAATCCAGAAGAGGAGTCCAAAACAAGAAAAAATGATTCAAACTTCTTTTCTTGAAATTCATAGCATTCCAAAGGTCATACTTTCATTCTTCAAAAAAATAATAATTTAATATTTTATTTGTAATTAATTCTTATATGGTAAACATTAATATATTATTAAAAATATATAATTTAAATATTTAATCCTTATTCGGATTATTCGGATATATTCAAACATTTTAATTGTGATCCTTTATCCTATCCGTGTAATCCATATAAGTAATCCATAATCCGTTTAAACAATCCGTAATCCGAATAATCATGTCCATTTAACCTAAACTAGATTTAGATCGGATGGATTATTCGAATTCGGATAAAAGTGACACCCTTAGTTTGTACATCATTATTAAATTTAATGTATATTATCAAACTTGTTTTACAGTGTTGTACAATATAAGCATTAAACCTTATAAAGCACGTTTGATAATTTATAGTTAAAAGGTGATGCACGAATCATCCACCAAGTTGAGATTGACGATCATACTTTTAGCCATCCTACAATTCAAGAAAAGGTGTGTCAGTTGTCTATTGGATCTTGATCATTATCTTACTACTTTATAAACCATTTAATCCATGAATCTTAATTCTTTAGAAGTGTCCTAATATCTTACTGCTATATAAATCATTTGATCCATGAATCTTAATTTCTTAAAAGTGTCCTAATAGAATTTACTATTTTGCCCATACTTCTAACGATATTGTATAAAACATTCATGTAAATTAATTGTAACTTCGTAACCTTCATTTTCTCTAAGTATTTGAAATTCAACAATTTTTCAACATAAACATGTAACTCGTTTTATCCAATTCACATAATAATTGCGATACTCTACCTAATAATTCTCTCGATTTATAATTAATACACAATTAGGTGAAATGAATGCAATCCTTTTCAATTCATTTGAATTGTTTTTGTTACAAAATAAATTATTATTTTATCGATAACATTAGCATTAGTTTATGACAAATCATTTGAATTTACTAACATACCCATACATTTATTAATTTCTCAATAACACTATCATTAAACAATTAACTAACAATAAGCATATAACATAACAACCCATTAGGTGTTACGAAATATGTAATTATGGACAGAAAGATCGGGACGAGGCGAACATATTGGTAAATTATCAAACGCGCTTTGTTCAAATTCAGAGTATCTGCTTTTAAAGCCTTCAATTTTAACTTTCACCCAATTTTACTATTTTTTAAGTTTGTAAAAGGTAAAATATGAACCCTTCAATGTGTTTTTGTGGAATATGTATTTCTCACATTTATCTACATACTTATTTTTTATGTTGTCAATTTATATATTTGAGAATTTTAAATTTCTGATCAGTAAAGCTCAATGTCAAACAATTTTAAAATGTTGATGTGTATCTTCTGGAATCAATATTCTCGCATTGGCAACTTTACACATCATTTTCTTGAGGGATATCATGCTCCAGTACAAAGGTGTTGTTCGAGTTTGTCAAAAATCTTAAACAGCCCGGAGTTTACACTTCAAATGTGGTTGATCTACAAATTTTACACGATATACGAAATTAATTACTTCATGTGATTGTAACTTTCATTTTATCTAAGCACGTATTTTTAGTAGTATTTTATCATATTATATCACTTTAACATTATTTACGATTCCTGATGTTATAGTTCATCACTGTATTTTATTTATTTCTTATTCCGCCTCAACATGCGAGTATCATGCTATTCGTCACAAAAAGCATCTAGTGATAGAAATCAATGTCCCTTTTGGAAATTACTCGTCTTATTAATATCACACCAATATATGTTCGCTTTCATGGTTGGTTGAAAATTAATTGAATAGAGAACTCTTCATATTTAAACTATAAAATTATCATACTTGCTTTGTTGTTTTCAGAACAAGATATCCTTTAATATGAATAATAAAAAATAAAAAATGTTTTTCTAACATGTGGTATTGGGACATACGTTAAAAATGTACAATTAGGTAGCTCATAATTTAACTAAAAATGTTTATACTAATGAAATTCTAATAAACTACCAATGCATACGTCCCTAGCTAAGTCATTTTCACGTGCTTCATATTTAATTTGTTATAAATAAATAGACCAAACATCATTGGCAACAATCATCCAAAAAATGTCTTCTATTTTCGGTTCCGGAAAGATAATAAAATCCGACGAATTTCACGAAATCCATGGTTTCATACGGTTACACAAAGACGGTCGATGTGAAAGATTCGTAGGGAATAAATCCGTACAACCTGGACTCGATCCTTCCACCGGTGTTCAGTCAAAAGACGTCCTGATCTCCTCAGAAACCAACCTGTCAGCCCGACTTTACATTCCAAAAACCGCAACCCAAAATCAAAAACTTCCTATTTTGATTTATTATCACGGTGGTGGATTCGTAGTTGAATCCGCCACCAGTGTTACATATCACCCTACGCTTAACCTAATTACGTCCGAGTCAAACGTAATTATTGTCTCCGTTGACTATAGGCTAGCCCCCGAGTATCCACTTTCAGTGGTATACAATGACTCATGGGACGCGATCAAGTGGGTCACGTCCCATAGTAAAAGAAATGGTCCAGAGTCATGGTTGAATGAATTTGCTGATTTTGAGAAAGTGTTTATAGCTGGAGATAGCGCTGGGGCGAATATTGCCCATAATATGCAGTCCGGTTCGGGTTAGACCCGATTCATGGAGTATTTTAAAAGGTGTTATTTTATTCCATCCGTATTTTGGAGGGAGTGTACCGATTGGATCCGAATATGGTAAACATAAGCAGATAAAAATATATGTCGATCAGTTTTGGAATTTAGCGAATTCTTCGAGGAGTGGGCTGGATGACCCGTCGTTTAACCCGGAAAAGGATCCGAATCTTTCGCGTTTGGGTTGCTCCAAGATACTTGTATTTGTTGCGGAGAAAGATTCATTAAGGGACAGAGGTTTTTATTACAAGGAGTTGGTTGAAAAAAGTGGTTGGAATGGAAAATTGGAGTTGATCGAGTCAAAGGGAGAAGATCATGTGTTTTATCTCTTCAATACTTCTGGTGACAATGCTTGTACCTTGCGCAAGGCGGTTTATACCTTCATCAATTCGGATGTTAGTTCTCTTTTTAACAGTTGTATTTGATTCGAAAGACTAACCTAAAAATCAGTTAATTTAATAAGAGGAAATAGTAATTTTAGACATATCAGACCACTCTCAAATCGTTGCTTCTTCAGTTGTTTTTTCAGTTTTGCCAGTTTAGCGTCACGTCAGCACATCCAAAACTGATGAAAGACTGATTAAACACTACCAACAATCCTTTCATCACTTCAATTGTTGAGCCCCACGTTTACCAATATACCTCCATTTATATACATTAAACAAAAAATAACAATACATTAAATATAAGTTGAGTCCCACCTAAAATATCTCTCCCTTTCGTCAGTTTAGTGAAGAATGAAAACCGATGAAACGAAAGAAGAAAGGGTGTCAATGGTGTCACTTCTGAAGGGCTTCTTCGATTTCAAATTGAAAAAACCATTGACAGCGGTGTTATGACATAAAATTGTCATTGTAATTTGTGCTTTTTTCTAATAATTACGTTTCTTGAATATGTACGTCATGTTCAATATAAGGAAGGTGTCAAAATTTGTTTCCTATTTTGTGGGCGGCATTTTGGTGTCAATACTATCATACTTTAGTTAATTTATACCAATTATTTAAATTAAGCAATGTAATTGTATGGTGCTTAATTGCTTAAACTATATATTAGTGTATGTGACATCATTTAGCAGTAAAAACCAATAAAAAATGCATCATATTAAAATACAGGCATCTTTGTGGGCATGTTTTTTTAGAACATATCAGGTTTCTTATGATTCCGCTTTAGATTTTTAAGCTTTTACGATGTTGTGTAACGAATCATTGTCCATTTTATATAAAATCCGCTACTTAGTTTGAAATAATAAGTAGACGTGCACGTGCTAACTTTGTCTAATAAGAAGCTAATTGTAAATTAGCCGTTTAAAGTTTAAACAACCCATCTAGTAAATTTAAGTCAATTCTTTTAACTCTACTAATTTAACACTTGAATTCCATATCTAAGATAACAAAGTTACTAATCTAGATCCCTCTAAATAGTCTTACACAATTATTAAAAAGGGAAATTTGGAGGGTACGTACTCCTGATATTACTATCATACTTCAATGATACGCGTCCGCAAGAAGCATCAACGACGGATAAATCACTTGTCTATAAATCATACAATTATTATAACGTTTAAGCGATGAAATTGTCTATTAATTTTTCACACATTTGAGTTTTATCTATATTATATTATATAGTGCATGATCTTATAATTTTGTTTCGATCTTATGATCTTGATTTTAAGAAGACAAAACAATTATACGTAAAATCTTGATCACAACGGCTTTAGATATTTATTCAACATCAATTACAAAACATACAATAATCAAAGCATATGATTACAATCATAAACACTATATCCATTTTATAATGATACAATCGTTAACCTCATCAATAGCTCCAATGAAAGAAATGAGGTGTACATATTTATACTACACTAACGGCGTGTGTTTTCGAGTTTGAAAATAAGAGGAAAAGAAGATAAAGAAATAAAGGAGAAGAGAAAAGAATGTAATAGGAAGAAATATATTTGACAAGGATGTGTTCTCGAGTTTGAAGGAATGAAAAGGAAATGAATGATTCCTTCCTAATCACCCAACATTTGAAAAGAAATTTTGGGACAAAATTTAAACTAATGGCTTCTTTCTTCTTCTCTTCTCTTTCTTTCCTCTCTCTCTTTCAAATATACTTGGGACATAAATTTTCCTTAATTCATTTCGTTCCTTTCCTTTCTCTCTTTTAATTATACTTAGACCATAAATTTTCCTTAATGCATTTCGTTCCTTTCCTTTCTCTCTTTTAATTATACTTAGACCATAAATTTTCCTTAATGCATTTCGTTTCTTTTCTTTTCTCCTCTAAACTAACGAGCTAAACTAACGAGAACACCATGTAAATTCTGAATAAAGGGGGCCCACGTTAATATAAAAGTTTCCAAAAAGACACAGAGGCGAAAGCAAAAAAAAGAACAACACACTCTTTATTACTCCGTATGAATTATTGATTTATTTCACTCGACTATTTAAATACATCATAAGATGAACAAAAAATGAAACACAACAGAATACAATCAAAACAACTTTATACAAAAAATTTCTCCAAATGGATTCATCAGCTGATGAAATTATCAAAGAAATCCCCTTGTTCATTCGAGTATACAAAGATGGTCGATACGAAAAACTCAGCGGAACCGATACCGTTCCCGCCGGCCATGATCCGACCACCGGCGTGCAATCCAAAGACGTCGTTATCTCACCCGATACCCAACTCTTCGTTAGGATTTACATCCCCAAAACCAACACAAAAAGGATCCCACTTTTGATATATTTTCATGGCGGCGGTTTCGTTATCGAAACAGCCGCCTCACCGATCTATCACAACTTCCTAAACCTCGTATCATCCGAATCCAATGCTGTCATAGTTTCCGTGGACTATCGGACGGCCCCGGATCATCCTCTCCCCACGTGCTACCATGATTCATGGGAAGCCATCAAGTGGGTCGGGCAACATGCTAATGGGAATGGGCCAGACCCGTGGCTTAATGAATACCCCGAGTATGAAAATGTGTTTTTCGCGGGCGATAGTGCGGGTGCGAATATCGCCCATCATATGGCTATTCGGGTCGGGTTGGAACACCCGGGTTTGAATCTTAAGGGGGTTATTTTGCTACACCCTTATTTTTGGGGAATAGATCGGGTCGGGTCGGAAGGTGAACACCCGTGGCTGTCAGGGATGGCTGATATATGGATGTTTGCCCACCCGGAAACAAGTGGGTTGGATGATCCGTTGATTAACCCGGATATGGATCCGAATGTTTCGGATTTTGGATGCTCCAGGGTATTGGTTTGTGTCGCTGAGATGGATATATTGAAGGATAGGGGATATTTATATAAGGATATTTTGCGTAAAAATGGTTGGGTTGGAGATATTGAAATAGCTGAAGATAAAGGGGTGGATCATGTGTTTTTCCTACGGGCCCCTTCTGCTGAGGTTACTTGTACTTTGCGCAAGAGAATGTGTACTTTCATAAACAGCTAGGAAGGCCAGTCATGCTTCAAGTAAAACAACAAATCTCCATCAATTTTACATTATATATTACAAGAAAACAAAGAAGTACACTAATATTGTTTGGAGTGTTATGTTCCATTATTATTGTCTTTTAGCAAGTTGAGTTAATGTTTTTTAATCTTATATGCTTTATGTTGTGGCATTGCCATTCTTAGAGGTTATGATCAAATAAAATTTATTTTTAGTATATAGGAAGAAAAGAGTGACAAGTGATGCCATCAAAGCATAGCAATGCAAGACTTGGGCTCAAACTACATGATTGAGGCCCGGCCCAATGAACTGCTTCCATTTTTTAACCCGACACAAGAGATAACCCATACACGATGATGTTTAAGTCTAGACAACCACTCAAACTACATCAATGTGTTGATTTGTTTATTAACTAATAAAGCTTATTAAATACACAATATCACTCGATGCTTTACATGTTTAATTTCCTTATAGATAACACCATTTGCGTTTGTTAACATTATATTGAAGTCTACCATATGGTTAATTAGTAATTTTGTAACACACTCAAAACAATCTGTTTTAATTGTTTACTTTAATTTGTGTATATCTAGACGAGGATATGATATTGATGCTAACATCACATTATGTTATCGTTAGTAATGTTGACCGATTAAACATTCAATTGATATTTTTATTTTACACTTTTTACCCATCAACTTTCTCATATATACATATTTAGTCCTCTTCCCTTTTATGACACCACCAAATATTTACGAAAATATTTATAACTTTAACATTACAAATTACAAAAATATATAAAAATAGAGAAGGGATGATAGAGGTACCCATGATTTGAGGGGGTTGATGTACAAAAGAAATAATGTAAGTTAAAACAAAACGATGTGGCCAAGCCCAAGTCATCATCAATCCCATTCCATAGGAATCCAATGCAAAATGCCCCTAAAATATATGCATTGCATAACCACTTGCAAGATTCCTTTCTTCAAACTCTCTTTCTTTTGGGTCACTCTTCAATTAATTTATTTTGTAAGGTACAAAGTATGAAATATATGGAATGTAGCATACGCATACGCATACGCATGTGTAAATCATTTATCATACTAGCTAATTAGTCAACCCATAGTCATAATTCCATGTTTCACTTGCTTCACGGCAATATTAATTAGGTAAATTTAGTGACAACAACAAAAGCATGTGTGATCGAAACACTTGATAATATTTTTATATGGAAACATCGCATATATATTATCGAGAAGGGCATTTGGCCTGACGTTACGAGACATATGTGTGATTCATAAACAGTAGAAGTAATTTACAACTATCGATTTTTCAAAAAGTAACATACTTTTTTAAAAAAAATTGTAATGTGAACTATATATATATATATATATATATATATATATATATATAATGGATGTTGTATCTTATATGATCTTGATAATTATTTCTATTTAGGTAGTTTTAAACCTTCAGTTATGTAATGATTCGTAAAAAGAAAGAAACAATATATTGTTCCATAAATACTTTCTCCTTTCTATTTTTATTGTCCACGTTAATATTTTTGTTTATTCTAAACAGATTGTTTATTTGCAAAAGGTAACCGTTAAAAATTATTAAATTTCTCTATTTACCGTAATTTATTGCTCTCAATCATTTATTTCACAAAAATTCTCAGTCAAACTTACCTAGAATATAAGAGCAACATTGACATTCTTTCAACTTATTTTAAATACAACAAATGTTACTAGAGGTCTAGAGGACGCTATAAGTGGGAGGGAAGGAGGTCTAGAGGACGCTATAAGTGGGAGGGAAGGAGTAATGTGGTCGCCGACTTTCGATAAATCTATGCATCAAGATTCACGAGTGCACTCTAGTTGAAAATTTGAATATATTAGTATAAATATAAATATTTTTATATAAATACTACGAGTAGAAAAACTTTGATTCACAACGGTTTTCTGTAATGGCTATTAATTCACAACATTTGACATTGATATTTAATTGCGGTAGGGAAATTCTGGAGCTAGTGATAGTAACAACTTTTATTAGTGTATCAACTACAATTTCAACACCATAAATAAAATGATAAATGTAAGTGGTCCAACTTATAAACACAATGGTGATGTGTCCAATCTATATCTACCGTCTATCATTTCAATTCAATATTAAATTTAATTTAAATGATGAAAATTGGTGATTTTGGGAATATTATCATTATTTATTCCTCCTGGTAAACTTATAATAATTTTTACAATAATCACATCACAATATAAATAAATAAATACCATATATTTATTTAATTAATTTCGTGTCTTTCTGTATTGAAGTAATTCCTATGGATATATCTTTTCTATATTTTTCAAATTCCCCAAATACATCAACTGATCCAGAGTATGTATTTAGATTAGAATAATTAATTAATAAATAATGAATAAATGTAGATATAGTAAGTAGATATACGTCGAGAATATGTAGGTACAAAGATATGTCTAAAATAAGCATTTTTTTATCTATTAAAGTAACCAACCGATATTTATTTTTGTCATATATTATTTCTCTATATATATGTCTTATCAATATACATATGGATGTTACTTTAGAATAAGAAGAAAAAAAAAAGGAAATTGTTTCAATAATTTTATTATATCCACCGATGAAATATTTATATACATTTTGCGACATACAACTTTAGGCACATATAAGCATTTAATTATCTCCCTGATATGAATATTTAGCATTAGAAATGTGAAGATCTCATTTCTTAACGTTCAGACCCATTGAATCATTTTTTTTCCTGATTATCGGTCATTATTTCTAATTATTGATTTTTTTAAAAAAAACTTACAAAGTAATTGACGGGAATACATTATTAAAATTTGTGTAATAATCATTTTTCTACGAGCAAGAATAAAATGTTAAAATTTTGAAGAAGAAAAAATTGTTGAGGGACCACCATGAAGGCATGAACCAAACATTTCCTCATTCCTGATTAGATTGGGTGGGCCATTATTAATATTAATATTAATAGTTATTATTATATTCTCTTTTATTCTCCGTAAAAAAATGTTATTTACTTGTTAATTAAAAATATGTATGTCATGCATACAAAGTTAGAAACAAGTATGTGTGTGGGTGTTGTGCAACCATTTTAAAAGGAAATTAAAAATGATAAAATAATTAAGAGATAATAGTTTTAAAAATAATTAGTAACATGTTACCATGACAACAATGTTACATTCAACATTTTTATAATTTTTGAAAATATTTAGAAAAAAGGATTGCTACTTGAGCAGTGAATGCCATGAACAATGGTATTGGTTTCATTAATATCATAGTGTAAATATGTTAGTTGTGTTTACTAAAATTTTATCTACCATTCATCACAATTATACCTCTTCATTTTCATCCCACCTGAAAATTCCATTCACCATCTTTCAAACATTTAAACAATCCATCCCTATCCCTAAAATTGATCATAAACACTTTAGAAAACTCAAAGGTATAAGTAAAACTTTAACCAAACGTATCCCGAAAAGGTAATGCTATGTTTATAAAAGAATTATATCCACTACGGACAAAATTTACAAAATGTTTCTTCTTATGTTATTTGTGTCACATTATCAAAATTTATGTAAAAAGTTTTGTAATCATATCATTTCTCATCCTAAAATCTTCTTTCTATCCAAGCATTCATGTCGTTAAAATATGATTAAGTTAATTTATATCATAATTTAACACTCAAAAAAGTAATTTATCTGGATCATATATGAAATTCTATAATTAAGTTACTTGAATACAATATTCTCTAGGCATTCAAATTAAGTATTTTAGGACAAAATTTTATTATAAAGAACAATAAATAAATAACTAATTTCCTAAGTTTCTAGATTAAATAAATAACAACCGACTCATTTATTGTGCACCGTCCGATCAAATCCACCTCTTACCTTTATTTCCACTCTTTCTTTCCTTATGTAAATTCTCATTCTCAAATAGCAGCTTGTTTTACTCTCAAGAGAGAGAACCAATTTTTCAGTTCAATTCATCAAAAGCTTATACAGAATTCTGTATCTAATAGTTCATGATTGAGGAAACCGGTACCAGTGGATGCGAAATTACTGAATCAATTCAAGTAATGGAGGTTAACGGAATCATTCGCCGGAATATAGATACAGACATTATTACGAGCTCCGGCACCGGTAAGAGAAGAAGAATTGATTCGCAAAATCCGGAAAACGTTATTCATCTTCAATATCGTTCTCGACGTGATGTTGACGTGAATTTTCAGAAAAAATCAAAATCTGATCATGTTTCGTCGTCGTTTTTGTGCTCCATAAATCACGATTCGATCTCAGATCTGAAGGTTTGAAATTCAAAATTCTCATAATTCAATCCCTCACTTTCCTTATTTGGAACTATAGACATTAAATTCATTTCCGTTACTTTTAGTAGATCTTAATAATCATTGATTACTCAATTTGATGTATGTTTAATTACAGACTGAATGTGTTTCCGAAACCGAAACCTTCATCTCAACTAACGACGGTTTCAGGTATTTTATTATAGCGTTTCGTATTTTTGCATATATATATATATATATATATATATATATATATATATATATATATATATATATATATATATATATATTTGTGTTCTCGTATATGTTATATTTACGTTGTTAAATTTTGATTGTGTTTGTTACTGTACAGTAGAGAGACATTTGAATCAAGTGTTGTTAGCTTGGAATCAGAAGAAATTGAGTCGTTATCGACGTCGCCGGTGGCGGCGAACGAGGTTACCTCCGTCCGGGAACCGTCGCCGGAGGCGGCGAAGATGCCGTCAGCGGCGGAGCTAGAAGAATTTTTCTCGAAAGCAGAAAAGTACGAGCAGAAAAAATTTGCAGAAAAGTAAGTAGTGCATGATAAACTATCGCTCTTATCGTACGCCTATCTACATGCGCATTTTAGCTTGTAGAGTACACAGTTACACACAACATTTACATTTTCCTTTTTTTACGTATATTTATATTTATATAAGTAAAACTAATTTTCTGTTATTGCTGTTAAAATGAAACAGGTACAACTTTGATATTGTGAAAGATGTGCCAATGGAAGGAAGGTACCAATGGATTCGATTAAAGCAATGATTCAACAAATCACTGGCAAAATGGCGCCATTAATTGATTGATCCTAATTAATTAAAGTTAATTATTCTCTAGCTATAAGCTAATTTCTAATTTCTAATTTTCATATGTAACTATAACTATATAATATAAGTTTTAGGTTGATTTGTCTTTTAACAGAACCATCAAATTTCTATTACTCTTTTGTATAAGAAGTTATCCTTTTTGTGTACTTAACCATTGGAAGCTTCTTGTTCTGCAAGATATAACTATCACATACTCTCTCTCTATCTTCTGGCCACCACTACTGCTGTAGCAGTAAAAAGCACAGTCATTGTTATTTTGTGGGACATATATTGTAGCATTTTTGTTATATGAACAAATCCCATTGCAGCTTTTCACAATCCACAACATGTTTTAATTTTATTTTTACAGTTTCCGTTATATGAGATGTATGGTATTTCAAGAATTTTAGTGCAAGAATAAATTCTGTGCTAGCTCAGTCAATTCTACTTGTTGGGATCTTCATATTTTGTGGAATTTTGTTCTTGACATTGAAAAGGGTACATTTCATGATCTTGTAGTTGAACGAAAATTTGTACTAGTTTGCAACGTTTATACGTAAAATTAAATGTCTCGTATAAACGTTGTATCGTGTAATATTGATTATTGATTACTAATTAGTAATTATGGTATATTTTGATGGAGAAGGGTGTGTGCTAAAAGGTTACATTATGATCATACTTTTCACATGAAAGCATCTTGTACAGTATAATGATGGTTATAAAGGTTGCTTTTTTTGGTGAAGGGTCCTTTGCATTGAGGCTTTTGTGTTTTTGATCATACTGTGAGCATGATAGAATCTCGTGTGTTTTTTTTCTTAGTCATGTGCACATATTCTTGGCCTACACTTATTGCTTTTCCATTTTTAGTATTTCATCTTTTGAGATTCTTTCCTTTATATTTTTATACATCTTTATTAAACTTTTTATCTATATACAGCAACAACATTTATATTGTCTTGAAAGAGAAACACAATTTGGGTGAAGTGAGGTCACGGAGAACAAATGTGTGGTACACTTGTGTTGCTGTTTCTTTTCCAAGAATCGCCTAGTTGTTCGCACGTCTTCATCATCCAAACCTTCATTCATTGACTTCGCTAGTCACATTGCGAAACCATCAAACTAAAATCATAATCGAACATTATCATTGCGTGCGGGCTAAGTATTTTATGGTGGTTAAAAGTTTAAGTATTAATTCGTAACAAATTACTTGGTAATTAACAAGAAGCTTGAAACTAATTAACTAGAAAACTTAATATTTTAGAATGACACATGAAACAAATGTATAATTTTGATAGTTTGACGTAGAGATTTGTTAGAATTATAAAATAATCGATAGACTATATTAACGTCAACGTATTTTTTTAATTAAGGAAGCAAAGATGTAAAAGAAAAGCAAAAGGCAACAAAATATACCAAGTACGTAGTATTGTTTATGGAGGGTAGAATTGGTAATAATTGAAGTAAAAGAAAAGAGAGTAAACAAAGGCACGTGCAAAGTGGGGTGGAGTGTGGTGCTAACTTTGATCGTGCTTCGGATCTGCTGCGGGCTGCCAAATTTTTACTTCCAACGCCAGAGTCGAGACCCCGTGAATAAAAACAAGAGAATGTTGCTTGCTACTTGCCACTTATAATAATAATATTTTTTGTAACTTATACTACTACTTTCTCTCAATTTGTTTTATAAAAATCACAATATTTGTTATATATTCTATAGATTTAATAATTACTTTCTAGTTTTACTCAATATTTTTTAAGTGAATAAGTATGTGTAGAAATTAAATGTAGTATTTTCACTAAAAAGAATAAATAACGATGCATTTGTGAAAAATAATAAAGTGTTTAATATGGTATGTGTATTCATATGATATGATGCAAGAATTTATTAATTATCTTTTTAGAGTCTCTAGGGTTGTCAATGAATGAATAGCTTATATTATTTATTACTCGTAGTTTCCATTAGTTAAACAATATAATAAATTAATGTTTCGTTAGATTTCAACCTTAAGAATCCATGTCAAATTTGTTGTATTGACATTTAGATATTTTTTGTGAACGGAAAATTCAATGGATGGCTAGATTCGAAATTTCGAATAATTAACTTCTATAAACAAGGAAAAACTGTATTGTAATGTATATATAAACCTTTAGCGTGTAACCTAGTTGATTCTAAAAATGGGAGATTTTGAAAGCATCTTAGGTTGAAAATTTTCTCGTTGTTGTTGGAATAAATTAATTGGATCACCATTTGAGCGAGCTATTAAATTATCCTGGTTTATCTCAATTACGTGATGATTGGCAAAAGGTGATTTGATATGGGACGATTAGAATCGCCGGAATACAACCTTTTGGAAGATGTATTTATAGCTTTGCTCAACAAAAATGAGCTAACAATGTACTAACTAAAAAATAATAATAATAATAATCCTTTATTTGGGCATGAACCATCAAATATAACGCGTTGAATCTGTCTTTGCAATAAAATGAGTAGTTTAATTTGTACCTTTTAATTCACAAAATTTATAAAATGAATTATCAAAAATCTAAAACTCAAATTTATAACAAAGTGTTAAGTATTTAATTATCTAAATTGAAAGCCATAACATAGATTTTTGTAATAGCAAGAAAATATATATTTAAAAATGTTTGTGTGTAAACATTCTTTGGGTTTAAATAAATTTGCTTTACTCTCTGTGCTCCTCAAAATTTTGGCCTTTTGCCCCATCCCAAGGGAATTTCACATTAAATCTAACGTTAATCCCTTTTGTCTAAACTAAATAAATATTATTAGTTCAAACTCCAATGGACCCTTTCTTTTAAGCCCAAAAAAGGTCTTTTATTATACTAACACTTAGTATTAAACTTGAACCTTTGCTACCAATATTAGACATTTAGACATCTTGTGATCAACCATATGCGATTCTTTATTTTTCGACAAATTGATAGGTTGAATACTTTAAATTGAGAAAAATAATTTCTTGACACAAAATAGAGTACTTTTCTCCGTATTTCTCATAAAATATATAACGCGATGTATGTCTTTTATTTTTGAAGATTCCTTTTACAACTTTCACAATTATATGTCGTAACTTTTTACTTGGATTAGACATCACCACTTAGCTCGTACTCAAAGTAACTTTTGAATATTGTTTCATTTTATTTTTCAGAAAAAATAAATAAGTAATACTCTAAAATGACTAATTATAACTTTACAGAAAACATATACACACACCCTTTATTATGTTGGACAAATTATTAGTATTTTTTTTAGTGTACTATGTATTATGAAAAATGAGAAGAAACGTTTTGTTAATATTAATTAATAAAATATTAAAAAGAAAAAAGGATTAATGGATGGGCGTTGGGTAATGGTGTAATGGGTTGCCGGGAAGATCCGTAACGCCTATGCTACTCTTTTGTAATCTTCTAAATCCTAACCATTGTTTTTGTAGGCAAAAGAGAAATATAATATAATAGAAGCATACATGTACCAACATAAGCATATATATTAATTAAATTAAATAAGCTGTCATTTAAATGAACCTTCCACATATACTTGAATAATAAATATACGAACATTTGGATGGATGTAGTTCTATATACTAACTAACATACATGGCAACTTATTTATTCTAAAGAAATGCAATTCTATTTACTTTTAATTATCCTAAACACGTTAAGAAAAGTAACCGACTATGTGATGACTCTCATCGACCGATCACATGACTAACATATGAGAAGTAAATAGTGTAACTCGTAATTACAAAGACATGAAGATGAAAATTGAACCCACAGCCTATGCTTTTATAACGTATGCTCCCACTACTAAATTAGCATCACATGGAATGTTCGAAACACACCATACCGGCTTTGAAATGTTTTTTGAAATTTATTTATAATCTGAGCATTATCTGTAGAAAGTCGGAAAGGCTTATTTTTTTAGTTTAAAAAAAATAAGAAAAGTAACTCTTTTATTTATAAATAAATAATTATAATTATTTCTACACACTCATATGTCAACATGTGACATCGTGTTAACTCAACCCATATTATTGCTTAACCAACCGGCCCATGGATCATATGAATAAGAAAGTAAAGTAGTAAGCCTTTATCTTGGCATTGACCATACTCATACGGCCAAGCCCATATACTATTTGGGCCTTTGGGGCTTTTTTCTTGGGACTAGTACGAACTAGTTTCAATTACAAAATGAGAAATTAAACAAAATACCCTTTTTTAAAAAGTAATATAAAAATTTGTCATTTTTTTTAAAATATAATTTTTACCCCACCCGGACGCATAACCGGGACGTAAAATCATATTCCCGGACGCAAATCCCCTTATCCGGACACGTGACCGAGAAAAGCAAGCCGGTGACCGAGAAATGCAACTCGGTCACCGGACGCAAAAACCGAGACGCAATTTGACTTCGCAAATTTTGTCCGGGTTTTGCGTCCCGTTACCGAGTTGCATTTCTCGGTTACCGGCTTACATTTCTCGGACACGCGTCCGGGTACGAGAATTTGCCTCCGGGAATATGATTTTGCGTCCCGGTTATGCGTCCGGGTGACCCGATTGCAACCCGAAAATCCGGGCCCAACCCCGTAAATTTTCGGTTATATAAAAAAAAAAGATCTCGACACTTTCAAAAAAAATTTCGCTAGTCTTTCGCTCGATCCCGAGGAAGCACGCAAACCCAAAGTTCGCTAGTCTTTCGCAAGTTTAAATCGAAAAAGAAGCACGCAAATCTCGTACGCAAATCTCGAAAGATGTCTATTTATGAGGTACAACCCCATTTAAACTTCGAGTTATCGTTATATTTCCCAAATTTATAGTTGACATTTCATTGAGCAGTTGGTGTGCATGATTTTTTTTGTGTTTTATGAATTAAATAGTTGGTTTTTTAGTTGGTTATCGTGGTGTATGTGTTTTTGAGGTTAGTTTGTTGTTGAGATTTGATTTAGAACGATGTAAACCGGTTCATTAGTTTGTGACCAAGATCGTTTTGCTTGTGACCGGTTGTCACCGAGATCGTTACCGAGTTGCGTCTCGGTCATGACCGAGAAACGCAAAGATCGCTCCTTTATGTTCTCGATCATGACCGACACGCAAAGATCGTGATCTTTGCGTCTCGGTCATGACCGAGAACATAAAGGAGCGATCTTTGCGTTTCTCGGTCATGACCGAGACGCAACGATCGCGACCTTTGCGTCTCGGTAACGATCTCGGTGACAACCGGTCACGTGTACCAGCGAACTTAACGAGCTCGGTGGCTGTAGCTTAGCGACACTTAGCGACAGTAGCTTAGTGTCGCTATAGCTTAGTGTCGCATGAATAGTACTCTGCGAAACTTTACTAATGCGAAACTCATTCTTAGTTTCGCAACATGCGAAACTCATAATTAACAATGAAGAACCACATGTCAGTAATCAAGGAGATTAACATGTTGTTGGCGGACGAGCAGAAAGTGATATTTAGACGCACATGTTTTGGGCCTTGGTTAGACGTCGAGTGTCTAGGCAACGACCCTGGATACGTACACAATTTGCTCCAGAGACGATTGGAGCGTCCAAACCTATCTAAGCCTCGTGAGGAACCCGAGGAGTTATGGTTTAGACTGACGCCCCGTTATGCTATACGATTTGGGCGAAAAGAGTTTTGTTTAGTAACCGGATTCCGCTTCGGTTCTAAGACAGATATGAAGGATTATATTCCCAAGGAAGTTCGGGGCACAAGACCTGCTTTACGCGATCGGGTCTTTCAGCCCCATGCTTTGTTGAAAGAGATCTCTATTTTGCACATTGAGATGTTATTCAATTAACCCTACTTGTTTAACGGGGTGACCAAAATGAGCGATGAGGATGCCGTCCGGGTATGTATTATCATGCTCGTTGAGAGGTGCTTCATGGGAAAGAAGCCCATGCAGATTGGGCATCCTGATTTCATGCACATGCTTGAGGACCTCAACAACATCAACAAGTACCCTTGGGGTACTCGGATTTGGGACCATACTTTTCCGCAGTTGAAGAATGCGTTGATTGCTCGGAGCAGTCAAAAAATGAGTCAGCGGAGTCAAACGGGCGTAAATACACTTTGGTCGGTTTCAAGTGGGCCTTTAAGGTAACTTTGTATGTAATTATAAACTGATTAAGTTAGTTACGTTTTGTATTAACGTATGTAATTATTTGACATTCTGCTTTGTTTTAATATTTGGATCTGGGAGGCCTTTCACCTTCAGGTGTCGAATAATGCATGTAACACCAATATAGACGGCGTCCCTCAGGCATTAAACTGGCGTCGAATTAGGAGGGTTACTAATTGGAAGGAATATGTCGACGTGCTGACTATTTCGGTTAGTGATGTGCATTCCATAATTATCATCATGCATGCATGGTTGTTTTCTTCAAATAAAGATCAAGTTTGAAATAAATGGCGAATTATCACTGCAGGACGATATTCACAAAGACGATTGGCCATAGAGGACGCTGAAGCCGACTGAGTTGGAGGCTTCATGCCAATGAGACAGTTGCCGATTTTTTGACGGGCTCGATGCTGAGGTGTAGTCCACTCCTCAACCCACCGCACCTCGTGCTGAAGTGCAGCCCACTCGCCGTCACACATCTCAGCGTGCCTCATCCAAAGAGTTGGAGTCCCTGCGAGAGCGCGTCAAGAGTCAGGATGCCATTATTGCTAGGCACGAGGTCTCGATTTCCACTTTACTTCAGCGGGTGGACGCTAAGGACGCGCTGATTGCTAGGTTACTAAACGTAATTGACCCTCATCAGGTATTACCATGTTGTTCACAAGATGTTTTGACACTCATCAGGGTTAGTGTTTAACTTTAATTTTATGTTTTATTTTCAGGACGACGCTGATGAGAGTTATGTATCAGATACTTTACAAGCCACTGCTGCCAAGATCTCAGCTACAAGGGTGTCGCCATATTATACCCCGACCCAATTGAAACGGCTGGTAAAGAAACCTTCCGTGGTGAATGAGGCGGCGCCTGAAGAACCACCGGTTAATTTGGGAGCTGATAACGAGCCGGTGGAGAAAGTCGCGGCTGAGCCGATGGTTCTTGACATAACTGAGACGGTTGTGCCAGTTAAACATCAACGTAAGAAATCCGTTAAGAAGGTAGTTGGACCGGAGACTACAGAGGATGGGATGGTGGAAATGGTGTCAAATTTAGTGAACCCGGAGACCTGTCTTCTCACCAATCCTCCCTTAGCGGCATCTGTTGAGACGGGAGTCATTGCCAGACCATCCACTGTTCGCGAGTTATATATGAGCGGCGGTGAGGTGCGTTGCATGTTCGTCCAACAGGGCGGGACTTTCATGTTTTTGACAAAGGAGTTTTGGGCGCGCTTGTATGGAGATTTCGAGAGCGGAGACCTAGAAAACACGGTGAGTTTTGAATTGGTGTTTATTTATAGAAAACATTTTTTCAGGAGGACGACGGTGAGTTCTGATCTTAAATTTTGTTTTCCACAGCATATTGACGGCTGGGCATGCCTATTGATGTGGTGGAGATATAAGACTTGGCCTCGATGCTCTCAGCTTAATCGTGGTTTGCGTTGGACCATCATGCCAGTAGGTTTTACTGAGATTTTAAAGGCGTTTAAAGCTTATAGGGATCCGAAAACGAAGAAGAAGCCGAAGAAGGGTGGTGAGGTGGTGTACACAGGTGAGGGGCGCGGATTATAAACATTTGATGGGATATGCCAATGGCACTCGTGCTCCATACCCAGCGTGGTGGGAGTGCGAAAAAGTAGGTAAACAATCCGTTTAGTGGATACCTAAAAATGCATATTTATACTCCTAAGTCTTATCAATAAATTGTTTATATTCGCAGGTAATGTTCCCCGTTGTTGAGCCGGTTCACAGTCACTGGATTCTGCTGGTGTTGGATCTTCGAACTTGGGATGTTTTGGGGTATGACAGCCTTACAAGACTTTGTAAGGATGTTGATCGACTCCGTTTAGTGGAAGAGCTGGGTGACCATTTATTGCCCTATTTGGATGTCATTGGCTTTTGAAAGCATTTTGAAGGTGGCAAAAGCCTCTTTATGTTTGATATTGTAGAATTGTCATTTTCGTTGGCATCTGATGTTCCTCAGCAGACCAGCTCACTAGGAGACTGCGGTGTGTGGGTGTGCCACAACATGGAGCGGTTGACTATGAGATCAATATATACGACGGAATTCGATGTTGAAGACACCAAGAAGGTCGCGTGGGAGTATAGGAAGAGAATGATGGACACATTTTTTCGCGCACGTTTTGATTGGCAGCCACCCCTACCACCGTTACCAAAGGCAACTACTTCGTAGAAATATTTTGTATAACATAAATTTGTAACTCTTTGTGGAATGTAAATATTTTGTAATATATTTGTTCATTTAAACTATGACCTGTGCATTGTTGACAGTTTTAAATGGAAACAACCAAAATAATTCTCAAACTATTTGAATTTTTCAACTCTAATGGACTTTTTTTTTTTAACAACAAAAGGATATTATTCACCAATGTTCACTGATGGGACCCCAACATTAACTAAAGGGATATTACTCAACAAAAGGATATTATTCCTTGAAATAAGAATTACAACATTACAAGTTATTAAACATTAAAGGGACCCCAACATTAACTAAAAATTACAACATTACAAAATAATACTAGAAGTTTAAAGTCTCAAATTTAAAACGTGTTCACTGATGGGAGAAAATGAAGGTGTGTATGATGGCGCAGTGTCTAGGGATAAATGGCGAAACAATTTAGTGAGCAACATGTCATAAGGAAAGAGATTATTGGTGTAGGTAACGGCATGTTACATGATTGATGCTACGCTATAACCTACATCAAAGTGTATGTTGTTCTTGATCTAATAAACTATGAGGGCTTCAATGGCATAGACTATATGTGGCTCTGTAGAGCGACAAGAGATATTATAACGAACAATATCAAACATTGTTCTCAACTCCGGTTCAAGATCAAAGACTTCAATTAGGCCACGTGACTTGCATCTACCTCGACTCCCTTCACTGCAAATATCATCAACAATCTGACGGGGATGAATAATTCGAAGACTTATGTTTCCTAGCTCTTTTTGTGAGCAATAGAATTGAACTCCTCCACTGTATAGAATTCTTCAATGCGGAGTGGATGGATTTAATCAAGAAGGTTTATCAGAATACCCAATGAGATTTCCTCAAAGCTCCGTAAAACGGAAGTGGAAATGATGTTAGATTGATCAACTATTCTTCCTTATTCAATAACTCTACAATACGAGTTGTGTGTATTGCTCATATTGTATTTCTGAAATATAAATGAAATGTGATGTTATTAGAATATGATTATGGAGATGGCTGAAAGTGCAGATGGCTGAATGATGTAGATGGCTAAATGATTTTATAAGGTATAATCTTATCCAATAAAATCTAGAAAATCTAGGGAAATCTTATCTAGTAGCATAAATCTTATCTGTTGGGAATCTTATCCAGTCTTTATGGCCAGTCGCATTTGCGTCCGGAATTTGCGAGTCACATTTGCGTACGAAATTTGCGAGTCACATTTGCGTCTGGGATTTGCGAGTCACATTTGCGTCCGGGATTTTATTATGTTAAAAGTCTTAAATTACAACATTACAAAATACTTCAAGTTTGAAACGTTTGACATGAACATGAACATTGTTGACAGTTTTAAATGGAAACAACCGAAAGAAGAACATGTTGTTAACTCGATTAGTTTACAAAGACCAAAACCAGAGATTGATGATTTAGATAGCTATTCTGGACCAGCACGAAAACAATATTGGCGATCATGGGATACACGAAAACAGTTGCGTTGTATTAATTCTCAAACTATTCTTCAGTGTTAGGTTCGAGAATTAATACAACTCAACTATTTTCGTGTATCCCATGATAGCCAATACTGTTTTCGTGTGGACGACCAGTAATGGCCATCATGGGATACACGAAAACAGTTGCGTTGTTTTAATTCTCAAACTATTCTTTAGTGTTAGGTTCGAGAATTAATACAACTCAATTGTTTTCGTGTATCCCATGATGGCCAATACTGTTTTCGTGCTAGTCCAGAATAACTATTTAAATCATCAATCTCTAGTTTTGATCTTTGTAAACTAATCGAGTTAATAACATGTTCTTCTTTCGGTTGTTTCCATTTAAAACTGTCAACAATGTTCAGGTCAAACGTGTTAAACTTGGAGTATTTTGTAATGTTGTAATTTAAGACCTTTAACATAATAAAATAAATCACATACAACTCAACATAAATTACACATTTCCATACATTACATAAGTTAAGGGTGGCCCAAATGAACACTTGAAAAATTCACACGGCTCATACTTAGATTCTTCCACCTTCGCCTTGCCGTGTGACCTTGAAGTGGATCTTGATTTGGCTCTTGATCCGCTTTGCTCATCTGTTTTATCGTAAGAAGCCATACAACCAGATCGGATATGACCGATTCCATTGCAACGACTACATCGTTGCTTGGGTTTGGTTTTCTCCTCTCCTTTCGAAGGAATACGAGCACGGCCAGGTGGGCGACCACTTTGTCTTTTCACAAGGACCGGTGGTAGGACAGTTTGCAGATTACCTGGATCGACCCATTCCGAAGGATGAGCCATTGGGTATATAGGCTTTGCGTAAGCTGCTCGATATGTGTCTGACGTGAAATACCTCTCCTCATAGCAACTTACATCGTCCTGGTTGAAGAAACGGGCTACCGCCATAACTTGTCCGCAAGGTAAACCTGACAACTGCCACTGGAAGCAAGTGCATGTTCTGTTTTCCAAGTTCACTGTCCCTTTCTTCTTCCCATCCACCACCTCACAAATCATATTTGTGGATGAGTTCACAATCCAACCTAGTGATCTCCCATTCCTTTTGCCGATCTTGTGCTCGGCATATGGTGTAACAGGTGTTTTAAGTTCGGCCGCAGTGTTACGATGTTTGTAATACCACTGTTGCACCGAGGATCGAAAAAATTCCAACAACATTGTCACAGGGAGCCTCCTAGCATGCTTGCTCATGGCGTTAATGGACTCTGCACTGTTACTCGTCATGTAAGCATATCGATTACGGGTAGCATGATGTCTTGATCATCTTTCTATCCCAACATCTGTAAGAACCTTGGCAGAGGCTTGTAAGCGTCTAGAAAACACACCAAAATGGTGATCAAAATCAGACTTACGGTACGCGTAACACATCTTCCAATAATGCCATTCGTAGTGGTTTACTTCGGAAGATCTTCTTTTCAGGTTCATCAACAAATGACGACAGCATATGGCGTGAAATGCATCTGGAAAGACATTTGAGATGTCAGCTGCAATTAAAGAAGCCCTATCAGAAACGATGGTCAAGTTCTCGATCCCACCCACAGATTCGAGGGTGTCACGTAGGTTTCTCAAGAACCACGTCCAAACGTCGACAGTCTCTGATGCCCCGATTCCGTATGCCAGTGGCAAGATGCCATTATTGCCGTCCATCGCCACAACAATTAAATTGGTTCCTAAGTAACCACCCTTCAAATGTGCCCCATCTATAATAATTAGTGGGCGCGTATGGTTGACAAATGTCCGTATCTGCAATCATTTATAGGGACATATCAATGAACCAAAAGAATATAATGTCTAAACATAGGTGAAAACGAATTGTAGATACTTACAGCTGCACCAATGGACATGTAACACATTAGAAATCGATCCTTCTCATCGGTGATCACATTCGTTTTGCTCCCCGGATTATGCAGCTTTAGGTTGTGTAGGTAGGTAGGAAGCATTTTAAAGGAATCGTCCGGACTACCTCTCAACAACTCTATTGCGTAACATTTGGCTCTCTATGCTTGGTTGTATGATAGACTGATTTTGAAGCGTTTGGTCATATCGAGTTGCATTTCTTTGCCTCGATACACAAGTCCCTCGAAAGTCATTAACTATTTCAAGATGTGACCGAGCACCTTCTTGCTCGCATGTCGGTTATTCGACATGATTTGAGTCCGAGTACATGTGTGAACGTCAACTAACTTTCTAACTTGAAAGTTGTTACTTTTGTTTATACGGCGTGCACTTACCTTCCACTCACAATCATGCAAGACACATTATGTTGTATACCTTGTCTTGTCCGACTTCTTCGGCTTGATCTGAAAACCCTCTTCAAGACACTTGGTATGAAGCTGAAGAAGCAACTCCTCCTTGTTTTCAAATGTTTGTCCAACTTGAACTCGGTTAGAGGGTTCATACATTGTAACTGAACGTTTTGTACTTTCTGGATTGTTATCACTTAATAGTGGCGGCATATTCCATAATATATTCTTTGTGGTTGTGGTTGTGGTTGCTGTAGGAGATGTTGTGTTGTCATTTGGATCTCTTGGATCCAGCTCTTCCTCATCATCCCCATCATCATCATCCCCAACAATATGATTATCAAAGGGATGGTCAAAGTGTTTAGGGGGATTGACATTTTCTTCATCATAATGATCATCATCATGAGGATCGTCAAGAATATACTGAACATCCTCGTGATGATGTGGTTGTTCAAATACGTTAAATTGGGTGTCTTGGTTGTTTTGTTCTGGTAACGTGGTATATGTTGGGTATTGTGGAGCAGTATGAAAATGAAATTGATATTGTGGTGGATAAGGTGCCGAAAATTGTGGGGGTACTTGATATTGAGGTGGTTGGTTATAATCATGATTTGAGTGTTGCAGAAATTGTTGTTGAAAACCACTACTACTACTGGTAGGTTGGTTGCTACCGGCACCAGAAACATTTGATACAATATCCACAACGTAAATTTCAATAGGAGCATTATTAATTGCATGAGTCAAAAAATCCCCAAAATCTTCAACATCATCAGTTATATCAACAAAATACTGATCGACCTTATATTTCATTAAAATTGGTGAATCAAGTGGTAAACCTAATTTCCGTAAAACATATTTCAACAAAAATTTGCAAGTCAATGGTTTTTTCGGTGCAACAGGAAGTTTTAAAGGCACTCTACGACATTCTATTGGTAAATACATAGGGACGTTGTTAATATATTCAAAACGACATCCAGCACAAATATAGACCTTAAACTTATCAGAGAATTGACTCATTTTGATTATGAAAACAGTATAAAACAATGTAAATACCTTTCAATAACAGATCAGATCAATTAAGGTTGAAATTTGAGAGTGTTGTATGGATTTGTTGTCAAATAAATACCTTTTATTAAGTTGAGAGTATTTTGTGAAGTTGTTGTGTATAAACTGATGAAATCGAGTTATTTTAAAGGGAAAAAAATGTTATCTGAAAAATATCCAAAATATGCTTTTAGGATGATATATCTTATCCAGAAAAATCTAATCTGGAAATTGTACTAATAAAAATCCCGAAAACTCGAAATATCTTATCCAAAGAATCTTATCCAAAAAATCCACCTGTCCAGCTCACCCAAACGGAAATACGAATTCTCGGACGCAAATCCGCATACCCGGACGCGTGTCCGGAAATACAAGTCGGTGACCGAGAAATGCAAGACGGTGACCGGAAATGCAAGTCGGTGACCGGAAATGCAAGTCGGTGACCGGAAATGCAAGTCGGTGACCGGAAATGCAAGTTGGTGACCGAGAAATGCAACTCGGTCACCTAGACGCAAACGTTACCCGGACGCAAATCCTCGTACCCGGACGCATAACCGGGACGCACAATCACATTCCCGGACGCAAATCCTCGTACCCGGACGCGTGACCGGGAAATGCGAGCCGGTGACCGAGAAGTGCAACTCGGTCACCCGGACGCAAAAACCGAGACGCAATTTGCGTTTGCAAATTTCGTCCGAGTTTTGCGTCCCCGTCACCGAGTTGCATTTCTCGGTCACCGGCTCGCATTTCCCGGTCACGCGTCCGGGTACGAGGATTTGCGTCCGGGAATGTGATTTTGCGTCCCGGTTATGCGTCCGGGTGGTGTAAAAACGCATTTTTTTAAAAAAAATGATAATTTTTTATATAAGTTTTTAAAAAATGGTATTTTGTTTAATTTCCCTTACAAATTTATCCCAGAACTAAATTTATCAAATTGTCTTGCAAGTTGCAACATATGTGTATTTATTTTAATTTTTTCATATTTTATTGGCACTATACCTCCTCTGAATTTAGAAGTAATGCAACATTAACATGCAATGTATTATAATTTATTTTTTTACCAAAATAAAAATAGATAAATAGTAGAATAATAAAGAAATTTAACTTGCTAACCTAGGTACAATTATAATTATAATTTGAAGTAACAAATACCATTTAAAATGAGATAATTCAAGATAAAGACGTATTATATTTGATTATGTCGTGAAATATTGTCAAATGTATACTTTTATCATGATAAGACATTGGGAGACAAAATCTCCAATAAAATACGGAGTAATTGATTGTCGTACCTTTTAGTACAACATAAGTGAAAGTCATAGATGCTTAAAGTGGAAAATTATTTTGCTTTTAAGGCTCATGATTAATATCAAATTAACAAAATTTTTGATAAGAGTATTACTAATCTAAAGTTTAAGGTATTGTTCTTGACAACCCTAAGATGTTGTCAATAATGTGCATAAATTGATTGTACTTTAAATAATTATGAATTTAATTAAATTTTATGAGGTCGGAAAGTTTATTATGGTAATAGTACAAATAATGATGCGTGTTTTAATTTTTTATTGATATCGTTATCATTATTAATAATTGTTAGTGAAAAAGTTGTCTTGACTTAAAAGTTTGATAAACAAAATATATTAAGAAGGAAAATATTTATAGGGAAAAATGATCACTATACATAAAAACACATGCATCATAAATTTGTACCATGTACACAAAATGTTACTAAGACTGATGTCAACGAGCTTAATCGGTTGGCAACTGACGCCGTTGTCACAGCTTCGTCGATTGCTTCATCGGTTTTGTCTCTTCGATTTGGCAGCGAAATGGACGGAGTGGTTCTGGGGCCCACTTGCTCTCTTTTTTTTCTTTTCCAAAAATAGCCATTGGAAACCAAAATAGAAAAAATAAATAAAAATATATCCGTTTTATAACGGATATATACAAAATTAATTTTTTTTACTCACTTTTTCCAATCCTAATTCCTATATAAATACATACTTCACCATACCTTATTCCACACTACAAATCAACCTTCTTTATTATACAAATCAACCTTCTTTCATCCAAATTATCATTCTTTCACTTCCAATTCACAAAAAATGTCTAACCTCAACAACAACGATTATCAAAATTTACTCAACAATCCCATTTACCCAAATTTACCAGCTAACTAATTTTTTCGGCAACTACCTCCAACAATTCACCAACCGGTTTCACATCATATCAATCTCAAACTCCAACCATGGTATCCCCAACAACCACAACCACAACCACAATACGGTTACCAACCATACCAACAACCACAATACGACTAACAACCACCACCATAATACGGCTTCCAAACATATTCTCAATCACAATCCGGCCAACACTCACACTCACAACCTGAAACTTCTTTCCAAACAAAACCCGAAACTCAAAATGACGTAGGATCTGAAGACGAAGGCGAACACGAGGTTAATGTCAAAGGTAAAAAAAAAGAGCACAAACGAGATGAACGGACTATGAAGTCAAAACATTGACCGAGTGATGGGTCGACAATTCCCAAAATTATGTCGAAGGAAATTCGCAAGCCGATTCACAATTTTGGAACAAAATAGTCCAAGACTACAATCGGTTAGTTGATGTGAAACACACAAAATGTCAACTAAGCGGTAAATAGAATAAAGTTAGAACCGACGTCAAGAAATTATCGTAATGTTATTTTAATTATCGTAATATTTTTTTTCTTAATTACTGTAATGTTTTTTATTTATTTATTGTAATGTTTCTATTTTAATAAATGTAATGTTTTTTAATTTTAATGAAAGAGTTTTAATTTAATTTGTGTTTTAAAACTTAAATTAAAAGGTAGTGGGTCCCAAAAATCGAACTGATGAAATGACTGTTGGCAGTGTTTAATCAGTCTTTCATCAGTTTTGAGTGTTCTGATGTGGGACTGAGCTGACAAAATTGAAGAAATAAGTGAAGAAATGATGATTGAGAGTGGTCTAATAACTTAAGTGTACGTAGTATCACTTCTTCAATGTGAAAATAGACTAATATTTTCATAATGGATGTCTCCCTGTCATCTTAATCTTAATTAACTTATACATTAATCGTCCGTCTTTATCATGATGTAGATGTAAAATTGTAAAGTGAGTGAAAGATGTCCCGATTAAATTGTATTTGTTTATAGCTTTTATGAGTTTTGTTAACAATAACTCTTTAATTAAAATTCACGAGGAGGGTTGGTAATCAATAGTTTACAGGGATATTAAATTTGTTATATTATGGAGAAACATTAAAATATTAATGCATGTTATAAAGTATCATTATCATTTTTATAACTTTTATATATATATATATATATATATATATATATATATATATATATATATATATATATATATATATATATATATATATATTTAAAAAAAAAGTTTGGATACAAAAAATCTTCTGAATTATTTATAAGACTTAAATACATATATTTTTAATGTATGCGTGTGGTTTCTAACGACAACTTCTAAAATTCTTGTATCCAAACTTATGGTCGTTGGTAAAAAGCCCCTAACTAAACCTTTTCTTTTTCTTTATACAAGGCGACTATTATTCCCTTCATTATAAATGATAACAATTAAGAACGAGATGAATAGTACACGTTCCTTTCAGATTCTGCCACGTTTGCGATTTATATTTTATTATATATATTTGTAATAAATAAAAAAAACAAAGAGTGTTGTAGCCTAGCGGTTTCCGCCCGCCATTCTTGACGCTAAGTTGCTGAGGGACTCAGATTCGACTCCCTCTTGAATCAATCACTTTTTTCTGATCTTTTAGCCGTTTTATCTTCTATCTATTTAAGATTTGGGAGGAAGCTAAAAAAAATATAGTTTCAGATGGATGGATGAGCCGCTCATCCTTTTTACGGGGTCTTGAGTTCAAATTTTGCAAACCTCATTAATTTTTTGGTTCATTTATTTTCAAAGGGAATGTGGATTTTTATATATATTTATTCGTTGCAAAAACTAATAATAAAATCGTTTGCTTGGATTATTGTTTCATTGTAGTAATAATACACTCAGAAATTTTCAAAAATAGATGATAAATATTTGATCATCTGTAACAAATTAAAGTTAATGAACTATGTTAGATAAAGTTTACAGAGTATTTGTCAATTGAAAATTTATATATGTTATTATCTGTGACCAATATGAATGTCGTCACATTTCAAACCGTTCATGTAAAATGAAGTGCTAAATAAGGGATAAAGCTACAGATCGCTAAGACCTTTTACCTTCGTACTGAGTTAGGCAACGAACTCATTTTTATCATTAATGTAGGTAACTAACTTTTTAAATTTTGTGTCGAGTTAGGTAATATGTATTACGTGGCATATTATGGTAGTTTCACGTAAATCAATTTTAATATGTCACGTGAGACATATTCTCTAACTCGACACAATATTTAAAAGTTCATTAGCTACATTAGTAATAAAATGAGATTGTCGGCTAGCTCGGTACAAAAGTGAAAGTTCGTTATTGATGTGTAGTTAAACCCGTCGAATAAAGCTAAGCTAATTTAAAAAGTGGTTGCATTTCCGAGGTGAAGCGCGGGCACGCATAACCCTAGTTTTACTACAACTATGATATCTCATTTTATTTTTTCATAAAGAATAATAAACTATTATTAAAGGCGAGGAATATTCCACATTTTGTATGCATTATTAAAAATAATCTTATCTGTTTGTCACAATTATTATCATACCATTATTTCATACTAGATGACATAATTGGACCATATTGCCACGTCAGAAATAAAAAGGCAGTAAAAAAAATAAAAACACGACAATAAAAAGCCACCCAAAACACGTATTCACCAAGCGATCACATTGCCGCATCACCCCACCGTAATCTGCTCTCGCTGGACCCCAATTGATTCATCACCAAGAGATCGAACAACAACAACTAACCCACTTTCTCCCCCTTTTCAATTTCATCTTCAATTCAATTAAGGTTTAAAAAATAGGGTATGTTGACTACTACAGCTGGAGGTACCTTTTACTGGTTTCGAAATGAAATTGAATCAAAATTCGAAGGAATCGTTGTGATTTTCGCTTGGGGTTCTGTTCAAGACTCTCAATTGAAGAATTATGTGAATCTTTATTCTTCAATTGGGTGGAATTCCCTTGTTGTTCAATCCGATTTCCTCAATCCGTAAGTTGGATTTTTCTCAATTTCTAGTTTTTAAGATGTAAATTTTTAAGGGTTTTTCTTATAAAGTTTTTAAAACTTGGAATATGGTATAAAGTTGTTTAATTTAGTATTGTATTGTTGGTTCTTGCTATACGTTTAGTATCTTGTGTGACCCAATAGTGTAGATTCTTATTAGGGCAAATTGTATATTCTGGAATTGTTAAAGTACATAAGCATCTATAAGGAGTTAGATTCAAAGTTTAATATCTTGTAAAAGTTCCCTTCTTTAAATTTTGGGGATTTTTGATGAATTTGTGTTTAATTGTAGCCTGAAGATAAGTTTATTAATTCAACCTCTTTTAAGTCTTATAAGTTGTTAGTTTTAGGGATGTGGCCATCATATGGAATTTCTTATGATTTATGTATACTGGGAAGCGAAATTAGATTAGGATCGTATTAGTTTTAGGGATATGGCCATCATATGGTGATGTTTGCTTGAAAAATGGTGGTTAGCATTATAGAGATTCTAGATAATGATATGATAAGTTTATTCAATACTTATAGTTCAACTGCTCATCATTATCAAACAGCACATCGTTTAAAATGTTTTAGAGTATCAGAAATGGTCAATTTGTGGTTGTATATAATCAGCGGTTTAGGGTGTACGAGTGTTTGGTGTTGTAAAAGAGACAAAGGAAAAAGAATGGTGGATTGAT
The DNA here is from genome assembly GCA_963930675.1 of Gnaphalium uliginosum. Classification (NCBI taxonomy): domain Eukaryota; kingdom Viridiplantae; phylum Streptophyta; class Magnoliopsida; order Asterales; family Asteraceae; genus Gnaphalium; species Gnaphalium uliginosum. The sequence goes on from OZ005680.1 coordinate 70,007,437, forward strand.
TAATGAATAAGATGTATCACGCAGAAGAATTATTAAAGGTCCTTTATAGACCAATTGAATGCAGAACCTCTAAACCATTTAAAACTGATAGTTCATATGTAATTTTTTAAGGTCGTGTTGGAGTCAAAGAGTTTTGATCTTAAGGTACTATTCCAGTCATGTTGTAAACATTGCCCCATAGAGATGATGTAATATTGTGTTTTAGGCTATCATCTTTTTAATCCTTCAAGTGAGATATGGCTCCATTTCATACGTGTTCTACTAATTTCTTAAGGGCTTGTTAGAGACTTAGAGTTAAACACTTCTGATCTTAAGGTACTATTTTTTTCCTTTTAGTTTGTAATAGGATATTCACAATCTGCCTGAAAATTTTTAGATCTAAGGTTGTATTCTGTGGTATTTGTAACTTGCTGTTTTACTAAAATAAAGCTCTGTAATATAACGATTTCTGCAGATTTTTTACCGAGAGAGCTACGTCACTTGCATTTTCCGTCCTCAATGAGCTTTTGGAGGTCAGTTACTCTCTTTTATCTAATTTTTGCCAAGTAGTAAGACTTGCTATTAAACACACTTCTATGTTCTCATCTCGCTCCTTTTTGTGCAACTGGAGCTGACTAGAGGTGACACCGTGACAAAATGGGTGGGGTGGTAGCATTTCAAAATTGACGTGTCAGAATGGGTTTGTGTTGACCCACCAACACTCTTTTAGATCCATTTTTCTTAACTTTTTTTAATAATATATTTTTTGCATATGATTACAAAGTATAAGGTGACTTAGGAGGTTGTAAACATTTTATTGTAATGTGGGCGAATTTTTTTACTCCCTATTAAGATACTAACTGTATATCGTCTTTGAGGGGTTCAGGAGTTGAGGTCTAAACCATGCCCTTTAGTCCTTGCATCCTTTTCTGGTGGCGCACAGGCTTGTATGTATAAGTTTTTTCAGGTATATATGGTCACCCTCAGACAAACTTTATTTCTGGTTTTTATGATCATAAAAGTAATCTTTCTGCGTATGATTCAGATCATTGAAGGAACATGCGAAGCACATCTTAATCTGGTATGTAAGGAGGGTTATCTCTATGTTTACTTTTTTTTAACAGCAGTTGTCTATATCAGTCAGGTGGTGCCTATTTTCTTAATATAGATATTCTTCTTTTGCAAAGGATGATAGTCGGTTAATCATGACTTGCATCTCTGGACAAATGTATGACTCTGGTCCGGTTAATGTAACTGGTGATTTGGGTGCTCGGTTTGCCCTACACTCCTCTATTCGCAATGTGCCTGGCTCATCAAAGTTGGTGTCGATGGTTGCGAAAGGTGTAACATCCGGTCTGGATGCGCTGTTCCTTACTAAATTTGGATCGCAACGCTCTGAATACTGGCAAACGCTTTACTCTTCTGTTGTAAGTCTCTACTACGTATAGGCAGTTCTATTCCAATTTTGACTTATTCCAACACTCGTCTAATCCATTCTTTAAATTTTAGGGTTTAGAGGCCCCGTTTCTCATATTGTGTTCAGAAAATGATGATCTCGCTCCATATCCAGTTATATGCTCATTTGCTAAACAAGTAAGAGGATTAGGAGGACATGTTCGACTTATCGGATGGAAAGACTCACCGCATGTAGGTTAGTTTTGAACTCACATGACTCATTGGTAGTCCTACTGTTTGACACTTGTAAATTTGAGTCAGTTTTTTCAGCTTATAGTTTAGGGATCCTTATATTTTATTGCTTATGGGTCCAATTGGTAGATAAAGCTAAATTGGAAACTGGTAGGAAACTTATTATTGGCCAGAAAAACCATCAAATATTTAATAAAAAAAAAGTTGATTATCCGAAATAGGAAACTTAGATAAAGTTGGTAGGAAACTTACATATAGCTTGATAATTTTCTAAAAATCTTTTTTTAGTGCCTATAAAAAGTTAAATATCTGCAATAGGAGTCAGACAAAAGTTGAATTTTGGTAAATGTGTTCGTTATTTGAATACTGGTACTTTTTACTGTAACTCTTTAATGAGATTTGATCCAACCCTGTACAATCATTTTCCCATTTATAGAGCATTTGTTTATAATTTGAATGTCTTTTTTGTTGTCTTAGGTCACTACAAGCACGATCCAATCCAATACAGAGCAGCAGTAACCGAGTTTCTTGAGCAATCTGTATCAATATTTAACCAAAAACTACAAACACTTGCTGAAAGAAGTGGCATGGAAGGTATGCACGACAAAATATGTGAGTTAATCTGCGACCTTCAGAATGCAGCAGTTGACTCAAACCAAAGTCTAAGAAGAGTAGCCGTCGGACCAAACGACCACTTTTTCTTGCCAAGTTCAGCCGAGTATCAAAATGATAAAGAATCTGGATCGTTACAAGATGAACAAAAAGAAAGAAGAGCTGTCCATTTAGGAACTCCACCAAGCCTAAGTCCTCACAGTGTTCTTGGTCAAGTTCTTTTTGATGTTTGTGTGCCCAAAAACATTGAAGGTTGGGATATTAAATTTGAAAACAGGCAGCCATTTTCATCTCCTGCTCGTAAGAAACCATCTTTAAATGCATTAAAACGTATGAGGCGATCAAGATTATAAGATGGTAGATGATCAAGAGAAGTTGTATAATACTAATAATAATGTACATATGAATGACGGCGAAGATAGAGATCCTGGCCTACGAGTTGTTGACATCCGTGTACCCATGTTTGGTGTCGTGGGTTGGGACTTGTGTATGATTTTGCACGAAATGTACAGGTAGGGCGAACTGTAACGTGTTTTGTACTAGAATGTATGTTATATACCTTTTGGAGTTGATAATAATAATGATATGCAGCTACTTTGATGTACTTGGGACTTATGATGTTGGATTTTTGGATCATATTCTACATTTAACATATTTTTTGGATTTTATCTTCTCTTTGATATATTTTTGGATCATATTTCTCCATTTAACACATTTAACATATATTTGGATTTTTGGTTGAATGTAGGTGGTATTGCATTTAGCAGCATTATTATATTATTTATCATCATTATGATCATTAGTTTACATGACGATGTCGACACGACTCTAAATTCGATACGAAACTAATACGGAAATAAACTGGTTAGGGTTGGTATTTTTAACCCGTCAACCTACTAAGCGAGAACCAACAGGTTAAATTTTTTAAGTCGGTTCGGGTTAAATTTTAGGTTATTGGTCCAACCCGCTATCTAGGGGAAAAAATGAAGTTCGCTTTTCTAATAAAAAATTCAACCGGTCAACAACCTCGAAATAATCGTAACTATCATTTCAATATCCAACATTATTTTATGTCAGTTACATCATTTATAAAAAAGAATCAAATAAATATAAGTTGATAATAAATTTACAAAATAAGCTCATCTACACACCCGTAATAGTAAATTCCATTAAAAAATAATAACGTTGATACTAAGAATATTTAATCGCATGAACCAAACATTAAAACATCATCAAATTTTGATTGAAAATCAAATAAATTTGTATTTGGCTTTTATTTCTTATTTTTATTATTTTTAATTATTATTTTGGGGTATTTGAACAGATTTCAAAATTGGCTCCATAATCATCGTTTCATCTCCCAATCCCCAAGATATAGTGGGCATAGAATCCTGACATTAGTTACCAAAATCCCATCAATCACTTCACAATTTTCAAAAATCAAAACTACTTTCCATTTCCTTCTATTTTTTGCTTATTTTTTAAAATTAAAATCAAACGGTAATAATTTATCCATTCTTATACACCCCTTTCCTTTCCCTTCTTCTTCTTCTACCGTTGTGCTTCAAGAACAAACACACTCTGCTGTGAGATTATAATGGCAATTGCTCCACAGTCCAAACCCAATGATACAAGCCCTTTGTCTGCCAAGGTTGTTACAAGATTCATAATTTGCTTTTATTTTTTTGTATATTTGTTTAACAGTTCTGTGTGACAAAATATAGATATAAATTATATGTATTGTTTGTAGGACGTAAAGTTAAAGGCATTGGAGATCAAGAAAAAGTTCTTGCAGAAAAAAACTACAAAGCCTAAGCAGAGGGTTAAGACTGTGAGATCTTAATTTCTTTCTTGTTTTCTTAAAAAATAACACAACTTTTTGCAACAATGGCCTAATAACTTCTATTTGCAGGTGAGTTTTGATCTACCACGCAACGAAATAATAAGGTTAGTTCATAGTCTGTAAAAGTTAATTGTTTAAAAAGTTTGCTCATTTGGTAACTTGTTCTGACTATGCATTTCACATTTTGACCCATTTTGTAAAACATAAGGTATGACCCAAAGTCAGCTGCTTTAGCTAAACCTGCTGACTCACAAGCCAAGTCTGCTGCAATAGAGCGAGCCAACGAGGTTCAAGCAAGCCTACCTTCTGACTTACCTAGTTTTGTTAAGCCTATGCTTCCATCACATGTTACAGGTGGATTTTGGCTGGTAAGTTTGTTACTTTATGATCAAAATTTAATGAGTATATTTGTGGAATATTAAGCAATGTGTAGTTATTTATTTGGGCTGCTACATTTGACAGGGGTTTCCTAAGAAATTTTGTGATGCAAATTTGCCAAAGCATGATGAGACAGTTATGTTGGTGGATGAGGATGATCAAGAATTTAACACAAAGTATCTTGTTGACAAGACGGGATTAAGTGGTGGCTGGAGAGGATTTTCAATTGCTCACAAATTGCTAGAGGGAGATACTTTAGTTTTCCAATTGATCGAGCATTGGAAATTTAAGGTAAAAATGTATAATCTATGAAGCTTAGGTGGCTTGTCATTTAGCTTTTATATATGGTGTCCCTTTCTTTTCAAAGTTTAATTCTCAAAATGTTGTTTTTTGCAGGTTTACATTGTAAGGGTACACGGTCTAAAGGAAATTGATGGGGCTCTTGGTCTTTTAAACTTAGTTCCTTCTTGCACGAATGCCTGTAAGTGTCCTTTGATATTTTCTATGGTTTCTAGAGGTGTAATGGGTTTGGATTGACCCGCAAACACTTTTTTGTCCATTTCTATATTCTATGTTTTATAAATTGTGTTACTTTTGATTATACTATTACATAATCAATATTAATCTTTTGAGTGAAAACAATTTAGGCGAGTGATGTATTAGAAAGAGACATTACGAATTAGGGACTCAACCTATTTGATCCATTCTCTTGATCTTTTTGACCCGTTTGTGATGAAACACGGCTCAAGTTGACCCATTCATAAGTAACTGGGCTGAAATTACCATATCTACCATTTCCATATGTCACTTATTACGAGTAGTTCTTTTGATTATTTCTCTTTAACTTGATCAGATCAATGTCAATTCGAAGAGGGATCTAGCAATCTTCAGAGTGCTGAAGATATGGAAATAGATACACATCAAAACACTGTTCAAGAAAAGGATTTAGTAGTATATGATCAATCAGAAGACAGCAGTGAGTATGAAGAGAATTCAGCAGTTTCCGAAGGACTAAGATTCTCACAATCTGTTATTGAGTTCAAGGATATTAAAGGTATTGACGATTTCAGTATCGTTGTGGATGATTTAGTCATAGATTCTGAAATACCAAAACATTTTCAGATCAAATACTATGATCTATGTCATAGCCAAAAGATGTATCTGCATGATGACCTTCTCAAGGGACTCAATGTTAAATTAGCTGTAGGAATAATCCTTGAAACTGTTACAATCGCTGATGCCATTAGAGCTTGTAAAGTCACCATTACTCGTGACGATATTGAAACATGGGATAAAACTTTGAAGGCATTTGAAGAGGTGGGTATGAAAGTTGGGTTTTTAAGGGCCCGGATCAGTAAGCTCGTAGGGCTATTGTTTGGATCAACTGAGCTCTTGGAATCAAAGAGGAATGAACAAGTGAAAGCAGAAGAGGAAATGAGAGAGATCAACAAAAAGCTTTGTTGGGTTAAACAGGTGATCAAGAATCTTAATGATGAGATTAAAAATATAAAGTTGAATGGCCAAAACCTTGAACCGGTTTTTCATAAAGAGGCTAATGCACCATGGTGACACGTCTTGTACTCAAAAGTGCGGTTTTTTTGTATAAAGGTAACAATATTTTTGTGGGAACTAGAACATCTCATTTTTGGCTTGCACGATGAACTTCATCGGTTGTGCTTGAAGAGTGATGGTTCCCAGCCGTCGTAGCTACATTAGGATTTTGCAACGTTTCTATGAATGGCACAAGTTTGACACATGTTCCAGTTGCATACATATTGTTAATTAAATGTAGGCTTAGCTTTGTTCTAAAGAAAACACAACAGCAGCTTCTTATGACATAGATATGGAGAAAATGTTGTGACTTGTTATTGGTCTATCATCTAATTAGACTTGTAAACTGTTGTGACATCTAAATTGTTGGTTATAGGCAAATGTCAATGCTGAAATTCTAAGCTGACTATTATAAACATGTCAACACCTATGCTAAAACTAAGTCATGACATTTGACCCATTGTGGTTTATTTTTCAACTGAAATATGTGGATTTAATTGAATGGATATCAAATAAAAGACCAAATATAGATTATGTGAACTATCCCTATTCTATTTCACAATATCTAATGCTCACTAGCATAGAGTTTTAAGTATTCACCAAATCAATAGTCAGAACACGAGAAATTGTTCAATATCGAACTCATTGTTGAGTTTGCGCTCTACTTTTAGAGTGAGTTGTTCACGTGGAACACATTATAGAGATGGACTTACAAATTTTTACTCTCTCCCAAAGTCTCCCTGTTTCAGTATCCCAGTATCCGATTTTAAACCCTAAAACTCTCAAAAAGATCAATATCAATTCTCTTTTCACCAAAAAAAATAAATAAAACCTTATCTAACTTTGATTTTGTGTGCTCAGTACTTCAGTTACGGGGGTTTTACAAAGCGCTGAATTTTAGTGTACTTCCCGGACTCGTACGATTCGACTCAACTCGAACCAGTAGTGTCTTCATAACTCGCGAGTCACACAGCGAGTCGAAGGTATATCTAGAATCATAGTACGAGTCGCATCTTTTTCTCATTTCTGACTCTTACGGGTTGACTCATGACCGTACGAGTCTAACAAACATGGTCAATACAACAAAATGGCCACGGTTAACGGACTACAAGTTTTCTTTTGGATAATTTTAATTATAAAGATATAGTTGAAGTTGATTAGCTTATTTTTTTTGGAGCTTGCGGTTTAAGCATATTGATTTTAAGCTTATAAGCTCTGTCATGATTTTTTATATATTATGTAATATATGATGATTGATTGTTTTCTATTAAATCTTAGTTAAACTGCAAATGAAAAAGAAGCCGGATATTGCATGGGATCATTGTTCTCGAGCGGATCCAAAAAACCGGCTTAAGGTGAAATGTAACTATTGTGATAAGGTTATGTTCGGTGGAATCAATAGAATGAAACATCACCTTAGTTTCAGAAGGACTAAGAGTCTCACGATCTGTTATCGAGTTCAAGGATATCAAGGATATTGACGATTTCAGTATCGTTGTGGATGGTTTAGTCATAGATTCTGAAATACCAAAAGATTATCAGATCAAATACTATGATCTATGTCATAGCCAAAAGACGTATCTTCATGATAACCTAATCAAGGGCCTCAATGTCAAATTAGTTGTCGGAATAATTCTTGAAACGGTTACAGTTGCTGATGCCATTAGAGCCTGCAAAGTCACCAATACTCGTGAAGATATTGAAACATGGGACAAAACTTTAAAGGCATCTGAGGAGGTAGGTATGAAAGTAGGATTTTTGAGAGCCCGGATTAGTAAGCTCATAGGGATATTGTTCCAATCAAACGAGCTCTTGGAAGCAAAGAGGAATGAACGAGTGAAAGCAGATGATGAAATGAGAGATATCAACAAAAGGCTTTGTGGGGTTTGGGAGGTGATCAAGAATCTTGACGATGAAATTGAAACTTTAGAGATGAAAGGGCAGAACCTTGAACCAGCTTTTCATAAAGAGGCTAATGCTCCATGGTGACTCATCTTGTACTCAAATATGCGGTTTTGTCGCGGTCGTAGCTGAACAATGATGGTTCACAGCCATCACAGGTACTCAAATTGTATGGTCTAGTTGTAGGCTTGGCACAACAGTAGCTTTTTTTGGAATAGATATGTAGAAAATGGTGTGACTTGTTATTGGTTTGTCACCTAATTAGACTTGTAAACTGTTGTGACATATTTAAATTGATGGTTGTAGGCACAATTTCAATGCTAAGTTGACTATTATAAACATGTCAACACCTATGATAAAACTAATTCAATTATTTGCCAACTGTAAAATGAGGAAGGCTTATTTTGTGTACCAAATAGAATCATTCATTTTTTATATATTTTTAAAACTGTTGGTATATTTTCATATAAAACTTATGAAACTTCATTTGAAAAAGATAATGTTAAAAAAGCCAGCTATAAAAATCAATAATTCAATCATGCTACTTGGAAAAGTACAAAGAATGATTTAAATTCATCATCAGCATGTCAAATCGTCAAATATTTTTAGTAGATTAAAATGACATTGCAGCGTATTTTAACGGTTATATAGAAGCCGATGAGTCAATCAATATAATAGTCGTTTGAACTGAGAAATTTATAATTTTGGCCTCCCCAAAACAGAAAAAATATTTAATTTTGAATAATCAGCAAATATAAGTCAAGCATTTGACTGATGTTTTGGGGTTTCACAGTTAAAAGTAAAAGACATGGCTAAAAATAAAATGGAAAATATATCGGATGAAATCGTGGTCACCTTGATCAACTATCAACCAACCTAATAATGCGAACAATGAGACATCAAGCCCTATGTGATATTGACCATTAACTACTAACTAATGAAAAACTTATATAAGGAAAATATAAATAACAAATAATTTAATGTAACAATTGACCCATTATTGGAAAATGGACTTAGAGGTCATCCAAATTAGACTTTGTATCATTTGTTCATGTCCGTTGCTAGATTCATCATGACCAACCGGTTGGTGTGCCTATATATTTTGAACCCACAAATTAATTACGTTTCTTTAATAAATAGTTGTTAATTGTTAATTTGTTAAAGACGTATGTTGGTCATTGGAACTTGGAAGCCTAATGGTACAATAACAATCAGCATAATATTGGTTCAACAAGCACTCATGTACTGGCACACCGCCACGATGGATTGATCTCTTCAAAGACAGGGTTGTCCCTTCTGTTTTTGGAGGTCCCGAGCAAAAACCAATTAATTACTGATAGGATGCCCTATATATCTAACTATAAGACGTTTTTTTTATATTATATTTATTGTCACTCGATCAACTTTAAAACAACTCAGACATACCCTCCTCAGTAGTTGTTTTTTATATTATATTTATTATCGCTCAATCAACCTTTAAAACAACTCAGACGTACCCTCCCGATAGTTAACACATCATCATAATAAAAAACTTTCATGCTCAAATGCAGTCTCAAATAGATAACATATTGATAAGAGAATACACTACAATCACGCGCTTGATACAAATCAAGTTGCTGGGGGTGAAAAAAGTTTAGATAAATAAATTTGCAAATTGCAATGAACGAAGTCCATGTTGGACGGTTGGCGGTCCAATGGGCTGTCAGGATAAATGCATCCACATTGACCCTGGCTTGTAGTTGTGGTTGTGGGCGCCTTCCATACCAAATTGGCAAATTATACATCCATAACATCCATTATCCATATGTATAGATCCATTCCATATAACACATGCATACACGTGTTAGTAAAAATTAAGATAAATGGTTTAAATAATTATAATTATAATTATATATATACTAACATAATATCCGTACAATTCTACGGTAAAGGTGATGGTAATTGTGGTGAGCGTCTGAATAGACCCGTAGGACCCGTTTACCTCTACTACATATAACAATATTACGGATTTATATTAATTAAAAAAGAAAGATGATAGTCTATGTATGTTTAAAGTTGTTATCTATGTATATTTGAATAATTAATTAATTACATAGAGTAATAAAGATAATATGAATTATATATGGTAGATGTGAGTTCAAATAACTTTTGAAAGCTATGATATAAATATAAATAAAAAATAGTCACTTTTATTTTGAACTTTTTTACAGTCGTTACTGTTGTTATTATTTAAGATAATCACAAAATATAACATGATAATCACATGTGATTATTCTATAATATAATTTGATTATCATGTGTTCGAGATAATCACAAAATATGAAATGATGATTACATATTATTCATGTGAGTATCAACTTATAAAATATGATTATTAATAAAAAAAATAATAAATAATAATAAAACATTGTAAAAATTTTATTTGAAAAATAACTTCTAAAAGTTATTTGAAAAATAAGCTACGGAGAAAATTTTGTGAAATAACGTGTTTTGATAGTTAAAAAGTAATTTTGAAGTGTTTTCTATGTTCCTACGAACATTAGTCTTCTTATTTGAACCCACGACATATATGGTAAATAGCTAATTGATAATAACTGATTAATCTAGGGGTAATAGAGTTATTTCCTTAGGTTGAGTTCATTTTTAAGATAATATAAAAATACTTTATATATAGTATAAAGATAAAAGATAATTAAATTTGATTCGAAGACTCTAGAATATTCTTAGAGTTTATATGGTTTTAATATTTTAAATACTCTATAAAACTGATAACATGTATATTTTTTTCAGAAATAAATGACGATTATATACCTAGAAACTCTTAAAAAAATAAAAAGATTTAGTTTAAAATTTAGGGTATTGTTAACGTGCATAAATTTATTGTACTTCAAATGATATTTATGAGAGTCAACAAAAATCTAGAAGATAAAAGAGTTTATCACAGTGCACTACAATTATTAGTATGTATTTAAAATTCTTACTGACAACTTTGAACTATTGTTATCATTTTTCCTAAAATTTAAGTCACGAGCCCCAAATAAACACGCCAATAAGCAAGTGTAAGTCAGTCCAACTCAAAAGTCAAATAAACGTCTATTGGAATCTAGATTTTTCAATTTATTTTATTATTTTGGTTTGACTTTTAGTTAAAAGAGCACTAACAAAACCCAAATAGAGGCGTTTCCTTTTTGAGAAGAAAACCCATTGGACCTCTTGAATGAAAAAAAAAAAAAAAAAAAGAAAAAGATAACGGTGGGGTAAACTTCAACAACCTTACTTTTGTATTTTTTATTTATTCGATCCTTCTTCTTTATTAAACTTTATATTTATTTAAATTAATTTAATTTAAGTTTTCTTTGCTGTTTCATCGGTATATTCCTTTATTTTATATTACATGTTGACCATAAAATCCCCAAATTTTATTAGATGCATATTTCATCAACACCGGTGAAAACTACATTCTAAACTTTTTCATTTTTATCATATAAATATAAATAAAATGTAAAAATACACAAATTTTCCACTTTAAGCACTACAATGGGACATCCGGGATATTAAAGCACAAAGTTATCCCTTCTTTAAAAGTAACAGGGGCCGTTACTTTAGAGTTTAGACCATCTCCACCGGTAAGATGGTGTTATTAGTATTTTGAGAGTCATATTAGCATAACACCACTTATCACTAGCAATGGTAACACCATGTTGTTTCCCTAAGTCCCACTAGTTTATTTATCATTTTCTTTAAACCGGCGAAGTAAAAGAAAAAAGAAATGAAAATTACGTGTGAGTCCCACACAACGCCGGTTGGAGCACCCATTTTCCTTCGTACAACCCCAGCCTGACGGTACCCATTACGGCCGTTATGACGTTAAGATGATCTTAGAGCATCCAAGAACCCTTTTAGCAAAAGTCATAAATTTGCTTATACTTACAAGTATTATATAGAACAACATATTATTATTATGTACACGTTTTTATACTGTATCAAGTAAAATTGAACCGATGTCTATAGTTGCATGGTTACAATCATACGATAGGCTAAAGTCATTTAATTTCAAGTATTTTAATAATTATAAAAGAAAATTATTTGTAGTTTTCTTATTATTTAATTCTCAAACAAAAACTACCAAAGGTATTTAGTTACAGAAAATACACCACTACGTCATAATAGAGTTGAATTGACTATATTCTATTTCATTATTCATCTATAGAATATTCTTTTATATGTTTTTGTGTTTCTTGAATCACTTATTTCATGCTACTCGCAAATTAGTTGATAAGACCTCTCAACCAACTCTTTTCTCCAATGCAAGCCTCGACTCACATTTTCCGTAAATGATATAGTTAAGTTTTGGAATAGTCGTTAAAACAATAAAAATTCTCATTTAACTCGAGCTAATTTCGAAGACAAGTCTTGAGGAAATCTGGAATTTGATCAACTTTTTACAGGGCCGTCATCAAGTTTTTCGAGGCTATGTGCAAAATCTTCAAATGAGGCCTAAGAATAGTAACTTTAATTTTTTTTTTTTTTAATAAATTTGTGTTAATGAAAGAACGAGACGCCTATAAGATTTCGTTTTTCCAATTCTTTCAAGTGAAAAAGATAAAATAATGAAAGCATCGTTTCATCATTTTTCAATAATTCTTTTGTCAAATTGATCTCACAAGAAAATAATTTAGAAAAATAATTTTAGATTTCAATTAGTAGGCTATGTTCAATTATCATTTACATTTTTGTTGATATTACTTGAACTTGGTTATCAACATCTACATTTTCGTTATTAATGTCTATATTCTGATTATTATTCTCTACGTTAAAACCAAGTGCATTAAAAACAATTTTATTATTATCTACACTTCACATATTCACTTTGTCAATCGCAGATGCTATAAATGTGTTACAAATTGGTAGCTCAGTACTTGTGCATGATTATTGGGTTTTGATATTTCTTATTTTGTGTTATTAAATGTGTTACAAATTCGTATTATTTGTGTTACAAATTCGTATTTTGTGTTATCTACACTTCACATATTATTTTGTGCATGATTATTTTGAGAAGACTTTTTAGTTGTAGGTCTCACGGGTTAAAAATGTTAAGCAGATATTTTCTTTTATTGTCTTTGTAAGAAAAAATTATTTGGAGGCTCCAAAAAACATATTTGTATGTATTTATATACAAGCAAATTACTTATATGCATATATATACATACATACATACATATAATACACTATGTACGGAATTTTGAGACCCTAAAACTTCATGGACCCTGTGCGGTGACACCACACCCTACGACAATGACTTCTTAGACAACTTACATCTTTCACATGAATCAACTAAACCTACAAACTTGATGAACTCTTGAAATTCAGATAACTTTTATGTGTTTGTACATCGTATTATAACATTTTTAGCAAAGCACACATCATCGTTGTCCTACCAATTGAGTATCACTCAAGTGGTATCGCCACCGCAAACGCCCAGACTTTACATTTGTGACCTATAGGTCAGTGGTTCAAATCCGTTCGTCAACACTTATAGGTGAGGTGAACGCGTACCGTTAAAATATGATACATGAGTTAGATGTACCCTTCAAATTACCCCCACATCTTCGTTTTCCTATTATCCTGTGACAATCCAATAATAACCGCAATGTTTACACTATAATATATGATGGGCATATATGGATGGAGTTCTCACTTAGATGTCATTGCGGACTAAGTGTCACGACATGCACAATCAAATAGTGGTGGTTCTCACTTATAGGGTCTTCATCAATGTTTTAATAACCGATTCGACCGGTCGGACCGGATTTTTTAAGAAATTCGGCTCAAAATAAACCGATTTTTTTTTAAGTTTGACTAGTCAACGGGCTGGTTGGGCCGGTCGGCCGGATCGGGCTGGACTGGGAACCGGACCGGCATGTTGAACCGGTTCATTTTTTTTTTAAACTAATTAAATTATTTTCTAAACTTAAGAAGCCTTTAGGGCTTATTAAATTGGATAGTAAATTGAAGTGTAAACTTTGTTGGTATTATATAGGAGGCGAGTCTTATGTTGAGATTGTATTCTGACTAATGTGAGACAAGTTAAAGTTAAAATTTTAAACAAATAGAAAACAAAATAAAATTGTTGGCTACAAGATTCGAACTCATGACCACATTCATGAATAGCAGCTTGTTAACCAACTAATCTAACATTTAACTTGTTTTAATTATTTACTCTAATATATTTATTATATATATCGTAGCACTCATGATATACATTATATTCGAAAATTAAAGGTGTATTATCAAATTATAGTTTGTTGATATTATATAATATCTTACGAGGCGATATGTATTATTTAATGATGTATTACAATATAAAATGCGTTATTAAAAGTTAATTTTTAGATATACAATGCGTTATTATTTGTTACGGAGTAGTATAAAATATAATTGCAAAATCTTATTGTTAAGAATATTGTTTACTCGTTGTTAGATTGTATGTTTTTGAACAAAGTCTACTTGTTGAATGTTGGATTGTTAAATTGTTTGGTGAATATGATTTTGTATATTTTTTACTTCATGTATATATTCCGTTTTCATATTTTAACAACTTCGGTCTGACCATCCGACCCAACCGGTCCGACGGGTCCGACCAGAAATTGACACTCATCTGGTTCGACTAAAAGACCAGATTTTAAAACATTGGTCTTCATAATGTGCATTCGTTCTTCTCGTAATTTACTTTTTATTTTTTGTGTACAAGTCAATAGTCACGATAGAGAGTGTTTTTAGTGTAGGAAGCGCTATAAGAATGTAATATTGTTTAAATACATTTTTGAGTCTTATTACTTTTAAAAAATATATAAAAATTAAAATTTAATCACAACTCTTTACCTTCACATTTTAAGGTTAATGATTTTTGGGAAGGAACTCATTGATTAGATTTCATACTACGAGTAACAATTATTACTAAATCAAAATCAACGGTCTAGATCATATCTCCACCCTTACAACTTGTCACACGGGATCATAGCTGGATTTGTTTAATATTCACTGTTCTATCTTACCTGCTTTATCTGCTCTTTAATCTTTATATACTCCGTATCATACTACAAACTAACAAATTACAATAAAAATAAAATTTATACATATATCTACAACCAAACTCATAGGTAAGCTAAAGTAGACAAGAGAAATAAAAAATCCATTATATATAAAAAAAAAATAAAAATACAAAACTAAAATATAGCCAGTTAAAAACATCAAAAACAAAAACTTAAGACAAGCAAGTCAGAAAACATGGATTCCAACAAGCAAACTTTTGTGGAACAAGATTCAGAGGTAAATTTGCATATGTTTGATATGGGTTACTTTTATTTTCTTACTTCATTTGTTCAAAATGTTTTCTTTTTTAACTTCATCTACTTGTGATTTTGTCTTTCATTGAACAGATGAAGCAAAATCTGACATCTGACAATAAGAAAAAGAGGAAGAGGAGTTCTAAAGACCCTGGGGAATCTAAATCAAAAGATAAACAGGTGAAGTGAAACACTGTTTCTTTTTTGGCTTTGAAATTTGTGCCAACTTCAGATTCAAGTTTGTTTTTGGATTTGATTTTGGATCTGTTGATGTTGTGGTTAGTCTTGATGTTTGGAATTGATATTTGCCCCTTGAGAAAGCCTAGGATTCAAGAGTCTTGATGTGTTTTTGGGATTTTTATCATGTTGTGCAACTTCATTTAAGTTGATTTGATTGTTTATGTTGTTCATTGGATGATTATGTGTCTTATTCTTGCTTCAATAATGTTCTTTGTGCCGATCGGTTCAATAATGCGTTGCGGCGCTTAGGGAAATTAGGGCTGTAAAACGACGTAATCGTGCGGCGCCACAACGCTTTGTTTTGCCGATTAGGGTTGTTGAAGAAATTTTCGTCTGGTGCGGCGCAATGTGTTGTTTCACCAATTAGGGTTGTGAAAAGACAAAAACGTCCAATGAAAGATCAAATGCACAAAATTTGTGCCTCATTTCAGAATGTTACTTGTTTTGGTGTTGTCTTTGAAGGAAGTTTAGTCATGTAATTAATATTTTCCAAACTTAGCTATACTAATTTGCTATAGAGTAATCTGTTGATGCAAGAACAAGCAAATACTTGGTAGTGAGTCCTACTTATATTTCGTTTTCATAAGCTTTATCCATTCTGTTCCAAAAGTTGAAACATCGGCGATCCTAATCCTCACGTGAGACTGTGAGAGGTAAATCAAGCTCACTTATTGTCCCACTTAGTTGGTGGCCCGATGGTGACCCAATTAACTGATCCACCTTTACCGATCAATTTATATATCATATTCCCAATGCCCCATATTCGAAACCAACTAGGCTACATACTGGAGCCTTATTCATCCTTTTCACTGATGCTATCTAATGTATGCTACATATATGATGCCAAATGTAGCTGATACATTTTCTAGAAATCATGTCATGCACTAGTTCTTTAGTCGTTCATCAACAGTGTCTTGTATGTGCACATACATCATGATAACTAATAGTTTACTACTTTACTGTTCTTCTGGCAGATTATGTCAGATAAGCCGAAGAAAGCTTCAGGGTTAGTGACATCTCTCTCTCTTTCCTTTTCTCTCAGATACTTTCTTTAAAATATTTATTGACCTATATACATTTCGTGCATTTTAATACAGTAAAGGAAAAAGAACAAGGTTATGTGACATATATAATGATGTTGAAGATCTATTTATGTGTGTGGAGCGAGCATGGTTTTTTCTACAACGTCTAGATAAGGAGTTACCGAAGTTTGGCAAGTGTATGCTCCCGTCAAATGTTCTGTACAGTTTTTGGTTGGTAAGCATCAAGAAATTAAACACTTCACTTTTTATTACGGAGTAGAAGTTTTCAAATAAAGGTTCGATTTTGAATTGTTATAATGATTTCATTGTGCAGATTTTACCAAATAAATTTTGTGTTACGCATTTGCCTGATCACGATACAACGATCACTCTCGTGGATGAGTCAGGAAAGGAGTTTAAGACAAATTTTCTCAAGGCTAGGCATGGTTTAAGTGCTGGATGGAGGGGATTCACCACTGCACAAAGGTTACTACAGGGCGATATTCTGTTTTTTTGTCTTGTTGAACCCTGCAAACTACAGGTAATTACCGGTCTCTTTCTTTGTTGTATACGAATTTATATGACGTACTTTAGTACCTTTATACCCATTAATGTGTTAGTTTTACAACATATATAATCACTCGGAAGAAATAATTTGTTGAGATGTTTAGGACACCCGACATTTTGGTTAATTTCAAATTGCCTAGCGTAATTGGGTAAAAAGTAGATTTGGTATAGTTTGCTTGAGCATAGCTTTACACTAGACCATGTATGAAATGACTATATTACCCTATAACATATTAGATACTCCAACTTATATGCTGTTATCGATTTGCAGCATTATACATAATCTCGTACTTTAAAAATAAGCATGAATGTTAATGTGCATTAAGGTTTTTCAATACTCTGGTAACATTGAGGGGGAGACAGGAGAGTGGAGTGTTTTTTAGAAATATCGATCGTAAAGTGACTGACACAAAAAAGAGGGTCTCAAAGTTGGTTTTGATATGCCGAATGAAGTGTTGAGGGTTAACATGCCAAAAAGTAGGTCTCTAGTTTATACTTTGAGTCTCTGACTTAAATTATCATTTACCCCTCTCATAGACTATTAGATATTCTCTGTGGACAGTGTATTTTTCAATATGGAATGGGCACAACAAACCAATAAATGGATGGGTTTGGAGGGTTGGAAACAGTTCAGAACGCATCATTTTTTGCATTAATTGACACAGGCAAGGCTGACACTAAACAAGCTTTGTCCAAAAAATTTGGACTTTTTATTTTCAAAGTTAGTTTGTCATTGTATTATGTCAACATGAAGAAAATTCTTTGAATAACATGATTTACGAGGTTTTAATAATAATAAAAGTTCACTTTGGGTGACTTTTGACCATTTTCTTTGTAAGCGTTCTTGTTTTTTATCCGATTGAGCCATTGGAGATAAAACATAACCCGCTTCTACCTATTCATGATTAAATGGGCTGAAATTTCTATCCCTTGCTCCCAGCCCATTGATCCTTCCCTGTTAACATACCAACCATCAATAAAGGAAATGAACTAAAAACATATGTACGTATATACAGAAGCATGAAATTTGTGCATGAAGTTAACTACGAGACTACGAGTATCTGATTTGTGTGCTTGAAACGACCCTTTTGTAGGTAAGTATAGTAAGAAGATATAGTCTAGAAGAGATCGAAGCAGCTGTTTGTTTAATGGAGATGCGTCCCCGTTCTAAAAAGAAAAGATCATCAAATTACTTTGGTATGCATTATCATTTCTTCACGCTCCTTTCATATTTTGGCTTAGTGCGTTTTTCATAATTTATTGAATTTTATCATTCTACTCAGAGAAAGCAGAGGAAGCTAAGAAAGAAAAACTCAAGCAAAAAGCTGTAAAGCAAGGTAAGAGGGTTCCCGTGTATTACTTTTTGCATTTTTCATTTTTGTTGTTGTTAATTTGTGAATATTATTACATAGAAGAGGATTGTGAACTAAAGAACCAAGCACCAGTGTTTTCACAAACAAAGAAAGGCAAGAGAACTCGTAGAATTCCAAAGGAGTTTATAACGAGAGCGTCACATGATAATTCAACTCAAGTGAATGTTGAAGAAGATGATAGGGCATCATGCGTTGACCAGTGCGATAATGGCAGCGATGGTTTGAGCTTGGAAGTTCAAGGTATATATGGCTTTTCAAGACTTTTTTTTCTCTCCTACTATTAAGATGCAACCTCAAACCATTGAATTATAAAATCTGACAGTTTAAAGGTGGCAAATGGATCCCTTGACTGGGTGGGAGTCAAAATACGAATCTGTATTAAATGGGTCGTTTTTGTAGTATAATTCATGGTCTGGGATGCTGGGTGCACAAACATTTATCTTTTGGTGAAATTATTTATAAATACTTTAGTTTTTTTAGTCATGATAAAGAAAATATTATTAAAATAATAATCTAAATATTTAGCCTGGATGGGTCATGCTGATTGGGTAATACGGATTTCTGGTACAATGGGTCTTTTTGGTAGTGTCGGTCAAAATGGACCGGACAGTGATGGGTCGACCAGCAAACCATCTTCTTTTCTTTTTTGTGAATTTATTTATCAATACTTGGTGTGTAATTTATGATGAGGAAAATGTTACATTACTAAATTACAATAATCATCTAAATATAGATATATGAGTAAAGCGATCTAGGATGTTGTATGCATTAGAAATAGACTTTTGACGACTTGTCTTACAACCTATATGATATGTTATTACAAATTTACAATAGTTATCTGAATATTTGAGTAAAACGATTTAGGATGCTCTATGCATTAGAAGTAGACTTTTGACACACATTTAGTTCAAGGGTTTTGAGTTCGAATTCATGTGTTTGGAGATGGAATAGCTTTCTAACTAAAATAATTCACTTTAACTTTAGATGTAATTGTTTTTGCTAACCGGAAACTGAGTTCCTTGTAGGCTCGACATCAGAGACGACCAATCAATCACAACCCGATGAGGTCGGATGCTACAAACTAAATCTGGGCTTCCATGAGGGCAACATTAAATGTCATTCGACCGCCGAAAGAATTTTTCATTCTTCTACAGTGGCAACATAAATAATGAATCTTTCTCAATGTATAATTCTGCAAATGGGAAAAGAAACATCTTTTTTGGGAAGTCAAAGTCAAAGTAAAAATCTGATTTGAAAACTAAAGTTAAAAGCAAAAGCTGAAACAAAAGCATATTATATGTCGATTTTCATGCGAGAGCTTCTTGGACATGCTTTTGAATGAAGAGAAGCTTAGAGAGCTCTTAAGTTGATCTGGTTTTACTAGTAAAGTAGCTTCTGCGAGACCAATGAAGATCGAATGACATCAGTGCACCTTTATTTTGTTTTTGGCAATATATCTTCTGTTTTCGGATGTTTTTTGGAGGGAATATATTTTGGGTTATACATAGGAAGAATTCTCTTGATTCTATAGGCCTTACCTTCAGTTTTGCTGGATTCTTTACTAACTTCTGTTCAAAATATTAAAGAATGTCTAGAATCTTGACTTTGTCTTGGCTCTTGTGGTATCAACTAGTGATTTGTAGCATTCTTGTATGTTCATGTTCTAAAGGTTATCGAAATTATAATCCTTAAAATGAAAATTTTAATTTAAGCGATTTTTTTCAAATCAAATCTCTAGTGGCATATGAATGTATGCGAGTTCAGTTTTTCAAGTCAAGTAAGTCAGAAAGGTCGCCCACAACGCTTGTGATCGGAAGAAAGCGAATTTAGCTCCACTTCAGTCGAATATTATTGATTATGAGTAAGGTGATAAAGAAGATTGGGTTTGGATAAGAAAGTATATTCAAGTGTTCACAACATTTTAATATGTGTTACACCTACATGTACGCTTTTATTTGTCTCATGGCTCACAAGTCATTGAGCTAGCAGACCCAAAACTTGAACATGGGTTCGATGATACAAGTATGCCCTATATTCTCATAAGATGTATGTGACGACCCTAAAATTTTGGTAAATTCCGTACATCATTCTTACGTGCATATTAGGCTAATTCCCTATCTAATTAATATGAATTCATTTTCATTGAATTAAGTCTAGCACAAAGCTCACATTTACATATGAGATACACACTATTTTAAATACGAGATGCATTCGTAATCATTGAGAATTACACAACGTTAGTGATCAATTTTCATAAATAACATAAATCTATTCGAATATAAATAGTAGTTATTTATATCATGATAATAATGCTAATATATAAGCATAACAACCTTTGATAAACAATAAACGTTCACAAGAATTAAAAGACGTACAACGACAAGTTAGATTATGTAATTAATTGAACGAACTAACGATAAATACTCGAATATTATTAAATCAACTAGTAATATTCTAATACATTTAAATTAACTCTAAGTTACCCTAATCACAAAATTACACCTAATAAATCAAGAGAGGCCATGCCTCCCTTGACCTCCCTACATTCTCCACAACCATCTCCCCACCTCTCTTCTTTTCTTTGCTTACTTGCACTCCACCCAACACCTTACCTCCCCTAATTAAATAATGCCTATGGCATTTCCTACGTGAAGAATTGTTTATGAGTAACAAATAGTCAAACAAACACACACTTCATTCCAACACTTGAAAAATCTGCCATCCCTCCCTCTAATACTCCTTCCTCCCACGCCATTCATCATCTTCATATTCATCATTTTCATTTTTAAGGAAAGCTTCAAGAACACTATCGTAACCCACCACTTTTACACTATATTACACCATTTTTCGTCATTTCTTGAGCTCAAAACACATGGATTAACCTATGGAGCTTCTCATCTTCTCAAGTTTGGGAAAGTCATAAATCGGGTTTATAAAGGATTTTGGGTTGAAGATTCAATTTGAAGTTCAAGTTCTTTTCTCTTCTATAATTGTCATCCTAAATCTTTGTAAGGAAATTCATCCTCAAGTATTTACTTATATGTTTGTGTTTATGCTAAAAATGTCCACTCATACTAAAATATGCTTTTAAACTAGTTACTCTGTCTTTTAAAAACATTAACTAGTAAGTTTAACAAATGGAAAATCTAAAAACAAGTTTAGAGACTTTAAAAATGCAAAATATATGTTCTACACTTTAAACTCTTCATTTATATGTAATAAACCTTTACTTATGTTAAAATAGTTATTTTAAACTAAATAACACAATAAACTTGTAATGACATAAACTTTGTGGTTTAAAAACTAACCAAACACACTTTTGAGTGAAAAATACCAAAAAGAAGACATAAGGGACTAAATATGTAAAATCCGAAATTTTGAGGATTATAATACTAAAAACAGTTTATTTAGTGTTTATAATGTTAATCTATGGATTAAAATGTTAAAGACCAAACCCTTGTGGTTAAAAAAAATAAATAAATAAACTATGGGGTTAAAAGTGGAAAAATAAAAACTAGAGGGACTATACATGTAAAAATAGAAACTTTTGGACCTTGGCTGTGAAAATAAGTAACTTATGTATATTAAAGTATAAACCATGATTTAAGACAATATTCATGTGGTTAAACACTAACAAACCAAAGTATTGTGCAAGAAATGGAATAAATGAAACTAGAGGGACTAAAAGTGTAAAAACAGAAAGTTATGGACTGAGATGGTAAAATAAGTAATTAAAGTGATATTAAAGTTTAATTTATAGTTTAGAGTGTTAAAATCAAGACTTGTGTGGTTAAAAGTCGACAAACTGAAAGTTTGAGCTAAAAATGAGATAATTGAAAACTTTAAGGACTAATAGTGTAAAATCAGAAAGTTCAGAGACTTAAGACCTAAAAATAGTAACTTAAGTGTCCACAAGTGAAAACCCTAAGAAATGATGTCGAGAACCTAACTTATACGGTAAAAATCGAAGAAACCGAACGATTCAACCTAAAATGACAAAATAGAAACTACAAGGACTAAAACCGTCACTTAGAAACTTTGAGGACTGTTAAGGACACTCTGTAAATCAGGGGATTTTATTATAAAAATATACATTAAGTCATGATTAGTGCATAGACTGAGAAATCGCGAAAACTGAATTATAATGAGTTAAAACGTACGTTAACGATAAAGGTTACAAAAATGAATTATAAAACTTATAACGTTACTAAAAATGTATGTTATATCTAAGTGACATGTTTATATTATAATAACGTACGACACACAATTATATGTCGATTAAACGGAATTATGAACTTCGAATCCAATACGGTCAAGACGATACATATAACGAATCAATAATCAACGCTATGAATATATTATGAATAATAACATATTAAAAGGATGACATAAACGATTGTAGTATTTTGAAAACTATAAATGATCACAGCGTGTCGCACACGCCTATAAGGCACATAAAACCCTAGTTGAGTGAACAACTAGCATAGACGGACTATTAAGTCGTCTACAATTATTAACTCGACCTCATGCGTTTAGGGCGCTAAGAGGCGTATTTGGGCTCGTTTACTTAAACTCTTTTTGCTAGCACACTCGGACTCAGATGAGTTCACAGTCCCTATGTTACTGTTTTAATGCTTTCAAACATTGGGGTGAAAAACATATAATTGATTTATGCGATTATTAAAACCTGACAACGAATCCTTATGGAAGCCTAAGTTATCAAGTTGTGGTGCATAGAAGTCTTTTTGCTTACAATGACTATAACCATTAGCTAGATGACGCTAACCACTGAATATACGGATAGTACTATCGGGGTGACGTTCCCTCCCACTGTTTTGGTTAGTCGCGCTAACTAGCGACGTTGTTTCACATCGAGGATCGTATAGTTACATTGTCCAAGGCAAAAATGATACACGATAGGTCGTGGATTGGTTATAGGCTTAGTTTCGGCATATTAACTCATAGGACTTGCAAACCTATTGGGGGATCACCGTCTTTGTTTCAAACTTTAAATAATCGTATCTTAGGCCTTCGATGCCATACTTTGATTTACTGATGAACTTTACAAAATAACGGTTTATGATTGAGTCTTAAACCTGTGAATTAACTCAACAATTATGTTGACGTTTTAAATATGTTTTTCAGGGATTAGCCATACCGCAAGACCTCATGCATTTTGGGACCATACTTGCAATGATAATTAGGATGTCATCTTTTGAACAATGTACCTTTTGTAAAATAATGTATTTGATAACATTGCTATTTGACGGCTTGATAAGCCGTAACTTTTGTAAAACTTTTATTGGCATCTTAATATATTAGATGTTCTGCGATCATATGCTCTTGATTTATCGTCGATTGATCGAGTCACGCCCCGAGCTTCCACCTTAATTATTATTATTCTAATTTTGGGGGTGTGACAATGTAACATGGTGCGCGCGGATCTAAGAGCACTGGGAGTGGTGACACTGTCACCACAGTGTTCTGGACAGTGTTCTGGAGAATGTTGTAATTGAGGATTTTGTGGTGTGGTGACACTGTATTCACAGTGTTCTGGAGGTTTTATTATTTGTTTTATTTGTTTTTTTAATGATGATAATTGTATAAATTAATATATAAAAAACAAATAAATCAAATAAAACAAGATTTAATTCATTAGAAAGACATAAAAAAATTACAAGTCCTAAAATTAAAATACATAATTTAAAAAGTCCTAAAAATTTAAAATACAAAAGTAAATAAAATAAGACAAATTCAGTTTCCCGATCCCGAACCCGAAGCACCACCTCCAGCTCCCGTTCCGTATGGCCATCCCATTGTCTCGCAAATCTTCCTCTTCTCCATTTCCAAGATGAACCTTGCTTGCTCCGGTAAATGCTTAGTCGGCATGGACAAGATTTGAAGTTTGGCCTCGAGATCCTTCGTCTTGTAGTAACCTTGCTTGTCGGATCGGATGCCTTCGAATGTTGTTGCGAGTGATTCATCAAACGAAGCGAGGGAGGAACCTTTCGAACCAGAAGAAGTGGTTTTTCGTGACTTCTGTTTCCTTGACTTTCCAGCCGGCCATGGATGCTGATCGTCCCCAAATAAACCCTCATTCGGGTTTTGCGTTTCTTGCTCCGGTGGTTCATCAAAGTCCAAGTCATCCAAATTGACCGTCTCGCGGCGTCTTGGAACATTTCGTCTACCGACGACAAACAGATCGGGATGTAGCCACTTCTGTTTATCCTTCAAAAAGTTCCACGCCAACAAACTTGTGAAAGTTTTTTCGTTTTCCAACTTGTATTGCGTGTCACAACGGATCATCAAATCATCCCCGCCTTCACCACTCCTTAGTTGATCCGAAATCTTTTTCCATATGCCTTGCCACTTGTTGTAGTCCGCGTTGAGTTTGGTCCATTTTGACGACAACGCGTCTTTTCCTCGTTGGAATGGTGGATTCCGGGCGTTGTACGAATCCATAACGAGATACCAAAACGAAGACCCTTCTTGGTTAGTTCCACGTTAGGAATTTTCGGACACCGAAATCTAACTTTCGGCCAAACGAAGCTCGTCCTCCGGTACCCAAACGTTACGGTTTGAAATGACTTTTTTGGTTTTGGCGGGTGAATCTTTTTTGGACTTTTTGCCTTTGGTTTTTTGGATGATTCGGGTGTCGGGTTGGTGTCTTCAACGGATTGGACGTCGGGTTGTTGTTGACTTTGACGCCACATTTGAAATTGGGTGTATTCATCGGGTGACAATTGTGGTGGTGGTTGCGTCGGTCGGTTGTAAGCGTATGGGGCAAAACCTTGGATTTGTGGGTTGAAAGATGGTTGATTTTGTTTCGGTTGTGAGGTTTGCCATTCGCTCGTGAATGGGTTCCAAGTGTATTGTAAATGGTATGGGTTATTCGGGTTTTGGTTGTTCGACATGATGAAGAAGATGAGATGAAGAAAATAGAATTTTTGGATGAATTTTTGATTGTTTTAATTGTGTATGTGAAAGAGTTTTTGAGATAGTGTTTTTGAATTGTGGTTTGAGATTGTATTTGAGGTGTGTTTAAATAGGAATTTTTTTTTTTAAAGTTTCTGCCGTTCCAACGGCTTTTTTTTTAAATTTTAAATTTTTTTTATAAACTATCCGTTGAAAAGAGAAAAAAAAAACAGAAACCGGCGTTCGGAATGAGACGGCGACCCTGGAACGGCACGAGAATGCCGTCGAGAACGCTGTCCCGGTCCGGCTGAACACCGTCCGACGGCGTTCTCGTTGGAAAACGGTGACAAAATCCTTGCGACACCCATTGCTCTAAGAGACCTAAAATTTGAACATGGGTTAAACTGCGAGCGGATCGAGTAAAAGCACTTTAAAGTAAGTATAGTTGACTTCTTTTTGTTCTTTTTTTTTCCAAGTAAAAAAGACCGAGACTAAATTATAGAAAGAGAGTTTTATAACTTGTAGCTTCTTGTACTCTTCTCTACAAAAGCACATTCTGAACCTCGAAACAGATTCCAAGTACTTTAGATTTTTCTATAAAAATGTATTGACTACATTAAATTCTGTAACTTGGACTACGAAATGAAAAGAGAGTAGTGCCAAAGTTTAACGAGATTCATATCGATTTTGGATTTGATAACCGGTAAGTTTGACCTAGAAAGTCAAAGAAATGTTTTTTTGCCAAGGCATACTATTTATAACGTAATGATAAAAGAAAAATTGTCAGAGGTGACAATTTAACTTTTACTTATATAATATGGGTCAATTCTGGTGATATTTCATCTCTAACTACGGATTAAATCAAGAAAATAAGCTATAGAGGAAATAAGTTGAAAGTGGATAATGACTAAACCACCAAAATTGTTGCGTTAAAAAAGTCAGCTTATTAGTAATTTGGATATAGGTTCGTATACAAATTATATGGGGTTATTATCTAAAAACTGAAATTTCCTACACTTGAGGATAATAACCAACTCTTATGTTTTGTTCCAATATTAGTAAGATGATATTTAATCACCGTTTAATTATCACCGCTATTGACATGTTAATGAGTATGATATTTTTAATGACATAGCATGACATGTCAGATTTATTTATTGTACTTAAATTTATTTCTTGATAAAATTCATTTGGAACACTAACTTTATAGGTTGAATTTAACATAAAAAACCAGCCGTGAAAAAAAATTAGGGCAATGAATGAATTTCATCAAGAAATAAAGTTGTAGTAATGCAAATATATTTTAGTCCTGAAAACGTGATATTCACACCAAGATTGCTTAATGTCATTTCCAAATTATTTGCCGGCTACTGGTAAATGTTAACCCAAATCTTCTGTTAATCATGCATAATCCGTTTTATAACTCTTGCGTGGTCTATTTAATCGTTTCATTGAGTTTAGAGTGACCTTAAACCACCATCGATAGTTTGATACCACTGGTTAGTTATCCTGTTTAAAAGTTTCGGGTCCTTAAACTCACTGAATACAACTTAAAATTATTAGTAGTATTAATGTGCATCCCGATTATTTCTGTACTTGATATCTAATGCATTTCAATTTCAATTTTTTTTTTTAAGATAGATTTTACTATTTAGCCCTAACATTACTATTGATATTTAAAATTTTTATTTGAAATCATTAATATATCTCTACATATATTAAAATTTCATTAATACTATTATTATTAAACATTAAAGTAACAAACATATAACATTAAATACTAATTAATTAAATTTTTTATATATCTACTACTTATATATTAAGCATTTTAGGTGTTTTTTTAAAAAGAAAATTTACTATTTACCCTTAACGTTACTATGAGTATTTGAAGAAACATACTTGTAATTACTAACATACCCCTACATATACTAAATTCTTATTTTTACTACCATCATTAAAACTCAAACAAATAAACATGACATAACTTTTAAATCGTAAGGAGGTACACGACGTGTCAATTACGTACGAAAAGGTAAAAACGAGACGAACATGTTAGCAAACTGTGAAGGCGGTTTGTCCACCGTTTGAGGTCAAATTATGCCATTAAAGCCTTCAAAATCAACTTTCCTTAAATTTGACACGTTTTTAAGTGTTTTCAAAAATTAGAAACGAACTATTTGATGTATTTTTATTTGAGATTATAAATATAAATTTACAGGTTTACTTACATTCCTCATTTTGTTTTGATATCATCAATTTCCATATTCTAGAGTTTTAAATTTTTAATCTGATTTTAAGATTACAATTTCACGAACATATTTATTATTAAAATACTAAAGAAAAAAAAAAACAAAAAAAACGAAAAAAAAAAACAAAAAAGTATTGATTGTTAAACTCTAGACCCATCCAACGACTTCGAACCTCCCAACTTGTCACCTGGCTATTAGAGACTCGCAACCCGACTATCAAGTTCGCAACGACATTTTATATACATATTTTAACAAATTTTAAAAAGGGTAAAAAAGTTATTTTTTCCATTTAAAAACACCATATGTTATGTATCGTCACATAAATTTTAATTTTATATTAATACTTTATATCGAATAAACATGAAGCTAATGGGTTTACTTGCCGCATCGTGCGAGCATTCTGCTAGTATGTAAAAGTACCGAATGAAATGGCGCCAAGTTCAATTTACATTCAAGCCCCTTAAGTATGAAAGGTGTACTTTATCAATTAAAATGAGATTTGCGAAATTTCCCTCAAATCCCTTTTATAATAAGTTTTTATATCAAAAGTGATCGTAGAATATAAGTTTAGTTCCTTGTTGTCCAATTGTGAAAATCGCTGTTAGCATTGTGAAAGAGCAATATTACTAATTTAGGAATGATCAAACTTTAATGAATAAGTGTAGTAGTAATGCCTAATTAGAACAACTGAATGTAAATTATAAAGAAACAACTTTTAGGAATAATGGTTGAATTCTTAAACTTTCACTAATTTTTCAATTTAACACTCAAAACCTTTTTTTTAATGATTTAATTCTTCAACTTTTGTTGACTTAACGTTTTTACCCTTCTTGACTCTTTCGAGTTTCGATGACCTACAACTTTTGTGATTTTATTATTATTTAAAATCACTCCTAATTTCTTCCTTGTCTTCCCCGAATCCGTGTCACTTTTCCATCACCAAAATTTACTAAAAGTCACCCATCAAATTCCATTAATCTACAAGTTAAATCCAACAACAACCCACAATTGAAGCCACAACCTACGAGGCTACGATCACCAACTGCATCTCCATCTTTACCCGAAATATAAAATCGAATTGAACCATTCAAATATGGGCCCGCTTCCTTAAACTCCTCGCAATCAGAACGCGACATATCGACAGCTGAACCAAGCTCCCAACCTGTGACAGAATCCCGTTCGCGAGTTCGTTGTAGGTGTAAGTACACATGGCGAGCTCCGGAGAGATGTTGGGGGAGAGATGGTTGAACGAAAATTTAAGCACGCCAAGGTTTAGTAAATACCGAAAATTTTAGCAATAACCAGACAGCTGCATTATCAATAGAGTTAAAGCTATCACACAGTAGTTTACGTACGGATTTTTGATCATCAAGATCTCAGAATTGAATTTGATGCCCTTTTGGGACAATTAACCAGACAGCTGCAGACGGAAATTAGAAAACACTTTAAATTATACGGAGTATTTAACTAGCTATTTGTACGAAAATTTTAAATTATTTTCGTTTCTTATAGTTTTTTGTATTTATTTCTTTTCTTTATATTTAATTGAAGGGCTTGCAGGCCATGAGTGGTATGAAGAACCAGCTCTACCATCTGGTGGTTTCGTCACTGGG
This sequence comes from Gnaphalium uliginosum, assembly GCA_963930675.1. Lineage (NCBI taxonomy): Eukaryota > Viridiplantae > Streptophyta > Magnoliopsida > Asterales > Asteraceae > Gnaphalium > Gnaphalium uliginosum. Next base: position 70,036,674 of record OZ005680.1, read on the forward strand.
ATTGGACCAGTGCATGGAAAACTATGTATGTTTATTGCAAATGATGCAACAGTTAAAGGAGGAACGTACTATCCAATCACTGTTAAGAAACATCTACGAGCTCAGGAGATTGCAGCTAAATGCAGACTACCATGTTTATATCTTGTCGACAGTGGTGGTGTTTTTCTTCCAAAACAGGATGACAATTTTCCTGACAATGAGCACTTCGCTAGAATATTCTATAACGAGGCTATCATGTCTATACCTCAAATTGCGCTGGTATTAGGTTTTTGCACAGCAGCTGGAGCCTATATACCTCCAATGGCTGATGAAAGTGTTATGGTCAAAGGAAATGGTACCATATTTCTAGCAGGACCTCCACTTTTTAAAGGTTTGTTTAGATCCTTTTGTTTTGTGACATTCATTGTATATTTTTTGCAGTATATTTGTATTTGGTTGTTATATCATGACTTGTTTCCAGGCTGCTACAGGGGAGGAAGTGTCCGTGGAAGATCTAGGTGGTGCAGATGTTCATTGTAAGATATCAGGTGTTTCGGACTATTTGGCACAAGGTAAAAAATGTTTATGGTGTTTTTATTCTCACAGTAACGGGATACGTATCCACGGAAAATGATACGTCACCAGATTTTATGTTCCATTCTAGCACGTTTCATGAATTTTCACTAGTCACCTGACCTTACTCCTTTGTATAGCGTCTGTTCTTTGTGATAAACTCTGATGATTTAAAACATGGTCTATATCTTATTTTGATTTAGAAGGAATGTTATAGGTTGTTTGAAAAGGAGGTGATCCAGCCGCACCTTCTAGTACAGCTACCTTGTTACGACTAATTGTTGCTCATTATACTTGTAGTTGAACTGCATGAACTCGCTATGTTTGATATTTGTTTCAAGGCATTAGCCGTTTATGGACGAATAGCCTAAACGATCAACTTTACTAAGCTTTGAATAATTATTGAGAAGTTGCGGAATCACACTCAATAATATTAAAAAGATCAAGAATACAAAATATATAAATCAAAGCTTCAATATTATTAATGATAATACGAATACACTTTTTGTATTAGGGTTACGAAACCTTGAAGCTGTGCAAAATCTATCTTTTTCTAGGCTAATAGGATCTCTATTTATATCCCATAGAGTCCCGTACATTTAATCCTATAATTATGGAATAAGATATATTCCATAATTGACTCAACTCTAACCGTCTCACAATATCACTAGCAGTCTTTATTACTACAATTGAACTAACAGTAGTAACTAACATAACAAACAGTTATAACTGCTTCTATTGCGATAACATTCTAAGTATTTACTATGCGATAACATTCTAAGTATTTACTATGATAGTACTAACTGCAGTAGTAATTACATAAACAGTCTTAACTATTACATAGACAGTTTTAACCACTTACATAATTATAACTAGCAGTCTTAATCCTTGCAGCAGTTGTAACTTCAACTCTTCAAGCAGTTGTAATCTTCACTAGCAGCTTTAATCACTCGTGCTCACAGTACTAACCACTTCACTTCATCTTAGTTCTGAACTGACAGTGATAACCACTACTAGCGGACTTAATCTTCAATAACTCACAGCAATAACCACTTAACTCATTTTTCAATTTTAACAATCTCCCCCTAAACTTAATTTGTTATTTACAGACTTAAGTTTCTTCAATTTTCTTTTTCAAACTTTCTTCTTTGCAGCAGCTTTTTCTTTCTTATTAATTTGATTTAAAATCATATACACCAGGTTTTTAGCAACATCATTGCAAATAGAAGAATGCAATCTTTCTCTTTTTAAGCTCCTCAGCAAACTAAGATTCATATCATATTCTCTATCAATTAGCATATACAGAATCTCACCATCATCCAATACAACCTGATGTACTCCTGGTACTGCAAATCAAATCCACATTTTCACACCTTTGAATGTTCCAAAGTGAAATGGGAAATCCTCTGGTTCAAACATCATTCTGATCCATTCCCATACAATCTTTTCAATAATATTATCAAACATTTTAGTATCCAACTTCTTCTCCTTCCCAATCTCAAACAATTTAACCACATCCTCTCTGCTCAATTTTCTTAACACTTCTTGCAGTGACCTCGATAAAGATTCACTTCCATCAGCCCTAATAATTTTAATCTTTTCTTCCTTTTTGGGCACCAGCAACTTTACAATCATCCAATCAACAATACTTGGCAAATCTTGATTTATTTGATCTACTGCAACATGCTCTATAATCATCAATTCATTTAACTGATTTTCATCCCTCTTCATCTCCTCTTTAACTACAACCTCTTCTGCTTCCTTTTCTTCTTCTTCTTCTTTTCCTCAGTTGACTTTCCAGATAAAAATGTATCAGCTTCAAAGTGTTTCAGCATTTCCTCATATGTCATTTTCTTCAAAATACCAGCAGGTATTGAACCCTTCAACTTGTGATATAGTTCTGCTCTGAGTTGTCTTTTTGTTTTGGGTTTTGCCTGATTCTTAGCTATTTTCTCAACTGCCTTTTTCTTCTTCAATTTGGTTAACATTTGTTCCAAGGCATCTTCCTTCTCTTGCTCATTGTAATTTGCCCATTCTGCCTCCGTTTCTTTCTGAGCAACTCTAGCATCATACTCTGCACACTCCTCTGGAGTCATCATCACAAACACTTCAGGCTCTACTTCAACTTTGATCAAATCTTTGTTCAGCTCAGCCTCTAGACTCCTTGCTATCTCCTCATCAAACATTGTGTCAATCTATTTAATTTCTTCTTTGGAGACTCAATCAGAATACCCTTGCCCTTATCTTTTGGATCAATCATGGGCATATCCTTCTTGGGCATCTTTGAAGGCAAATTTGATTCTCTAATTGTGAATCCTGGCAAAGAAGGCTCTACATTAGTTTTCTTTGATGTTTCTACCCTCTTGCCAGTACCAGTTGTTTTTACCTTTGATTTTGCCAATGATTTCTTTCTACTTATATATACTTTTACTGGCTCTGTAGCTTTGGCTGGGACAACCTCAGGTGTAGATGACACTTCATCTCCATCATCTCCAAAATTCACCTCCACAGTAGCTTCATCAACACAAGCATTATCACCCAAATCATCACAATCAATGACCTCAGTTGCCTCATCTGTACTTTCCCTCTATTCTGTCTCAGCACAGTCATTTGTAACATCAACATGAGCAGCATCATCAACAAAATCATCATCCCCCTTATCTTCTTCCGAGCTTGAGGATTGGTCCTAAAATATTTCTTTTTCCAGCTCATCACCATCCCTTTCAACTCATCAATCTGTTTCTGCTGGCTTAGAATGGTAGCTGCCTGACTGACCAGTGCCTTATCTAGCAATTTATTTATCTTTTTCTGGGTCATCACCTCCTTCCATATAAAATCTAACATATCCATCAATTCCTTGTTAATTCTACCCTCATCACCTTCAGGATGTGACTCTTTTGGTGAATCACTAGAAAAAATAAACTCTGTATCACACCTGGTATGATCATCAGTCCTCTTTCTTCATCTCCATGTGGAGAATCATAAGAATGAGTTGGCTCTGGTTGGGTCTTATTGTTGGGAAAAACAATGATCAAACCTAAGTTATAAATCTGAAGAGTCAAAATCTAACTTAGTTGTATTCAGGAAACTTAGTGAAATTCCTGAGTCTGTGTTTCTGAGTCTGTGCTACACAGACTGAAGAATTGTTTCTGAGTCTGTGCTGGACAGACTGAAGATCCTCACAGACTGAAAGCCATGCTCTTTCTGAAGACTTATGAATTCATCATCTGAAGAATGAAGATTGAATCCAGAAGGCTTCACAGACTGAAGTTCACAGACTGAAGATCACAGACTGATGAGCACAGACTGAAGAGCACATATTGAAGAATGAAACTACAAATGTAAAGGAGATATTCTTCTTTCCTTAGGCTAGATACAACTGATAAGATGTTTGAGAAAGGTCAAACATCATATAAAGGTTCTCTTCTCAGCAAAGAAACCTTTTACCTTTTTGCTTTTTCTATTTCCAAGAAAAGCAAAAAGGAAGGCGTGCAAAGTTGCCCAAGATGCATCTGTTATCCCTTGGACAACTATGTAAGCTGGATAATATAGAGTTACATCCAACTCTATAAATAGCAGTCCAAATCCAAGAAATTCAAGAGAATTAGTATACTAGACCTTTGAGCTTAGGCTAAAGCATTACCACACTTACTGTGAAGTTTGTAGTGATAACTGTATCTTTGTATACTACTTGGATCGTATTCAAACCATCTGTGTGGGTTTGAATATTTTGTCATCTTTGTGAGACAAACACTTTACTGTGAATAATACTTTGATTCATAATAAACTCTGTGTCAAAATTAATCTTGTTTTCCGCCTAGATTAATTTAAACTTGTTTGATATAAAACTTGGATATAAACTAACACGTTGAGATAACTGTTATTTAATCTGTATCTAAGTTTTGGGAACCTTGTGACCCAACAACTGGTATCAGAGCAAATAAAGATTTAATCTTTAACGATCAAAGGAACCCAGTTTATCAAACAATCATCTAAATCCATTTTTCTCTATATTTTCTTCCTTGAAAAATGACTTCTTCTATTGCTATGGCTGGGAAGGGAATTCCAATCTTCAATGGTGTAAATTTTACCCACTGGAAATTGAAAGCTGAATGGTTTCTTGCTAGCATTCATGATGAAATGCTTAGAGTCATTCAGGAAGGACCCATTATTCCTGGCAGAATAGTTCCTGCAACTTTAGATGCAAATGGTATTATTTTGACACCTGAAAAATTTGTTGAGGCTGCCAAAAATACCTGGACTGATCTAGACAGGTAACTATATGCATTAGATTTTAAGGCCAAGTCCATACTGGGCAATGCAGTTACTGAGCCTATCTTTGCTAAGATATCTGGCTGCAAAACTGCTAAAGCCATATGGGATATGCTAACTGACCAATATGATGGTGTAAGTTTGGTACAATCCCAAAAGAAGAAGAATCTCATAAGAAATTATGAGAACTTCTCTGCTGGCCAAAATGAGTCATTAACTGATATTCATACCAGATTTCAGATCTTAATCAATGATCTTGAAAGGTATAATATCATCAAGGGACAGTTTGAAATCTGTGCAAAATTTGTTGATGTCATTCCAAACACTTTTTCTGAAGTTATCACTTCATTAATTGTAAGTGAAAAATTGGAGACATATGATCTCTCTGGCTTGTTTGGACTTCTACTAAATTTTGAAGAAACCAAAGCCAGAAAGGATCTAAATGCCAAAAGGATTGCAAAAGATCCATCTGCTGCCCTTGTTGCAACAACAAGGAAAAATAGAGAACTTTTCTCTAGAGCAGATTACCATCTTACTCTTACAGACTCAGAATCAGATGATGAAACTGAGTCTCTAGAAGCTGAAATGGCATTGCTAGCCCAAAGGTTAGAAAAAGCAAGATTCAAAGGTTCAAAAGGAAGACCAACTTTTGATCCTAAGAAAGCTACTTGCTATAAATATGGGCAAGTTGGTCATATTTCTTCTGACTGCAGAGTGAAGATTGCAGAATCTTCAAGTTCTGATAAGTGGGAAGAAAAGGCCAAGAAGTACAAGAAAAAGTACTTCAACTCCAAGAAAATTGGAGAGAAACAACAACCAAAGAAACTAGAGAAAGCTTTGGTTGTTGAACAATGGATAGATGAAGAATCTTCATCATCTGAGGATGATGAAGATATGTGCTTAATGGCTATCACAGAGAGCCAGTTTGACAAAGATGTCAAATTTGCAGAAAAGGCATGTGTTCATCCAGACTGGGACAGAGGATCTGCTTACAATGTAAATCATTTTAAACTTTACTATAGTGATGCAGAAAAACAGAAAATGTTTGAACACATCTATGTAGATTTTTTGAAAAGACTGGAGGAAATTCAAGATTTAAAAACCAAACTCAGTCAAGTTCAAAAAGATCTACAATCAAAAGTGAATGAAATAAACCAAAATAAACAGTACAAACTTGAGCTTGATGCTCAATATGACCTTCTCAAAAAGATCAAGCTGGAAAAGGAAGCTTATAAAAACAAAGCTGATCATTATGAAAGGATCTGTAAATCTTGGTGTATTTCATCACTTAAAAATGTGGACTGTTTATCCAAACAGATTCCAGCTCAGATACAAGCGGTCATAGGTGATGAGTTTGATCTTAAAAGTCACATAAATTCAGAAATAAACTCAAAACCTACTATATTTGTACCTGAGATTTTACCTCATACTTTTAGTCATACTGTGGGAGACAAAGTTATATTGACAAATGCTTTTGTTAGACCAAAAATAGTTACTAAAGAACTAGTATATGAGACAGAGCCAGACTCTGAAGACACAGACTCAGAAATCTCAGTCTGTGAAACTTCTCAATCTGAACAGCCTGAACTTATAATCACTAATGAATCTTTAGAAACTATAGAACTTGAAAAGAAAAGATTTATAAAAGGCAAAGTTAATATTCCCACAGTACCATCTTTAAAAAGACAAAAAGAGGTAAAAAGAATCAAGAATAAACAGAAAGGTTACAATGTGTTTGAACCTTCCACATCTTAGTCTGTAACTGGTCCAGACAATAATATGCCAAATGATAAATCTAAAGGCATAAAACCAGTAACAAAGGAGTTAAAAAGATCTCAGTCTGTGAGATCTAACTGTCAGTCTGGAAAAATAAATTTTCAGTCTGGCAAACTTAACTCCAAATCTGTTTGTGTTAACACTCAGCCTGACTCTCAAAAGTCAAATCTTAACAACCAGACTGAGACCATTAAGCTGCTTAGTGAAAACTTAATGAAGTTAACCACAGATTTTAAAACATTTGTTGAGTCAAAACAAGAGTTTAACAGAGGATCTAGTGCAAATAATAACCCAAAATCCAAAAGGACCATTATGTTGAACAGAAAATGTTACAACTGTGGAAATCTGGGACATGAAGGTATTAAATGCACAAAGTCCAGTCTTAAACAGCCAAAGGCTGCTTTGATCAAACAAATGTCTTCTACAAACAACAAAATCAAAAATAGGGAGGTTAAAAGTCAACTTCACAGACTTAGCACCAAAACTGCTAAAGAATTGACTTCAACCAACTCTAAAGAACCCATCAAAAGATGGGTTCCCAAAAGTAACTAATTGATTTTGTTTGTCATGTGCAGGGTAACAGCAAATGGTACCTAGACAGTGGATGCTCAAGACACATGACAGGTTCCTTGAAGAATCTGTCAGAGTTTGTAGAAGAAGAAGGACCTTCTGTCAAATATGGTGACAACTCTGTTGCCAAGATAAAAGGTTATGGTGTGGTGAAGGCTGGCAACATCAGAATAACAAAGGTGGCCTATGTTGAGGGATTAAAGCATAACCTGCTTAGTGCTAGCCAGATTTGTGATGATGATGGTGAAATCAGAATCAGAAAGAAGGCTGCTGTTATCTATAATTCCAAAGGCAAACCTATATTAGTTGCCAAAAGAGAAAGAGATATTTATCTCTTGGATCTTTCTTCTGCAGACAACAATGTAGAGACCTGTCTCTATACTCAGTCTGTGCCAGAACTAAGCTGGCTATGGCATAGGAGGTTATCCCACCTGAACTTCAAAAATATTAACCTCCTGTCAAAGAAGAAACTGGTTAGAGGTCTGCCTGATGTTACATTTGCAAAAGACAAACTTTGTCCTGCATGTACACTAGGGAAACAGACCAAGAACCATTTTTCATCCAAATTGTTAGCTACAATTGAACAACCACTGCATATGCTCCATATGGATCTGTTTGGACCCATGAGCATTAGCAGTTTGGGTGGAAAGAAGTATACACTTGTGGTTGTGGATGAATACACAAGGTATACTTGGGTCATCTTTCTTAAAGCTAAAAGTGATGCTCCTGAAGAGATAATTAATCTAATCAAGAGAGAAGAATTGCAGAAAGATGCACCTGTCAAGCAACTCAGGAGTGACCATGGTACAGAATTTAAGAATTCTACTCTCATTGAATTCTGTACTGACAAAGGCATTATTCAAAACTTTGCCTCTGTCAGAACTCCTCAACAAAATGGTGTTGCTGAGAGAAGAAATCGTACACTCATAGAAGCTGCAAGAACCATGTTATGCCATGGTCAAATGAAGATTTATTTTTGGGCAGAAGCAGTTAACACTGCCTATTATACTCAAAATAGATCTATTTTGGTCAAAAGGCATGGCAAAACTGCATATGAGCTGTATCACAAGAAGGTTCCAACCATCCATTACTTCCAGACCTTTGGAAGTAAATGCTACATTCTCAATCAAAGAGATCAATTAGCAAAGATGGAACCTAAGTCTGATGAAGGAATTTTTGTTGGCTATTCATCTATCTCAAAGGCCTACAGAGTCTACAACAACAGAAGGAATAAAATTGAAGAAACCATCAATGTCACCTTTGATGCTTCCTCTGCTAATGATGAACATGTTTCTCAGTCTGATGTTCATTTGTTAGGAGATTTATCTGTTGTGGGATCTGAATCTCAAATCCCAGTTGTTGTTAACCAACAACAGGACTCTGAAAGTGATAATGAAGATGCTCAACCTGCTCATTCTATGACAATACCTTCATCAACAGAAGATGAATCTGTGTCCAGAGATTCAAACTCTTCTGATACATGTGTTCAGTCTGATAGTTTTCAGTCTGTGAACTCTACAGACTCAGACTTGCCCTGTGTAGAAGATGATGCAGAACTCAGTCCTGCTATTCTTCCACCAAATGAGAATGATTTACCATCAAATGATGAATCACTTCTAGGAGTCAAAGAACACAAGTATCATCCAATTACAGAAATAATTGGAGATTATGTTTCTGGTGTACAAACAAGAGCTAAAGTGTCAAACTTATCTACTGCAAATTTCTGTTTCTACACAAACTTCCTGTCAATCATTGAACCAAAGAAAGCTGAAGAAGCCTTGAAAGATGATGATTGGGTTGAAGCAATGCAGGAAGAGTTAACAGAATTTGACAGAAACAATGTTTGGACCCTAGTTCCTGCCCCAAAAGGCAAAACCATTATTGGAACAAAATGGGTTTACAGAAACAAGATGGACAAGGATGGAGTGATAATAAGGAACAAAGCAAGGCTAGTTGCTCAAGGCTACAAGCAGGAAGAAGGCATTGATTATGATGAAACCTTTGCCCCTGTAGCCAGAATTGAAGCAATACGGTTATTCTTGGCATATGCTGCATTCAAGGACTTCAAAGTCTTTCAGATGGATGTCAAGAGTGCATTTCTGAATGGCAACTTACAGGAGGAAGTCTATGTGAAACAACCTCCAGGTTTTGTAAGTTCCACTTTTCCAAATCATGTCTATAAATTGCAGAAAGCACTATATGGACTAAAACAAGCTCCAAGAGCTTGGTATGACACCTTAACATCCTATCTTCTTAGTAATGACTTTACTAGAGGATCAATTGATAAAACTTTGTTCTTCAAAAGGAACAAGGCAGATGTCATACTAGTCCAAATCTATGTTGATGATATTATATTTGGGTCTACTGATGAAAAATTGTGTAAATGGTTTTCAAACTTAATGTCAAAACAGTATCAAATGAGTATGATGGGTGAATTAACATACTTTCTTGGTCTACAAGTACATCAGAAACCTGATGGTATCTTCATCAACCAAGGTAAATATGTCAATGACCTACTTACTAAATATTCTTTAAAGGACTGTTCAATTATGAAAACACCAATGAGCACTGCAGATAAGTTGGATAAGGATCAGTCTGGTAAGTCAGTCTGTCAAACCACTTATAGAGGTATGATAGGATCTCTACTATACCTCACTGCAAGTAGACCAGATATCATGTTCTCAACATGTTTATGTGCTAGATATCAATCTGAACCTAAAGAATTGCATCTAAAAGCTGTAAAAAGGATTTTTAGGTACCTAAAAGGTACTCCCAACCTGGGTCTTTGGTATCCCAAAGACTCTGGTTTTGATCTAATTGGATATACAGATGCAGATTATGCAGGTTGTAAATTAGACAGGAAAAGCACTTCTGGTGGATGTCAACTGCTAGGTGGCAAACTAGTCAGTTGGTCAAGCAAGAAACAGAATTCTGTTGCTACATCCACTGCAGAAGCAGAATATGTTGCTGCTGGTAGTTGCTGTGCTCAATTGCTATGGATGCAACATCAACTAGCAGACTATGATTTGGTGTTTACAAAAACTCCAATCATGTGTGATAACCAAAGTGCCATTGCCATCACTGAGAATCCTGTGTTTCACTCCAGGACAAAGCATATTGAGATCAGACATCACTTTATCAGAGATTGTGCTGAGAAAGGTAAAGTGATTCTCAAATATGTGCCCACAAATGACCAATTAGCAGATATCTTTACTAAACCTTTAAATGAAGATAGATTTTTGTATCTGCTTGGTGAACTAGGAATGCTCAACCCCTAGTAAAACCTTGAATCTGTATGATTCAATTCTCAGTCTGTGTCTGCTTTTCAATCTGTATAACTGTATTCTCAGCTACATACAATCAAAAAGCACAGATAAAGAGATGTTTTTGTACATACTTCCTAAGAAAATACCAAAAAGATTTTATACCTTATGTTATTTTCTCTCAGTCTGACTGATTATATGTTTCAGTCTGTGTGACTTCTTCCAGATTAACTACACAGACTGACCATATTCATTCAGACTAGACCCTCTATTTTTGTGCTTTATTAATTCATAAGGTTAGTATTTTAGTACTATTAGTATTAATACTGCTAGTTACTTTTAGTACTGCTGGTTAATACTGATAAGACTTTTTAACACTGCCCCCATGAATTCGTATTTTAGCACTGCTGGTAAAGATTGGTACAATTAACACTGTTAATGTAGCAAGTTACTACTGTTAGTTAACTTTAGTACTGCTCACACCAGTTACCACTGTTAGTTAACTTTAGTACTGCTCACACCAGTTACCACTGTTAGTTAACTTTAGTACTGCTTTCGCAGTTACCACTGTTAATTGATTTTAGTACTGCTTTGGCAAGTTACCACTGTTAGTTAACTTTAGTACTGCCTTCGCAAGTTACTACTGTTAGTTAATTTTAGTACTGCTTTCACAAGTTAGTACTGTTAGCAATATCAATCTGTTACCACTGCTAGCACAAAAGTTTTTTTTTTTAAATTCTGTTATTTTCTCTTAGTCTGTCTGTTATATGGCTCAGTCTGTGTGACGTCACTCGGACTCATTGCACAGACTGATTATATACACTCAGACTAAATGCTTTTTAATTTTAATATATTTATTTATTTATTCTATTTTTTTAACATAAATAAACAACAATATCCTTGCATTTAATGCTTTAACCATCTTTATGGTAATAATCATTAAAAGTTTTGGCGCTTGTTGTCTATTTATCTGCTCAATACAAAAAGTGCACGTGCCTCAGCGCTACTGTTGCAGAAACAGGGATAAACCGTCCAAGTGGGTCCCATTTAACGGAAATTTAATTTCTACAAATACCCATTTATGGTTTCCCCCTTTCTTCTTCATTCGTACTTGCACACCAAAAACAAACAGAGTTTCTAAACCCTAAATCGCTCAACCATTTTCAAAATCAATTTCTAAAATTTCTTCAATGGCTGATCAATGGGTTTACACGGCACCTGCCAACATCGCTGCGGCTAAACCCTTCAAACAAGGGAAACAGGTAAAACTCTGTATCAACAATCAAGTAGCTACCATTTCCATCCCTGATTCGAAAAAGAATAAAGGGTTTGAGGAACTAACTGCTTTTATGTCTGCTCATCCATTAAGGGGAGCATTCTTTAACACAGTTCCTCAAATATACCCACATTTTTTAATGGAATGGTGGTATACTTGCTCCTCAAATAGTACCAATACTGCAATTACTGGTACTATTGATCATGGTAAACGGGCAGTTACCATTGATCAGGAGTTAATTAGGAATGTCTTAGACCTGCCTTTGGGAAATAATTTTGAACCTATTCCAACCAAAGAAGCAGCAAGGGCTTCTCTTACTTTGGTTGGATATACCAAAGAAAAAGGCACAATTTTGATGTCAGGATTCACCCCCAAATGGAAATTTTTAATTTCTGGCATCATCAGAAGTCTAGGAGGTAAATCTGGTAGCACAAGGGAGCTAAATGAGTTTGAAACTCAACTGTTGAGCTCATTCATCACTGGTTTAAACATCAACTTTGCAGAGTTGTATTTTCAAGAAATTTTAAAACTTGTTAATGAGTCAAATAGAATTTTTAATGTACCTTTTATAAGGCTACTCTCCCTGTGCATCCAATACAGGTTAACTGGGTCTGTATATATGTCCTTTAATAATAAAGTGGCAGATATACATGTTCCTTTGCTCACATATAAAGTGTTTAACCATCCGGTTCCACTTTCTGGAGCACCTATCACTACTGATATGCAGCACTGGATTGATCACCCATATGTTGCTTCTCCATCCATGGAGGGTGATGATTCAAGTGATAGTATGGGTAATAAGACCCAGACTGTTGAAGAACGTGTGGCTGAAGCAGACCACACAGACTCCAGGGATACAGACTCAACTCAGTCTGTGCACTTGGAGTCAGACTCAAACATTTCTGAGTCTGTTCCATCTTAAACAGACGATACAGGTAGTACTTCTTCTTCATCTGAGGACATGGATATAGATCAACCTTCTTATCCTAGCCCATCCTCACCCACAAAAGAGAGTCACAAACAAACCAACCCAGATGAGTCACCACTCACTCTGGAGAAATCACCAGACTCAAACCCCAAAAGTATAGCACAAGTGGAATCATCATCCATGGAACTGGATGTCAATAGAACACCTTCTAGTGCTGTAGTTCATTCCACTGCAGCTCTGCTAGAGTCTGTGGTGCCAATGGCTACCCAACTGACCCAACCTACACCTAGGTTAGTCAGCTTGGATACCCACATTACTGCTACTACACTGACCCCTGTAGTAAGCATTGAAGAAGATGCTCCAATCCTGAGCACTACCACCCCCCTCTTTACCCCACTCATAATGGCTGAACCCATAATGACCACTAGTCCTGTACTAGTTCACATTCCAGTGAGTCCTTTCTTACACCTCTCTGCACAGATCGCCAATGCCCCAGTCATGTCACAGACCGAGGTACAGATCTCAACTTCTTTGCTCCATGATCTACCATCTTATCACTAGATGGTTAGTGAGGGCATACAAACTTCAACATCAGTTGCCAGTGATACTGTTCCATTACACCAGGAACTGTTTGAGGCAACAGGTGCAACACAATCATTTCCCAGTGATATCCTATCCTATCACCGGATTAGATCTGAGGGAACAACTACACCACTCAATGCCTATGATCGCTTTTCCATGCACAGGACACAGAGTGAGGCAAAGAGTGCAACCCCAAAAGATTCCAGTGATCTTGCTCAGTCTCAACATGAGTCAAGTGAGGAACACATACCGTCACCCAATTCTAACCCTTCCAACCAGACCCAGTCTGTGCCTTCTAGTACACTCAATGATGTGCTTTCTGCCATCAACAAGTTGTCTGAATGGGTACAGACTGCGTTCAATAATAATAAGAAAGAGCTAGAGAAGATGAAGCATCTAGTTTCTACTATGGTGGATAAAGTGGATATGCTGGAGGAGAAGGTATCCAATAGGTTAGATGAAATGCAGACCACCCTCTCAAACTTAGTAGATGATGTCAAAAAGGGGGAGAAGATGAAGCATGGGTCTGCAGAAGCTAAAACCTCAAAAGATAAAGATTTAAATAATAAATCCTTAGATTTAGGGGGAGATAGCAGTGAGGGAGATGATGGAGATGATGGACCCGAAGGTGCTAGGGTGAAGTCTCAGACTGAAGCTCAGTCTGTGCCACAGACTGAAGATATGAGTGCACAGACTGAGGGGGAGCAAGAGAGATTGCAGTTAGGTGAACATGTTGAGATGGTTGCACAGACTCAGGGGGAGTCATCCATTGTCTTACACATAGACCCAATTGCAACTATCTCAACCCAAGGTCAGCTGGAGTTGAAAAGACCAAGGGAAGAAGAAGAAGAAGATGTTCAACCTCTGTTAATCAAGAAAGCCAGGAAAATGAAAAGAATGGCCAGGAGGATTCCTGAAAGGGATATCTTTGATTCCCAACCAAAAATGAAGGGGATCAAAACCTGGGACCAGTTCTTAAAGCTGGCAGAAGAACAGGACAATGATGGTGATGATGATGATGCCATCAATCCTGACTGCAGTTCTGAGTCTGAAGTTTTCAGAAGATCAGATGATGATGAAGATGATGCTACTTTTGGAGGTGTAGGTGAAGGAGCCTCAAAAGTCAAGACTGGAGAGTCTCAGTCTGTGCCTTCTGAACCTGCACAAACTGAGACACAACATCAATCACAGACTCAGAGCTCAGAGCAACCAGCAGCAAGCACTGATGTTCTAATTATCAGTGCTGAAGCCATTCAAGCTGAAGCCTATCCTGCTAGACCAACCACATCAACCAGAACACTGCCTCCAGGTAGAAGTGAGATTGAAGACAGAATGCAATGGAGAAGTGCTCATCTGATAAGCACTTATCCTGGGTCAAGCTCTACCATGGAAGAAGTAATGGATAAGGGTAAGGGCAAGGAGATTGCCTTATCCAAGCAGGAAAGATTAAGCAAGATCAAGAAGATGGTGGATGATCATGCTGCTGGAACAAGAAATCCTGAACTGTCAAATCTACAGGATGAGCTCTTGCAACAAGAAGCTACTGCTCAAGGTATGACCTTAACCGAATACTTAAATGTATTATCAATTGAAGAGCAGAAGCTGAAGGAAGCAAGATTTGTTGACATGCTCTCCAAAGAGTTAGAAGATGAAAGTTGTTCACAGACTCAGATCAGAATGAGTCAAGTTGAGCAACAGATCAAAGAAGATGAAGAGCTGTCAATAAGATTACAGAAGATAGAGAGCCTGAAACCAAAGCTACAAGCCACTTTCCAAAAGTCAAAGCTCAAGCAGAAGATCAGAGAATGTCATCTGAACAAGATTGGACAGAAATTAAAGCTGGAGCTGACTTTGACCAAAAGCAAAAAGATGGTATGGGTGGATGAACTGGACACTCTAGGGCTTAAGGAATGGCAATCCATTGCCAATCTTTTGAAGAGTGCAGCTGACAAGGATATGAAGAAAGAAGTTCTGGATTAGCTATCTTACCTGATTGAGCTAGTTCTCAGTCTGGGGCTCATCTCAGAAGAAGAATACAAGTTGTTTTGCATAGCAAACAACTTTGTAATCAAGAAGAAGTCAGCTGGGTTATCCACAGAGAATGAGCAGAGAAGGGAGCATCCTCTACCCAAAGGTATCATTTTCATTGATAGATCATATCTACAGACTGACAGCATTGAAGGTCTGTGCTATAGAGATATCAACGGGATAGAGTGCTTCCAGGATCAGAATAGGTTATATGGAGAGTCTCTGCTGCACTGTATTGCCCTGCTGAAGGAATGCAAACATTCTCAAGCCAGACCATTCAGAAGAAGACTGATCAGCTGGTTATTCAACAACCTTTCCCAACTCAGGATGATGACTGGACTTGAAGATATCTGCAAGAAGATCATCCTAGAGTATCAAGAATTTGAAGACAAATCTGATAAGGAAATGGAAGAACTGTTGAAGAGGAAAGTGGAAAAGATGAAAGAGATCAGGGCTCAGAGAAAGGATTGAAGATTGTTAAATTTTTGATTTACAATCTTATGTAATAATTGTAATATTTTTGTGAACTAACTGTGATTCTGACTTTATATATATAAGTCTTGATCCATATGTTATGATTCACCTTAGTATTTATTATTTCTCTATTATCTTTTGTAAATAGATTTTGACATCATCAGATAGGGGGAGATTGTTGGGAAAAACAATGATCAAACCTAAGTTATAAATCTGAAGAGTCAAAATCTAACTTAGTTGTATTCAGGAAACTTAGTGAAATTCCTGAGTCTGTGTTTCTGAGTCTGTGCTACACAGACTGAAGAATTGTTTCTGAGTCTGTGCTGCACAGACTGAAGATCCTCACAGACTGAAAGCCATGCTCTTTCTGAAGACTTATGAATTCATCATCTGAAGAATGAAGATTGAATACAGAAGGCTTCACAGACTGAAGTTCACAGACTGAAGATCACAGACTGATGAGCACAGACTGAAGAGCACAGATTGAAGAATGAAACTACAAATGTACAGGAGATATTCTTCTTTCCTTAGGCTAGATACAACTGATAAGATGTTTGAGAAAGGTCAAACATCATATAAAGGTTCTCTTCTCAGCAAAGAAACCTTTTACCTTTTTGCTTTTTCTATTTCCAAGAAAAGCAAAAAGGAAGGCGTGCAAAGTTGCCCAAGATGCATCTGTTATCCCTTGGACAGCTATGTAAGCTGGATAATATAGAGTTACATCCAACTCTATAAATAGCAGTCCAAAAAGCACTGCTATCATCCAAGAAATTCAAGAGAATTAGTATACTAGACCTTTGAGCTTAGGCTAAAGCATTACCACACTTATTGTGAAGTTTGTAGTGATAACTGTATCTTTGTATACTACTTGGATCGTATTCAAACCATCTGTGTGGGTTTGAATATTTTGTCATCTTTGTGAGACAAACACTTTATTGTGAATAATACTTTGATTCATAATAAACTCTGTGTCAAAATTAATCTTGTTTTCCGCCTAGATTAATTTAAACTTGTTTGATATAAAACTTGGATATAAACTAACACGTTGAGATAACTGTTATTTAATCTGTATCTAAGTTTTGGGAACCTTGTGACCCAACACTTATTGATGTTAACCCTGTCCTGCTCTGCCAGTGAGCCAGAAGCAGTATGGTCAGCCCTTCCAGAATGGTCTCCCCTCTCCTTATGGACCACCTATTTTAGTGAACCTTTTGACTGAGATGCCTGAGTAACAGGAGACTCAGACACATGTGATTTAGCCTTTTTGGCTTTAACATATTTGGCTTTAAGGTTCCCTTGTTTTCTTTCTAAAGTAACCCCAACTGTTGTGGGTTGAGATGTGGAGGGTGTAGCCACATCCTCAGTAGCTGGTTCAGAAGTAGTTGGTGGTACTACTTCTGTGGTGGAGGGTGCAGGAACCATTATATCAAACAATGATGTAACCCTCCCAGAAAAACCTTTTGTAGTCCTTCTCATGTTAGCAAAAAATTTTGGTTTAAGAGATAGGACCATCACCACTTGATCTTGTTCAGCAAGATTAGAAATATTTGCATTTAGAAAAAGCTGAACAAATCGTGGATACATTAAAAACTTCTTGTCAACTGGTTGCTCCAGATTTCTGAGCATTCCAGCAAAAATAAAGTTTGCAAAATTGAACCTTCTTTCAGTGGCAAGGGAGATAATTGCATAGGCAATTGCACTTCCAAACTCACTGAAAGAAGTTCTTTTTGATGACAAACATAATTGAATTGTATGGATTAAAAATCTCCACTGTGGGTTAAACAATCCTTTAAAAAAGTGTAAATTTACCCATTTCCCTCTCATAGCTCATCAGTTGGATATTTTGAAAAAGTGTTTGATCATCGAAAGAAGTTATACCTTCAGCATCATCTAATTGAAGAGTTTGTCTAATTGATGCTTCAGAGACAACTATGCGTGTCTCCGCGACTGTAGACACGATCCTCTTCTCCCCAGCAATTTGTTGCATTTACCCAAAATTCGTTAAAATATCCTCTGCAGATCTTCAGATTGACAGTCAAAGCATAATAGATATAACTGCTCCTGAGGAAATCGACGATTGGCCAAAAATCCTCTACTTCAGAGGGTTTTAACAGATACTCCACTAAATTGTGGTTTAAAACATATTGTAGTTGCTCCATTTCAATTTACTTGATTGAACTATGAAACAATGAAATTTCAGAGTGTTTGAATGTTTTGAGCGCGAATGGGTGAGGAATTGGGGAGTATTGAATGCGTAATGAAAACTGAAATGAGTATTTTAGGTTTTATAACAGGCAGATATAGAACAACAATAAAGCCCTAATATTAACACCAACAGTTATAACTATTGCATTAATGGCATTTAGCAACAATAATGTACACTAATAAAGCTAACAGTACTATTTTGTATAAGCAGTATTAAACGACCAAGACAATAACAAAACACAAACAATACTAAAAACCGTAGCTTATATTTGTCATCCTACGCAGTATTAAAAACAACTAGCAGTTATAACCAATGAGGAAATAGAACTAGCATTTATAACATGCTTGGTGAATCGTAGTTTTTTTTTTTTTTTTAAATCAAAGACCTGCACAAATAAAGTTAACTTCCAAAGCTGGCAGCAATAAAAATTCTTGTAGCTGAATAAATAACCTGCACAGGGTTAACTGAAATACACAAGCAGTAATAAAAATAATGAAAGCAGTTTTAATAATACCCGTCAATATTAACACTAGCAGCACTAAAAGTAACTGACAGCCGTAATAATCAATAGTATTAAGATACTTCACTAATTATCTGATCAATATTAACCCATGGACAAACAATAAAGATAAGTTTACAGAAAACATTTATAATGATGAGAAAGACTTAAGAAGAATTTATCATTCGTATACTTGTAATAAAAAATGTAAATCTACCCACATCAAAAGCTTTGGTGAACAAATCTGCATATTAATTATCAGTATGAACTTTAAAAATCTGAATGAGTCGTTTTTCATTACAGTCTCTTATAAAGTGATATCTTATCTCTATATGCTTGGTTTTGGAATGTTTGATTGTGTTATTAATTATACTGATAGCAGAAGTATTATCAATTAAAATAGGAGTATTAAGAAAAGTCAAACCATAATCAAGTATCTGATTTTGAATCCATAGAACTTGAGTACAGCAGCTTGCAGCAGCTACATATTCTGCTTCTGCAGTGGATGTTGACTCAGTGGTTTGCTTCTTACATTGCCATGAAACCAGCCTATCTCCTAAAAATTGACATCCTCCTGAAGTTGACTTTCTGTCAAAATTTGCACCACCATAATCACTATCTCAATTGTTCAACAAAATAAACCTTATTAAAACTCATCTTTTCACTGTTGACCGTTCCTTTTCCAGTAATCTTCCCACTTTTGAGATTGCTTCCAAATGCTACATATCCTCCATCAAACTTCATGAAGTCCTGTAGGTGATTCCTATCTCCTGTCATGTGCCTTGAACAACCACTATCCACATGCCATAAACTCCTTGGATTGTTTTGCACATACAAACAAAAAAAGAAAAGTTAATTTAACTTGGGAACCCAAACCAATTTGGCTTTGGGTTTCCCATGTGCGTTTACATAATCAACTTTCTTAAAGATCATTGATTGTAATGCACTGTTGGTATTTGTACCTTTAGATGTGACAATTTTAATTGGTTTCCAAATCCAACTTATTTTAGATCGTACAGTAGAAACTGGTCTAACAGTACTAACTGATAAACCAGTATTAATATGCCTGGCTGTCTTAAAATTATTAATACTGTTAACATGCCTAGCATTATTATTTGCTCTAACAGTATTAACTGAAGAAGCAGTGTTAACATACTTTGCAGTTTTAACATTATTAACAGTTTTAATTGGCCTAGCAGTATTAAAATTTGATACTGTTTTAGTCTTTTTACTGTTAGCTACATTTTTGTTATTGCTACTGCAGTATTTTGAGCTGTAGCAGCTTTAACTTTGTTAGCCTTAAACTGCATCTTCTTGGCAGTATTAATATGATCAACTTTTGATCTAAAATTTTGTTTGTTGATCATATTAGCTGCTGTCCATGAAGGTTTTACAATCCTTTGATGATTCTTAGGATTATGAAAACAATCATTTTGAAGATGATTTGTTTTACCACATATAAAGCAAGCTTTCTCTTTTACCACAGAAAAATTATTTCCCAACCTTTGAGTAACCATTTGGTTCCAATTTTTTTGATTACCTCTAGGAATTTGATTTTGATGAGTTTGTGGTTTAGAGGTACTTGCTTTAAATCTGCAACTTGCACAGTTAACATTTACAGATTTATCATGCACATATTTTTTATTTACTTGTTTGTTAACTGGTTTTTCAGATTTACTAATATAACCTAGTCCATTCCTAGATTTATTAGCAACTAACTTCACATTCTCTAAGGTCTGCTTAGCCTTCACCTGGAATAGCTTTTTACCCTCTTCTAGTTTATTACTTTTCAGTTCTGAAACTAGACCAGTATTAGCTACTTTGTTACTCTCAAATGATTTCTCAGTTTTACCACTTGATTCAGTAGACCTATTAGACGACTCAGTCTTTGTACTTTTCTTACTTTGAGATGTGGATTCCTCTTCATCCTCAGATGTCCAATCCATTATCTCTACCTTATCCAGATCCAAATTCTTATCTACAGTTTTGATTGGATCAACATTACTAACATCTACTTTAATTCCTTCTCTAATTTCATTTACATTAAATTCAGTTTTAGGAGGAAAGTAAGGTGGAGGCACACTTTTATATCCTAATCCAGTTTTTAAGTTTATCATGAATTTGTGACTTGATTAGGTGTTGGACACTCTTAGATGCATCAACCTTAAGTTTGATGCTATCTCTTTCACAAGATACCTCAGTGAGTTTCTGATTCAATGCTTCTACTTTATCTTTCAAACAATCTCTTTTCCACTTAGCATATGTTAAATCATACTCATATTGAGTCTCGTTAGTTTGATATGCTTTAATGTGTTTTTCAAGATTTTCAATAGAATCAGTTATGTGTCTACTTCTAATGTCCTACTGCTCAAGTTCCTCACAAATTTTTGTATTATGGTCCCTGTAATGTTTAACAGTCTTTTTACACACAGCAGAATATAATTTAATTTGTACCTCATAGGGAACTTCTGACTTGTCTTCCTCAGCAAGAGCCATAAGTGCCTGATTTTTCACCTCTTCTTCTGCTTGATCACGCCAATCAAATCCAAATCCGTCTTGAGACACAAAGGCATTAGAAGTATTTCTCTAAATTGGTATATTCCTTCTTTATACCCCATTGAAGTTATTGCTTCTTTGACCACTTCTTTCCTACATCCCAGAACTCCTGCATTCTCTAGCAAAATGTCCCAATTTGTGACAATTGGAATACTCTACTTTACTCTTATCAAAACCAGCCTTATCCTCTCTTTTGAGTGCCCAATTATTTCTGCCAGTCCTCTGCATGAACCTTTTGGCCCGCATAGAGTTAGAAGCCCTAGCTGTAGTTTCGGGGGAGTCAGGCCTGCGTGCCATTGAAACAACAACTAGGACTTCCACCGGAACACATACTGAAAATGTAAATGATTTTGATATTAATGAAAACATCACTTTAGATTATTTCGCGTCTTCTGCTCAAATTCCAGGACAACCTATTGCGCTTAATATTGATTACTCGGAGGCTAATCTTGAGTATTTGCAAAGTTTGTTAAATGAGAATGAAGATGAGATAAATACAGAAACAGTTGATGAGGAATTTGTGTCTGATGAACAGGATATTGATATCGAAAAAGAAAATGTAAATGAAGAGTATGTAAATGCAGATGAGGTAAATTTGGATGATGAGATGGAAGTTTCTGACGTTGAAGAGGTTGTTGAGTCTGAATCTCCTAAAGCTTCTACTCCTGCTCCAAATACTGATGAACCGTCTACTTCCACGGCTACTGAGTCAAATATGTCTAAGAACTGCAAATTTTACAAAGTCAGCAGCAAACGATGCAAAGGTCAAATAATCAGCTGGAAGTATGACGAAGTGAACAAAGTAATTGTGGTTAAGAGGAATGATGAGATGCAGTATTTTGTTACAAATTTCAAGGTTTTGAGCACATTGCCATATTGTGAGATTCTTCATCTGGCTCAACTAAACATCATAAATCACTCAGACAATGAATTGGGAAATCAAGTACAGAGGATATTGAGGAAAGAGGTCTACAGCAAACAGTTTTAATCTTTTGAGACCAAATTTGGGGACGAGGTACATATATAGGAATAAGATACATCCTCTTACCAACAGGCCCTAGATTAAAGTTGTGTATAAATCTCCAAAAACGTTGAAGTGTATTCCCTTGGAGAGACTTCCGGTAGATTTTTTGAAGAAGCTACAATATAAGAGTGTATGATCCGTTAAGTTTGATTAATCTATCAACAGATGATCTTAAAGCTCTTCAAGCTAAGAAGATTGAATATAATAAAGAGTTTAAGGCTGAGGCGATAAATTTTCAGAAGGTTGTAGATGTTTGCGTGGCTCACGGAGTACATGCTGGAGGAAATTTTCCAGCTAACTGGAAGTGTTAGAAGATTTTTGAAGACCAAGCTGAAGACACGGGGGAGTTTGTTGGTGCATATTTATATGTTTGTCAGTTGGTCTTAGCTTGTAATAGTTTGTTATGTAATTACGATGTTTTGTCTATTATAAGAAAATTACAAGTTTTGTTTTAGGCGACACAGAGCCTGTGTCGCTTATGCGACACAAGGCTTGTGTCGCATGAGTCGGCTGTGCGACACATCCCTTGTGTCGCAGGACAGTTTCGGTTTCGGTATAAATAGGTGCATTTGGCCTCAGTGTTGGGACTGACGAATCCAGGATTTCTCAGAGCAATTGTAAAGCATTTCAAGTGTATTAAAGCTAATCGGTTATTATATCAATATACTTTTGATTTGCGTTTGATTCGTTGTGTGTTTAACGTACTATATACAATCGTTTGAATTCCGCCTCTCGATTGTTAACGTTGATTCGATTAAGTTAAGACCAATAGCAATTAATACAACCTAATTGATGTGATAATTATGAAAACCAAATAATTATAGACTTGCGTTAACACGATATCACAAAGTAAATCTTAATAATCTGTTGATAGGAATAATAGCATAAAGCTTATGTTAATAACACGCTTCAGTGTATTCAAGAGAATCTAGTATTAAGGTAAGTTTTATTAGGGATTAGTTAACCTTAACAGGAGGCTGTCCATATAAGTTGAAATCACCATAATAAACAATCAACAATTCAATAAACATATCTGAAACCTGAATAGAAATCACTATTATAAGTAAATACATGCTTATCTATCTGATTACTTTCAAGTTAATTTTATCTCCTTAATTGTTTAAGTTTTATTCGCTTTACTTTACTACGTTCGTACGGAACTAAAACGCTCCCCCTTTATCTTTCTGTAATTTATAATTTTAAGGTTTAATTAATTATTTTAATTTACATCGTTTCCTTGAGTTCGACTCGGTCTTACCCAAGTTATACTATAAATACGAACAGGTATTCTTGCCTGGTTGTGTTTAAGTTAACTTTAGTATTTCCTTTTTAATTTAAAACTTGTATTTTTAATGACAACTTAACACGCATCAAAGCACGGGGGTCGTGGCTCGGATACTTGGGCAGGAAGTAAGCCCAACCTCCGGCTGAATAATCCAACCGGCGGTTGGAGGGGCGAATCAAGCTATCCCACATCGGCCAAGGATATAAACCTTAGCTTCCCTCTCGCTATATAAATAGGGGGCATGCCATGGTTTCAAAACATACAATTCTCTATTTCTCATTCCTACTCTTTGTAAGAGTTTACACGATTAGATTCGGGACCTTAGGAGTTGGAATTTTCTCTTTGGTTCGTGAGTGTAAGCCATTAGAGCTCTGGTTTGAGTACTCGCCTCCAAGACAAGAAGGTCTGCTAAGGTGGTCTTAAATATAAGAAGTACAGTAATGTTACACGTGCACATTAATGTTCTGGTAGTTATATAGCGAGTAATGTTACACGTGCACATTAATGTTACACGTTCACATTCGCAACAACTAATCGTGTAGTACAGATGCAGTACAGTAATGTTACACGTACACATTCGCAACAACTCGGAATAATACACACTGACATGTTGACAGTTTGAAACTTTTGATGATTTTTATGTGTGGTTTGGTTATTTCCATTATACTGAGGGACTAATACGTTAGCTCGTTCAGCTCATAAAGTTGCCTAATTACCTTTTTTTAAACCTAATTGGAGAGACTGTTACTCTCATTTCACAAGATGAATTCCCTTCATCACGAGAAAGTAATGTTGGTCATTTACGTATTTTGATTCCTTGAACAACCAAAATTTTGCCAAACACTCCAAACTAGTTAGTATTTGATTATTACAACTCCAAACAATGTATTTTAATTCCTTGAACACATCCGCGAACTCTCCTCCACCTGTTCTGTCACAACTAACTATCAGATTTTGATTCTGAATCATTACATTATACGCTTTGAATTTTCAGGAGCGACAAGGGATATTGGCTCGGTCCTGCTTTACACCTTATTCTGAGGCCATCGCTGTCCCCAGTTGCTGTTGCATCAAAAGAGGAGTGATACGTATGTGTCTCTAGTAGTTTGAATGAGATGTGTGATCGCTTGCAACAGAATGATAGGATAAGTGATCAAAGTCAATAGGAACATCTATCATAAATTTAGTTTTTGTTCCAGAAGTTTTGTGCCAAATATATCCACAACGTGTTGATAAATTACTTGTCAAATTAATTTTCTCATCAAATCGATGATAGGTTTCAGTTATGTGATTCTCCTGGTTTCTTCTTTCCATATAAACACACAGTGACATGGAACATTTAGCCATTTAGGTGTTCAAAAGCTTGTACAGTGTGATCAAATATAGATGAAAGCATAATGAAGAAGTATAAACAAAACAAATTATCATGTCTATCAGAAATTAACAAATTCCCAAAACAGATTCAATAGTTTCCCTACATTTATTCTTTTCCATCTTGTTATACAATTCAACAACCACAAATTTTTTTGGAAAACAGCAAGATACCATAACTAAAGAACAAGAGAAATACACCAGAATCCAAGCTCAAACCGAGCTAACACAAAGACAACACAACAACAACAGACAACACAAACAAAAGCAATTACAAGGAGTAATTGCAAAAAGAACAAAACATAGCTATAGCAACAAGTAAGCACTAGAAAAAGACATCAAACAATAACACAGAGAACAAAAACTAGGACCAAAATACCCAAGCCTCTGACCCAAAAACTCCACTCAATCTGAAACAACAGCAACCAGCCCATGACCCATCACACCAGCAACCGCACCGAAAACTAGCAAAGACCCGCCACCTGAATATGATTCTTCCATTGACACCAACAACCACAAACGCAAATCAGCTAATATCCAGTATATGAATGTGACTGGACAACTCCCTTGGTTGCACTAACATCGTCAAGACCCTCCAAAGTTCTCGTTTCCCCATTATTTAGGTCAAAATGGTGAAGTGATTCGCCTCTTCGTATAAACAAGATACCTTCTCATGAGCACACTTGTACTAGTAAAGGGCCCAGGCTCACTACGCCTTTCACTTCTCTCCCAATCTTGAGGGGTTCGAAGAGTCTTCAGTTCTGTCCAATGATGTTCCTGATCAAGCAAAAATTTTTTCATGAATCTTGGATTTGTGAAAGCCAGCAAGACGCGACCTCTGTCTTCGAATATGTACCTAGACCAGCTAGAATATCCCAGGAGTACAGGAGTAGCAATCGTGTGAACGTCTAGAGTCAAAACATCGAATTTCACCAAGAAGTCGAGACTCCTAAGATTCCAGTAAACATTCTTTGAACATGTACACACGAAGTCTTTCAGATACAAGCTCCAATCAGCGACAACTGGGAGGTTAACGTTCCGCCACTCCAGATTAAACGTTGGTTTGCCGTCCTCTCTAAATTGGTTTTTAACTGTTAACATTCGGCATCTCACACGTACAGGTTTGTTGGGTTTCTTTTCGGGCCAGAAACGCAGGAGCTTGTATCGTCTCCTATACCGCCTAATGTTATCGCAGAGGAAAGCAAAGATGCTTTGGTTGTCCATACCTATTTTTGGAAGGTATGATATATGACCAGTTAGCTTATTCCAGACATACAACTCTTCAGTGTCCTTGATCAATAAGAACTCGTCTAACGAGCTTAACACTTTACTCTCACTTTCAGCGAAGCCTGTTACAGCAATACGGTCAACACTTAATGAACCAGTTTCTCTTGAAAGGAAGACTATCCTCATGTCATTGGCAGTTCCTTGAAGGAATAGACAGGTATACGTCGATAAAACTAGCCTCCTCCACGCTTTGACCGTATGTGTTATTCTTAGGTGCCTGTCAGTAAGAGAGAGCCTTTTTAAAATTTCTAGAAATGCATCATGAGGCTGTTTGATGAGAGGATGATTGGGAGCTCTAGTATCAACCTGTCAAAAGAAAAACGTACACGATCAAGTTATTGAAAGAATTAGGAGTTCCAAGTTATTTAGAAACAAATCATGAAACAATGAAGCAAAATTGTTATTCTTGTATAAAATCAATTTATAAATTAACTCGCCATGCATTAATCAATGAGCAATCAAGATATTATAAACCAACAACCAAAAATTTCCAAATCATCAATAAACAATAAAATGATCTTAAATATCAACCATTCAAGAAACCCACAATCAAAGATTATTTTTTTCTTAAATCAACTTCATTAACCAAGAATACCCACGATCAAAGTTTATTTATTTATTTTTTCTTAAATCAATTGAATTAATCAAGAATATAATACTCACAATCAATTAATTAATGACATATTAATAATCTTTTCCAACAGCAAGTTTACTTTTTTCCTAAATCAATTGCATTACCCAGAATCAAATATGAATAATAATCTTTTCCAAAATCAACTCGTAAGTCAACTTTTTTTCTTAAATCAGTTATTACATTAATCAAAATTCAACAAAGAATTGAAAACCCACAACAATTACTCGAGAATCTTTTTCAAAATCAAATTAAGTTTTTTTTTTCTTAAATCAATTGCATCAATCAACAATACCCAAAATCAAGAATCGAAATATTTTTTAGCAAGTTCATTTCGTTTCTGTTAAATCAACTACATTATTATTGTATTTAGCAATTTTCAATTAAGAAAACCCACAATCATCAATTAATCAAGAATACCCACAATTTTTAATGAAGAATACCCACAATCATCAATTAATGAAAAAAATAAAGAATCTTTTTTTCAAAATCAACATAAAACCGGTAATCATAAAAGGGAAAATCAAGGTTTCCGGTCCGTATAAAACCGGTTTTAAGTTATTTTTGGAAATTGGTTGAACCGGCCGGTTCACCGGTTGAACCGGGTTGAGCCGAAAACCGAACCGGATTTTGAACCGGTTTACACGTTTTTTTTTTTAATTTTTTGTGTTTTTATGTTTTTTTTGTGTTTTTATGTTTTATTTATTTATTTATTATAAGAATCTAGTAATAATACACATTTTAAATAGCATATGTAACCAAAAAGGTCAAAATCGAAACAAAAACTAATTTTTTTATATATAATTCATCAAACCGGTTATCAAAACATTGTCTCTTTCCGGTCCAACCAGTCCGACCGGAACCGAGTCTCTTTCCGGTTCAATTAAAAAACTGGTTATCAAAACATTACCGCTATGGATGCTTGCGTGTTAAAAACTGGAGGGCAACGTGTTTAACCCTCACCAATATATGGTCAAACACGTGTCTCCCTTGATGATATGTTTTACTCCATTTCTACTTACTCGAATTTTAGCTAGTCCATGGTATTAAGGTAAACTTCTTGTTGAATTTGGTACGCACGTTATAAGAGGTAATAATAAGTAATATAGCCAACGTTACCTAAGACGTACTTTTTTAATATGTCAAACTACCTTATTCCTTGTGTTCTTTAATCATACAACTTTTCTTTTTTAGTTTTTTTTTATACAACACCAAAACCAACGGAATCATAAACTTCTGATAAACTATTGGTGGTATAAATGTAGGTACATGTATTATTATTTGATGTTTGGCTTTATAAGAAATTTTGGAATGGTCATTGGCTTCTTGACGGTGTCTGTCGCAAGTGAATTGGTTGAGTTACACTCCATAAGCACCAAGTTTGATGACAATTTGATGAGACCTCTCATTTCTATCTTTTATAAAATACTAAGTAATGTATTGAGTTGTAAATATTCGGATTCTCTTTTATAAAATACCAAGTAATGTGAGGTCTATAACATTCTTTATTTAGAGTAAAACTTAATTTTCACTTTCGACAATAAAATGTATTGAATGTCTTTGATTATGACACATTATGTTAAAATTGATTTACTTATTGTATTGGTTGTATTGTTAAGAAAATTAAACACTAAAATTGTATAAATAAAATCAACTTTTATCTTACATGACCATAATTATTTAAAATATGGAAATACATTTCACACAATCACTGATATACTCTTTTATCTTGAAATGTATAAAATTAAAAATCGTAAAACTACAAATCAAATCTAAAAGTCCGCGTTATCGCGGGTCATTCACCTAGTATGAAATAAATTGTAAATGATACTAACAACATTACAGAAATGATCCAATCCTCCAACATTACTTCGGATGAATCGTTTAAGGTGATAAAATCTTTAGTGTATGTACTTCTTTATATAAAAGATCGATAAATCAATATGTTAATGTCACATATAATAATAATAAGTATATGTAACCAACATATATTTATATATACACTAAAAGAGTATAAAATAAAGCTTTAGAATTTGCCACGTAAGCATGAATGTCACGTGTCAATATTTTAACTTCAGTTAACAAATTATTTAATTAATATTATTTTATTATTTTATAATAATTAATAAATAATAAATATAAATGCTACATATATTATTATAATATGGAAAGGGGAGTCACATACGAAAACAAAGTCTTATAAATTATTTAATTAATATTATTTTACAAATTATTTTATAAAATACGTACTACAATTATCATTTAATCACGTAATATCTAAAATAATTCTAATAAATTACTGTGCATTGCACGGGCCTTCCACCTAGTTAACTACTAATTAAATATAATATAATTTGATCGTCAATTATATTTTTTTATAATACTGAGCCTAACCTAATAAATTAAATATAGTTAATTATATGAAATGTTAAAAAAAAAAGAGTTAATTATATGAGATCAATAAACATGTTAATACTAATAATTTGTTGATATGATTAGAGGTATACAAGAACAAATACATATTAATCAGTAGATTTTTAAACTATGAAATACCAAAAAATACGGAAAACAAAGTAAAAGTCTATATAACTAATAGAGGATAACTTCTTTCCTAGGTGGAAGCTCTATCTTTTTGACAAATACGTAAAAATCCTACATGTTATTTCCCTAGCTTCTTAAAAAATCCTAAGTGTCATTAAAAGTCTAAAACTAAAACCATTGTGACTCTACTTATTTTTTAGTTAAAAATCCTCACAATTCTCACCATAAATATTCACATTTAAATTTCTTATTATGTATCACAAGTTTATTCTTTTGTAATTCTAAATCTATAAAAAAAATCCTAAGACTTAAGATACATTAACAAAATCTCATTGTGTAAGGTCACACATGGAAAATAAAGAAACTTCACAATATATATAAATTAAAATATAATAATAAGAAATATATAAGGAAATTTAATTTAAAAGTTTTTGTTTTTTGTGTATTTTATTGTCATTACACTTTAATCTTTCATGTATAAACAAAATTATTTCACATGTTTACTTGAACCATACCATATCTACATCATGTTTTCATTATAATTGTTATCCACTTATAAATACAACAATAAATATATATGTTTTATATTTTCGTGTATCACACGGGTAACCTTATAACTTTTGTGATGTTTTGGTAAAATCTACTAGAAAAATTAGTTAATGAGAATATTCACAACTGGTCACGTATAGTTTGTGCATAAAATCAAGGGTTCAAATAACAGTTCACAACTCATCATTTGAGAGTTCAAATATCGTGAAACAAGTGATATGCCTCCATCTATAGTTATCGTCTTTTCTTAACATATGCGACCATTTAATGAGATTTTGATTACTTAAACCGACTGTGTTTTGTGCTTATACTCCTTGTAGTTATCAACAAATCCTAATTAATTAGACGTGAGCTTTTAATGGTTTTCAAGTTTTGTATCGTTTGAAGGTTTAAGATTGTATGTTATGTATGTTTGATTTATAAAGGTTTATAACATCAACTTATAAAGTTAATTTGCAAACTAGAATCTAAATTTGGACAAATGCAATAATGAATTAACTAAATATTGATCTACAATACAATTATAACTAGCACTTATAATAACAAGGGGAAAATAGTTTTTAAAGATAATACTTAAACTATACATACTTATTTTATACAACATTAAAACATTTATACTAATAAAGAAAATTTAATAACATAAAAATTAGTCGTTCATCGGACGGGTCAAAAACTACTTAAAAATATAACTATGGGTTTTAAAACCAACTAAGATAAGATACTCGTAACTGTTTCACCAAATTGTTCGTTTCCGACTTTTCTTTATTTTCTTTACTTTTAAGTTTTAATTTTATTTTCAAATACGAATAATCAGTTTTTTTTCTACTGTATAATCAAAGTTTAAACACCATGGGGTGTTTGTGATTGTGTATATTATCTGATTATTATATTTACAAAATGTATATGATTAAAAAAAAGGTGTTTGTCAGAAAAATAATTATCTACGTTTTATTATAGAGAAAATGTAGTTTTGAAAAAACAGATGGAGACAGTACTTTTTCAAAAAGCTATTTTGTAATGAAATATGTTTTAAAAAACGTAATTTAAAATACCCTGGTAGAAAATATAAATATATGTCAATTCGAATGGAAACTTTATGTTTAAGATTAATCTTTTATAGCTTGAATATATAATTCCAAAAGAACAAGAATGTACAAAGAAAAACTCGCGCAAATAAAAATGAAAAAAATTCTAACAAGTATGTTGGATAAGAGTCGGTGCGATGATGACAATTCACTTTGCAACTTCTTTTATGTACAAATTTGGTAGCCATAACACTTTTCATTCTTCGTATTCTAGCTTTTATAATCAAGCGATGATAACAAGTGTTATGATAACAACTTAAAAGGGTGATTTACGTAATTTTATTTAATAATAATAATAAATAAATAAATAAATAATTGTCACAATTGTTTCTTGATCAGTGGTCGTAGAACATGTTGTATTGCTTAATTACCGATTTAAACATGTCAAATGAAGTCAACTTCCATTAAAAATACGCCTTTGGAAGAATATCATATACCCCCGAAATATTAGAAATTTCCCCTCCTAAGTACCCTAATATCACTATGTCACCAATCTAAACTATAAACATTTCATAATTACCCATTTCCTTAACTTAATTATAAGTTAATACTTTTAAAAGCATATTATGTGTTTGTAAATCTTGATTTTATTTTTGAATTTAAAAAATTAGTATACTTGTTTATTGCATCTTGTATATTTGTTACTGCATCTTACATTCTTTAGCATTTTGACTTAATCATGCATAATAACAAGTTTTCACATTGTACAAAAATTTGGATAATTATAGGCATTTTCTCGGGCAATTTTTCCAGCAGGTCCACACCTTTGTTAAAATTACAAAAGAGCTATCTCTCCTTTCCCCTGTCCCCGTGAACCGTACCTTTAAATAATTAGGTTATGAAAAAGGAAAATTACAAGTTTCTGACCTCCCGTTGATCCGTAATTTATATTCATGTACATTCGAGTCGAAATAGTAAAGTAAGAATTTCTCATCATATAATTCATGAACAATTGTAATTAATATCATCGCTTCAATATTCTTTCTTTAAAAAATTAATTTGCTAGATTTTAATTAATTTAGATTTCTTTTTATGTGAACATATTGCTTTAAGCATTACATAAAGTTGAAGTTTCCATTCATTAAAATTGGGAATATATGATATTCTCTCTAAATTCATGATGGCTAATATAGTAATACTATTTTCGTCTCAAAATAAGTATCAACTTGCTATTTCGAACGATTAAAATAGACTTTAATGAGTAATAATAATGATATTTGAATGGTGAAAAATATAGTTAATAAACATATTCGTAAAATTAAGTGTATTTTTAAAAAGAGTAATTTGATTGAGACGGATATGGAGTAACGCATAAGGTAACGTAGTTAACGTAGTTAAGATAATATGGGCTGTTGATGTGTGTTGGGCCTACCAATCCATATATACCCATAACACCTATACCATTAATCTAATATACTTGTCACAAACCTAACGTACTCTAATACACATACACGACTCGTACCATCAACATTGGTGTACGTGTGTTCCGTCCGTTGCCTGCGTTTTAGAGTCGCATACAAAGTCACGCTCTTCAATCTTCAATTATTATTTATACAAAAAGGTGAGCTTACAAAAATCATGAGATTAATTAGTTCTTTAATTAATTTATGTCGTCTGATTCTGATATATATTCTTTAACCTGGCATATATATATTGTTGCATATACTAGCTCTAAACCTTCGTTTCATATAACCGAAAAGAAATTTATTTTGTTTTTAGGTTATAAGTTATAACCGACACATGCATGTGTAAATCCATGCCCATATTTTGGATATTATGAAACCATTAGACGTAAAAAAACATGTTTATAACATTATCATTCCATTCGATCTTCACCCAAAAAAACATAATTATGGTTATGATTTTATATTAAGCACCTTTAAACAACCAAAATGACCGTAGGCTAATTATGTTTTGCGAAACTCATTGAACTTGTAGTAAAACAATGATTCTAAAGTTGATGTTTCATCTTGTGTTGCTTTTGGTGTTCAAAATATATGCAGCAAGATGCGGGACTTACGTTTCATGCCCGATGAAATTTTTCACAATATATTTGCTCGCCTTCTTGCAAAGGCTTTGTTGCGCTCAAGGTGCGTCTCAAAACATTGGAATTGTATCATTTCAGATCCTCATTTTATGAAGTCGAGACGACATCGAAAGACACTTATTTTCGCTCCATGTATTAGTGTTTTTGACGGGACTGAACCGGTAGCTTACGACTACTTAGCTCACTCTAGGGGCAGGCTTGATAATTATCTTTTCAAAAACCTGAAATCGACAGATGTAAATATCATTGGGACATTCAACGGGATAGTATTTTTGGTGGCTCGTCAGAAAAGTCATTATGTCTCGTGCACATTATATAATACTTATCAAATGATGTTATACAATCCGTTTACCGGGGCATTCAAGATTCTTCCTGATCCATATTCAACGACTGATGACATGTACCGTATACATGGATTTTGCAATGGTGCAACCGTGGATGATGACCTGAAGATTGTTAGGTTTAGAGACTATAAACATCCTTCCGATTACAGCTGGAAGACTTGTGATGTCATCAATATCAAAACGGGTTCATGGAGCACATCAGAAATCCCCATTCAGGATGCTAAGTTACATAAAATAGATCGGAGTGGTGTCAGTGTATTTATAAATGGATTTTTGTATTGGCTTGCTAAAAAGAAGATTGAGGCGCTTAATGTTAAAAAGATGGTAATTTCAGATATATCTCTACCTTTTCCAGCTAACATAGCCCTCGTTCTCGGTACATTGAACGGTTGCCTTGCACTATCACCCCAAAGAGCAATGGTTTTTTTGATGGCGAATATGACGAATGTGAGTTCAATGTGTGAGTGATGAAGAAGGAACATAGCGTTGAGAATCCTTGGTCTATTCTACATTCGTTTGAATTTCTTCATGAATGTTATCATGGTCCGTTGTTCGGAATTATTAAGACCATGGGTGATGGAAGAATTCTTGTGGCGGATGGGTCCAATCATGTAATTATCTTCGACACTAAAAAACGTTCGTACAAAATCCTAAACACTCGAGGGACTCTAAGTCTCCGTTATGCAAGTGCCATCGAGTATGATGAGAGTCTCATTTCACCCTCGGATATTTGTGCTCTTTAACATCGATGAACTAGCTAGCTTGGATATTAATTAGTTGCCAAGTTTGATTTCTGAATTTAGCACATTTTGATTTGTTTCCCTACTTAAGATTTGGGTAATAGGACCTTTCTCATGGTATTTATTTATGGAAAATGATAACTGAGAGTCAATAAAAATTTAAAATACGCTTAATACTTAATACTTATACTAATATTATAATAAACTCTTTGAAACCCTTGAATTTTAGTTGACTCCATAATTGTTAACTAGAGTACAACTAATCTATATATGCACGGGCTGCCATTAACAAAATTTTTATTTTTTAAGACCTGTTTGATGAATTTTTTTTTTCTTTTGGCACCTTGATACAGATGCGGTACAATAATGTTCCTCGTGCACATTGACAACAAATCAGAATAGTACATAGATATGTCGACAGTTTGAGCTTTTAATAAATTTGTGTAGGGGCGAACTTGTACCTCGTGGATTAGTATGCGAATGGTCCAATTACCAAAAGAAAAAAAAAATTGAGCATGGGTTCAATTAAGTAGAGTTTTTATTCCACTATTTATAAACAGAGACCGAGACAAAAATATATATATCACACTTGATGCAATTCAATTTCATAATCAAACTTTCAAGCACAACAAGCTAACATATCTACATTGTCGAAGATCTCAAGTCTTTGTAGCAACACAAACATATATTAGTCCCGAAAACATGCTATTCTCACCAAGATTGCTCAACGTCATATCCAAATTATTTGCAGTCTGCTGGTGCATATATGATTATTCTATATTTATTACCAACAGTAAGCTTAAAGCTTAGCCGATTGTTGACTAAAACTCGGATCAATGCAAACAACCACCTGGCAGTAAAAAACCATAATCATGTAAGGTTTCTAAATATCTATCAAATGTGAGGTAAAAACCATTTTGATTTGTTTGCACATACCTTGCCAATACTTTTACCAGAATGGAGATATTCAACTGCATCAGCAACAGATTGAATGCCCACAAAGCTTTTAGGGTCTACTGCAACCTGATATTTTGGAAAAGAAAAATGATGGATCAAGAACTATACCAAGAAAGACTACAAATTTATTAATAGATTACCTTTAGCTTTCCCACTGAGAAAAGATGAACCAGACTATCGAGATGTTGTTGCCATAAATGAGCATATTGGGTGAGAAAAAATCCAGCCTGCAAGGGCCTCAAAATTGTCATGAATAACATTAAAAATTGTACTATTTGAGCCACATGAAAATTGCAACATTAACTTATTTGTACGACATATTAAGGTCAATCATACCACAGTTTGGCTTTTTGCTAGGAGTCTCTCGCATAGTCCCGTGTAATTTCGTGGTTTCCATCCATCCTCTTCCTGATACTGAAACATAATAGGCAAACTAGAGTGACAGGAATAGACGAACGTCAGTTTTATTTCTTACACATTCTGAACCTTGAAACAGATTCCAAGTACTTTAGATTTTTCTATAAAATTGTATTAATTACATTAAATTCTGTAACTTGGACTAAGAAATGAAAAGACAGTAGTGCTAAAGTCTAAAGAGATTCATATAAATTTTGGATTTGATAACTGGTAAGTTTGACCTAGAAAGTCAAAGAAATGTCTATTTGCCAAGGCATGGTATTTATAACTTAATGATAAGAGAAAATTTATTAGAGGTGGCAATTTTAGTTCTTTTGCTTATGTATGAGTCAACTCTGGTTATATTTTATCTCTAACTGGTCAAACGGATGAAGGCAAGAAAATAAGCTTTACAGGAAACAAGTTGAAAGTTGCTAATGAATAAAAACACCAAAATCATTGCATTAAAAAAGTCAGCTGATAATCAAAATTATATAACTTTTGAAATCATAGTTGACAGAGTATATATTTGTAGGAAAATTGAATCTACAATGTGTTTAGGGTCAACCAACTCTTTTCATGCCAAAACCCGTTACCCGCCCATTTTGCTACCTTTAGAAATGATCATAAGCATGGAATCGTTAAAAGGATAGGGAAAAGCATAAATACATTAAAACCAAAAATAGTTTACCTGAGAGATCATTCCAATCACAACCATTCGTCCGTAAACCGCTAATGCGTTGAAACAAATATCAAACATATCGCCACCAACAGATTCATAAACAATATCAACGCCTTTTGGGAATTCCTTCTTAAGAACCTGCTTGTTTTGTAGTTAAAAAAAGCTTCTCGTTATGTGTATGTACGTATTGATTCAATTCAGTAACATAACAAACAACTTGTATACAAATTTTTAAAAAGAAACAAAAATATACATTTTTTATAGATTCTTCTTTATAATCGATGACTCGATCAACTCCCAAATCTCTTAGCAACGTAGCCTTATCTTTACCTCCACAAGTTGCAACCACTTTGTTTCCAGCTAATTTTGCAAGCTAGCAAATACAAAGAATTTAAGATAAGATATTTGGTTAAATGCTAACACATATTCATATAGAAGTTTCTAAAATTTGGATTTACCTGAACTGCAAATTGCCCAGTCCCTCCTGCAGCAGCAGTCACAAGTACTGTCTTTCCAGACTCCATTTGTGCTGCCTAAAAGTATTTTATATAAAGAATTCACAATCCAAATAAAAGTTGCGTACCCCATTTTAGTGAAGATTGATATACTTAGATGATAAAAAGACCTTTTCTAGAGAGATGGATGCTGTAAGTCCAGAAGTAAGCATGGCAACAACTTCAGGGTCTGGTCTTGCAACAGGAAGAATGTGTTTTGAGGGTACCTAAAATGTACACAACAAAATACCAACAATTATATATTATACTAAATAATTTAACCAGGAAATGAAATAATTCCCGATTATATACCATGGCAAATTCAGCATAAGCTCCAAAAGTCATGATTGCTGCTGGAGTGCCGACTTTTAGATTTTTAACCTCATCGCCAACTGCAACAATCAATCCTACACCCTGTAATTTTGTATATGTTCAAACACAAGAACAACAAAGCCAATATCCAGGATGCATTATAGTGTTAATCATTAACCTGCATTATAACATTTATACCTCAAACCCGGCATTAAATGGCAGCCGAGATCTGATTTCTTCTTTGCTTCCACTGAAATAGCTACCAGAACTAAAATTCACCTGTCACATTATGTACTCAAATTATCAAAAAAGAAAAAAGAAAAATGTAAACATATCATTTTGTGGGTTCCATTATATTATGTGTAAAGAAATGTAGATATGAATGTGGATTGGATACTTGATGACCAACAGGAAAAGAGAGAGCGTTATAAAAAGCATGTATCCTTTGGTAGCTAAATAAGTGAAAGCTTTAAAGCTACCAAATTATCAGATATGGCACGAGTGAAATAAAACTATGTCAGTCACTAATAATAAACTTACATCGCTTGCATTGACCCCAGCATAAATGATCTTCAAGAGGACATGATCAGATTTAATAGGTAATTTTAGTGGTGCGCGAACTATACTTGTAGCACTACGAAAATTGTGGCTAAGGGTGTGAACAATTCTGCATCACAAGTATAAAATAAAAAGGTTACAATTAAAAAGAAAAAGAAAAAAAACTAAGATAGAGTGAGCATGATAACATTAATAGGCACTCACACTTTCTCAAAGTTCTGAGGGATCTGAACAGAAGTAGAAGGAACCGTTGATGAAATTCTTTTCCTCATTCTTGAAGAAGGTAACAAGTACTTTGCTTCTTCAGCTGGAGTTGGCCAATATTCCAAACCTCTGCGGTTAGTAATCCATAAACACGACCCTGCTTTACTCTCATCGGTTATAAGCTCAAACGCCCCTGTTTCATTGGTTAACAGTAAGCTATAAGCTCAAGCAAGTACTTTTATAGTTTGGAAAAGGGCTGATTTCATAATAAAGGTAACCAACTTTGGTCTGATTTCTGTTTCGGTAACCAACTCATTTTAGGCTAGAAAAAAAGTTGGTTCCCTAAACTTGAAATAGAACCAAGTTGATTACTTTTTATACAATATTATTCTTTTCTCTGTTTTTTCTTCTGATATAGTAAAACAGCATACCTTGAATCACGGTATCCATGGGAATATAACCTCCCATTATGGCAATCAATCGGGGATGAACCATTTCACCCATGTCAGTTCGAACAAACTGCATACAGGTTTATGAGAACATCAAAACAAAAAGAAGGTTGTACTTTGCAGGTATTTGATAGAAACAGCATCACGATAGATGGTTTTAAAGCATGTAGCATACATAAAATAGTGTTTTTGAGATTATGTTTTCTTTAATATGAACACTAGCTCATATAAGGATTTGGGTCTCACCTCAGGGCAAAGCGTATTTACGCGAATACCTTTGCGCTTGTAGGGAGTAAGCGATCTGCTAAACATAACCACGCCCCCTTTTAAGATGAAGTCCAAAAGAAACATCAGCAAAAATATATAGACAAGATCCTGTGATCAGGTTGCCTTTAATACGAAAAGAAGCTCATATATGCAGAATTATGATATTTAATCGAAAGAAAAACAAAAAAAAAACCTTTGGAGGCAGAATAGATAGGGTCACTGGTCATTGGATATAATCCTGCTGATGAAGCCAAATTAATGACCACACCAGGTTTATTTGCAGCCTCCATTAATTTGATCTACATATAATCAGTTTAAAACAAGTTAAAATAAAAATGTAATAACATTGTAATTCGTAAGTGTTGATCCTTTTAGTTTATTCATTTAACGTGGTCAAAATAGTGAATCTCAAGCATACCGCCCTATGGGTGCAATCTATAACTGCCACAAGATTCACGTCAATTGCATGCCTCCACGAGCGTGAACCATCGGTTTCATCGTTGTAAAATGGCACTGAAGTTGCAATACCAGCACAATTGATACAAACATCCAAACCCCCGTAAACCTCCACGTGCTTTTCAAATGCAGCAGCCACCTCTCCTGTTTTATTGAACAAAATGTATATGAAAATGGCATTAAACATATGTTTGATTATTTCATTACAGAAAAACTCACCTTTATTACTGACATCACATTTTACAAAGATAGCAGATGGAACCTTTAATCCGGATTGAGACTTCATATTTTCTTTTTGTAAAAGTGATGCAACTTCCTTTCCCCTCTCTTCAGAAAAATCAACAACTGTAACAAATATACCCTTTTGCGCAAGAGCTATACAAAGAGCTTTACCTGCGCATTAAGAACACATTAAACACGACAATCGACAAAAATGTCTCCATCCTTTTACTGTCAAACATTTCAAATTCAAGATTCACATATCATCATCATCATATACATATACATATATAACACAAAAAGTTTATGTCTTTGTAACATTATGATCATTTTTTTCTTGAAAATAAGTAGGGTTTCATATCCACTGTTGACTTGTATATTACTATCTTTGACCTCAAAAGTCCAACTGTATATCTTTTTTTCTTGGGAAAACAAAATTTTATAACATAATTATGAATATGTTCACTCTAAGTCTTGTTATTATAAAAAATTCACACTGCCTTTGTATAATTATGAAGTAATCTATCACTGAAAGTCTGAATTCGGAAACTCACTTGAACTTAACAAAGCCCCTAACTTTATTGCAATTGACTAAATTCTTGAAATCAAAATCAACCCAATTAAGCAAATACCCCGTCTAACTTCTAAAAGTAAAATTAACCTAAAACAATAAACATAAAAAGGTATGAAACTGAAGAAATATATACCAATTCCAGAAGCACCACCAGTAACAAAAGCTGAGAGGCCAGACTTTAGTTCCATCTTCGAATGAGTGATGTTGGTTCTGATCTTTGAAATTGTTTGATTTATTATTTTAAAACTTTATTACAATCATGAAGAATAGGTAGATATATATATGGAAAAGATTATGATCTTGTTTACTGTAGTAGTATTTTCTACATATTCTCAGTTACCGTCATAAATAAAAAAATAATAATCAAATCTTGGCCGGCCGGAGGTGTAACTTATTGTTGACTTGCAAAATATACCAAGGTATCGGACCCACATGCTTTCACATGTGACGTCACTACTTTTGTCCCCAAATTGTACGAGTCGATTAACAAGTAGGCCTATAGATCAACCAAACGAACACGAACGAGCAGTTCGTGTTCGTTC
Organism: Gnaphalium uliginosum; assembly: GCA_963930675.1. Classification (NCBI taxonomy): domain Eukaryota; kingdom Viridiplantae; phylum Streptophyta; class Magnoliopsida; order Asterales; family Asteraceae; genus Gnaphalium; species Gnaphalium uliginosum. The sequence goes on from OZ005680.1 coordinate 70,076,670, forward strand.
GTTTATTAAGGTGTTAACGAACATACAAAAGAGTATGAACGGATAATCAAACGGATTTTATTTTTCATGTTCGTTTACTAAGAAAATTTGTTTGTTCACGAGCATAAACGAACGCAAACGAACGAATACATAATGTAATGCATTAATCCGTTAATACGTTAAACGAATCTAAACAAACACAAACAAACATAAATTAGTATATACTTCGTATAATATATAATACATATATATTATATAATGAAGTGTTGAATACTACTGAAAAGTAATATTGGTATATTTTAAATGATTCTGAAGATATCTAAATATATTTAAGATTAGGGTAAATTACAAAAAACATACATGTGGTTATTCATTTTCTCAAAAAACATCCTCCAACTTCATTAATAACAGAGACCATACCCAAGGTTGTCACTTTTGTCCCAATGACATCCCTCCGTCCAACTTTGTTACGTTTCCGTCATTAAGTCTACATGTGCCATGCATGTGAGGGTATTTTTGTGTTTTTCTTTTTCCCACTCATTTAATCAGCATTTCCCTTTGCATTTTATACTCATTAATTGCATTTTATACCCATTTAAAATTAATTTACCAGTTAAATGGGTCGATTAAATGGGTATAAAATGCAAAGGGAAAGGTCGATTAAATGGGTGGAAAAAAGAAAATGACAAAAATACCCTCACGTGCGTGGCACATGTATAGACATAACGACAGAATCGTAACAAAGTTGGACGGAGGGATGTCATTGGGACAAAAGTGACAACCTTGGGTATGGTCTCTGTTATTAATGAAGTTGGGGGATGTTTTTTGAGAAAATGAACAATCACATGTATGTTTTTTGAAATTTACCCTTAAGATTATTATAGAGTAAGGTTCAAATGAGAATGAAAATTTTGGTGAGAATAAGAAACCAATAAGAATGTGTTATGTGTCACAAAACTCATTTTCTCCCACTTTTTTGAAAATTAATTATATGAAGAATGTCTAATTGAAAAAATTATAAAAATTGCACCATAAAAATCAGCAGTTTTTTCTCTTCGATTAGACATCTCACATGATATACTTTTGACAAAAAAAAATTATGATTGTACAATATTAGTATCACATGTGATACTCGTTGGTAACACATGTGATACTCGTTGGTAACACATGTGATACTCGTTGGTAACACGTACAGGTGATACTCGTTCGTAACACACGTGATACTCGTCCGTAACACACGTGATACTCGTCCGTAACGCACGTGATACTCGTCCGTAACACACGTGATACTCGTCCGTAACACACGTGATACTCGTCCGTAACACACGTGATACTCGTCCGTAACACACGTGATACTCGTTCGTATCACATTTGATAGTTGTTTACAAAACCCAAAGAAAAAACGAAAAGAAAAAGTCGTCGAAAGTATACCTTGTGAAATGTCTAATCGAAGAGAAAAAAATTGCTGACTTTTATGATGCAATTTTTATAATTTTTTGACTTACCGTTTGTGAGATATTTGATTTTTAAAAACGTGGGGGGAAATAGATTTTGTGACACATGGCGCATTCTTATTGGTTCTTTCATTATCACTAAATGTTTATGTACTCAATTGAACCTTACTCTATTATTATATTATAAAATTTAGCTTAAATTAAAAAAAGATACTCCGTATACAAATATGTACCAATGTAATTAAACTATTAGTAAACAAACATAAAAAAATGAACATCTTATTGAACGTTCACGAACATCTTATCGAACGTTCACGAACGTAAATGAACGAACGAGACCGATGTTCATGTTTTTCATATAATTAAACGAACGTAAATTTTTATTCACGTTCGTTCATATAACGAAACGAACGAACGTAAACGAACTTCCAGCCGAACGGTTGACGAATTGTTCGTTGAACGTTCGCTTCGCTTACAGGCCTAGATACACAAAAATTGATGTTTACACGATAATGTACAAAGATTATAGCACAAGTTACAACTTCATCATTGTACAATTGTAATGTATGCATTATCTTTGGTGTTGTAAATATCATCCTCTCATTTTTTAGAAAATGCATAATACCATAAATATCGAAAAACGGAATATGAGATATAAATACAAAGAGCACCTAAATTGTATGACTACAAATATCATCACACAAATTGTATGTTGAATATAAGTGAGAGGTTTTGTTCGATCGGTTACTACAAAATTTCTTTAGTATAATCAAAACATCATTAAAAAAAATTAAAAGAACTTTTTTATAATAATAATAAAAAAAGGTTTAATGGTATATTAGATATGAGGAGTTAAATTAACTTTTTACAATGCCATAAATAATCATAATCATAATCATAATCATAAAATTCATTAATTTGACATTAATAATCAAGATATAAGTCAAAATTGTTAGCGCGTCTTGAAAACCTTGTATGTGTTGCATGTATACGACTTAATTTAACAAAAGAAGTAAAAACAGCATTAACCTCAATGACTTATAAAACAAGGTGTGATAGTAGTGTATGTACCAATAACACGTGTCTTAGGTCTAATGTCTTGTTACATGTGTCACGTCAGCCATACACACAGTCATACACTGATACACATAAGGGAGCTCATGCTCAATCATTTTTTTGTATGAAATTATATTAGTTATATGGGGAAATGATTTAACAGCACGAAGGTTTCATGCATCAACCAGATGGACCGTGCATAGTCTTTTCCCCGTATCTTATAGTACGTACGTGCCAGAAGGTATATGTCAACAACTTAACAATCGCTTTTATAAGAAGTAGGTGATTGATTATTTTTTATCAGCAGAGTAGTCGAATGTACAACAATTTCTTTTCGCAATTAAACTTATTATTTATTAGAACGTACTTGCCATCGAGCTGCATTATGACATAACAGTTGTATTCAAGATCGATTATTTAGTATTTGTTGTAATTTAACTATAATTAAGGCTCTATTAGCAATATAATATAAGAAATTTTAAGTAAGAAATGAAGATAAGATGGAGAGAATTAGGATATCACTTATGAAAGTGTATCTTGAGGTGTATTTTATTCATTCAACTAATGTACGTAGTATTTATACTACTTGCATGCACTATACATTTCACATCTTGATCTAGCATAACAGTATCTATACGTTCATATTTTCTGGTGATTGTAGCTCTAAAGTTATTTTTCGGATTGAAGCAAAAAACAATCTTCAAGGATCGAATTTTTTTAAATTTTTGAAGAAGGTAACAAGTACTTTGCTTCTTCAGCTGGAGTTGTCCAGTATTCCATTCCCCTGCGGTTAGTAATCCATAAACACGAGCCTTCCTTACTCTCATCCGTTATAAGCTCAAATGTGCCTGTTCATTGGTTGACTGAAGTTACAAGTTTGAACACTTTCACATTTTGGAAAAGGGCTGATGACATAGATAGGTTAACCGACTTTTGTCTAGTTTCTCTTTTGGTAACCAACTCATTTTATGCTAGAAAAAACATCAAAGTTTCAATTTTTTTGATTAAAGGTAGCACATGAGAAAAGAGTGAGCATGACAATACTTTACGTGCACATCAGTTGCCCCCTGAACATTTTGACCCGTTACCGGGTCAGATTACCTTAAAACAGAGTTTTTGACACTTTGATGTCTTATTTTGAATAAAAGTCGTTTCCCCGAAACTGAAGTCGGACGAAAGTTGGTTAATGTTTTATACAAAATGAACATTGCATTAATTTCATTTGGATGAAGTAAACAACGTACCTTGAATCACGGTATCCATAGAAATATAACCTCCCAATAAGTCGATATATCTAGAACCAACCTTTTCACCCATATCAGTTTGAACAAACTGCATACTTGTTTATGTGAACATTACACACACAAAAAAGGTTGCACTTTATAGGTATTTGATTTAAATCATTAACAAATATCGTTTTAACTTTTGTAATATAAATATAGCATGGCTTAAACAGCTTATGTTATATTTAGTATAAAAACTAACTCATATAAGGGGTTCGGAATTACTTCTGGGCAAAGCGCATTCACGCGAATACCTTTTCGCTTGTAGGGAGTAAGTGATCTAGTAAAAATAGCCACACCACCTTTCAAAATGAAGTCCAAAAGAAACATCAGAAGAAGAAAAAATAGATAGGATTGGTGATCTGGTCATCTTTAATACGAAAATTTGCTCATAGATGCAGAATTATAATATTTAGGTTATGTTTGACACTAACTAGTTGGAACTGGAGCTGATGGGTGAAGCTGAACGTTAAACCTCATTTCTTAGAAGAGACTTAAATAATCTTTAATTGGCTTCAGGCTATTTTTTCAGTAAGCTATGTTTTTTGTTTCCTTGACAAATGTAGCTTATTCGGGTGGAGCTTATGAAGATTAGAACCTCGAGCCACTATAAGCCCTCAAAAGGACTCAGCTAAACACACTCTTATTGTAAAATAACAAAACCTTGGAGGCAGAGTAAACAGGGTCAAAGGTCATTGGATATAGTCCTGCTCCTGAACACATATTAACAACCACACCAGGTTTTTTCGCAGCCTCCATTATTTTGATCTGCATATGATCAGTTACAAGATCAACTCAAAATAAAAGTTCAATTATATTGTAAGCATCAATACTTTTATTCAGCAATGACAAGTGAATCTCAAGCATACCGCTTTATGGGTGCAATCGATAGTGGCTACAAGATTCACATCAGTGGTATGCCTCCATGAGCCGGACTCATCACTTTGGTCCTTATGGAACGGTACAGATGTTGATATACCAGCACAATTGGTACAAATATCCAACCCCCCGTAAACCTTGACATGCTTTTCAACTGCAGCAGCTAATTCTCATGTTTTGTTGAATTAAATTCATGAAATCTTTACACAAAGTATATGGTCAAATGTCTGAAAGTGTATAAAACTTTATCCAGAATCTAAAGTGTTTAATTATGTATTCATCTTTAAATGTGAAAACCGTATAAGATGCCATGTCATCAAAGCCATTGTCACATCACCGATTTACAAATAGACTTTGGATAAGGTTTGACACATTTTTAAACACTTAACGCTAAAATATATGTCTGATTATGTCATGATAATAAAACCAACCTTTGTTACTGACATCACATTTTACAAAGATCGCAGATGGGAATTTCAATTCAGAAAGGAACTTGATATTTTCTTTTTGTAAAAGCAACGCGACTTCCTCTCCCCTCTTTCAGAAATATCAACAACCGTAACAAATATGCCCTTTTGGGCAAGAGCTATACAAAGAGTTCTACCTGCACAAGAAAAACGCATAACACATTACAATCTACAAAATTGTTTCAATTCATGAAGAAAATTGATACATTTCATCTTGTAAAACACGGAAAGTTTTCTATATGTAATTTTTGTAACAAATATTCTTTTCTGGAAAACAAGTAGATTTCATATTCATTGTTGCTGACATGTATTTTACTATCTTCGACCTCAAAACTCCAATTGTAAAAGTTCATTTGGAAAACGAAATATCGAAGGGCATGTGGGATAGCAGTGTGTGAGTAATCCATCAAGCGCATCAAACAAGAATCCATAGTTTATAAAATTGACCCGATTCAACTTGTAATCCTAAACAGAAGCATTTATGAATATAAAAAAGTAACCATACAAAAAAAATGCTAAACTCTTTTAAAAATGAAGTAAAATACCAATTCCTGCTGTACCACCTGTAACGAACGCCGAGAGGCCTGACTTTAGTTCCATCTTTCAATGAAAGAATGATGTTTTTTGTTCCTTCTTCTTGTTAGCTCTTTGAAATTGTTTGATTTTTGTTTTACAACTTTATTACAACCACGAATTCATGAAGTGTTTATAGTCTATAGATATATATGCAAGGCGCGAAAGTTGAATTTGGACAAACCAAACCAAAAGATCAATGTCAGTCAACCAACTCTGTATACATGCTATTTAGTAGTTGATGTACCAAATAATTGTCTTATGCTTCATATCTTCTTACATGTGTCACTTCAAAATACATAGAAGTTAGTTCATATCTTCTATTTAGTGCAACATCCTTTTGGTTGTATAAGAAGGATTCATTGGATTTCATATTACTTTCATTTAATAAACTTTATGTGCTGATTTACAGATATGTGCTGTGTTGACAGAATGACAGCTATATATCCAATTTGCTATCAACCTAAGTTATGACATAACAGTTGTATTCAAGAATTTTTTTTAAGTACTATCTATGTTTCATTATATGGTTGTATACATTCATATTTTCTTGTAATATGGAGAATTCTGGCTTCCTTGTAACTTCCCTGACATTGAAGTAAACAACAATCTTTAAAGATCAAATTTTTATAAAGTTTATTGGCATTGAGATTGAGATCTGAACAAGATCCAACTTTTTTCTCATTAAAAAACTTCTTACATGTGAAGTACAACAAGATTTCATATAATATAAGCAAAGATAATAAAAATAAATATTAGAACCAAATACCAAAAAAATAGATAAACATATTATTAGCCTTACTAACATAAAACAAATAAAATGCCAATCAAATTCTGTACAAAAAACCGTTTCGATAGTCGAAAATCTTAGAACTAAAATCATATAATATGATCAAACTATTTGTACAGAATACATGAATAAAAGCAAATTAATACACACAAATCTGAATATCTATAACCAATTTCAAAATCCTAAAAACTCTCCAAGATAGCCTCTTCAAAATCCTAATCACCCTTCCATGCAACTCTTGGTCACCACCAATCATATCATATCATCATTTCCTGCAAAAACAATAGTTTTATTCATATTGTATCACAAATAATACTCTTGGTTTTTATTGATCCAAGATCTTTGGGATCCAAATAAGGATTTTAAAAAATATATTTTTTTTTCCATAATCCCCATATCAAAAAGTTGAGAATTTGAAGACCACACAAGTTGTAGTACATGCCATAAACATTACTCACTATTGTGCGGTATACAAATCACTTCCTTTTTCATATTAAGAAGAAAAAAAATATTAATAATGTGTAGTAACTAACCTGAGATATTGGTTTCCTTCATCAATGGTCTCCAAACCTCCATGATTCTTATGATCAACTTTCTTTGCAGCCAAACAGGCATTATGATTTACACTTTGACTTTGACTTTGACTTCTTCCAAACCTCCACCACCCTGAACTTTTTGGCAAGAAAATGTCATCATCATCATCATCATTAAGAAGCTCATCTCTGAGTGTCACAGCCTTCTCCTTCAATGGTAGAACTTTGGATTTGAAAAACAGTTCATCAGCAGAATTTGAAGCAAAACAAGGAACTGCAAAATTGAATTCAGAAGACACAGGAGCTTCTCTATAAGTATTGAGTTTCAAATTGGTTGATGCTGCTGCTTGTTGGGTATCACCAAAATCATTTGAAAATGAGATTCTTGGACCCAAAAAACCACCTTGTTGTTGTTGATCATTATTGATTTGCATGTTTAAACATGCCATTTTTGTTTTTATTTTTTTAAACAAAGAAACAGTGCTTAGTGTTTCCTCCAAACTCTTTAAGTAGCTGCAACTCACATGTTTGTACTCCTATTTATACAAATAGCTAGAAGCCTCTGTTTCCTCTTCTAATTCTTTTTCATTTTCTTTTGTATCTTTTTTTCCCACCAAAATATAAAAATTAAGATATAATATGACTTTATGACTTGATAAATGAAGTATAAATGAAGTTGATATCCATTATAAGTAAGCTTTAACTTTAGTGCTTATTGACAAATAAAATATCATATTCATAAATATATATAAAAATATATCAAACTTTTTAAAGAAAAAAGGAACATCAGATGTGGACTTATATAGTTGCAGTAATATCTATGAAAATATGACATTGTATTACAATCCAAATAAAAGTTGTTATATTTCTTGTTAGCCATCTAATCTAATTTGATATATATTATTAAGTGTAAGTTTTGTAATAACTTATTTCATATAAATTGTCTTGTCCTAATTAAACAAATTAGCCCAAGTAATATTTTGACAAAAATCTTCAAAAATTGAAATGATATGGCATACCTACAAAAAATAAATAAAAAAATTACATTATTTTTTATGTAGAAGATGGTTTAAATATGAAAGAGAAAATAAAGTAGTAGTAATAAAATTGAAGTGGTAGTGATAATGGATGAGCTGTAGATCAGTAGATGTTTGACCATGCAATTAGTGGGTCAATGGTCAAACCTAACCATATCACTACCTCTCTTGTCATTTTCTCATCAATAATTCATCTCAACTTCCACCATTAACTAATTTTATTTCTACTTCCCCAACCACTAAATCCTAAAACACCAATTCATCTTTACAATATACTTAATTGTAAATGTAAATATTCTTAAAGGACATTTTTTATTTTTAAACGTAATTTGGTAGCAATTAAACTCCTAGTACCTTAACATTAGTCTTAACTCGGCGTACTAATAACCTGCTAGAGGTATAGATAACAAGGTGGAGTTTTTTTTTATTATTTCGATATAATCGCATGTAATCACAGACGTCTACATATAATATAAGTTCAAATAGCTAGCCCGATTATAAAGAATAGACTATGATCCATTAGTGTTTTTTTAAGATTCTTACGTAATCTATAAAAATACCGTAGCAATAACACAAGTTACAACTAACGACAACATCGTTTTGCTTATAGATAAATTAAATGATTATCATGTTTTTCATCTGCTTTCATTTGACATTAAACAACACATCGACGATCTCATTCAATAAGTTTGACTCAAGTACAATCAAATCATCATGTTTCATTGCATGCATCAAGTGTTTCAAACATTTCTATTTATTATTTATTAAATGGCTTCAAGCATAAATACACATGCAACAAATTAAAAATAAAGCAGTCACCTCTTCAATTCACATGGTCTTTATGTCGATTGCTAGCTTTATGACATCTACTTTTTGACTAATTAATATACATCTAAATTACTCAACAACTATTTAATTTAAACTAACAATTATAGACATCCCTTTTTACAAAATGATCAATTCACAATCAACGAAGCCATTGTAGAAAGCACTATACCTTATGTTTGAAAGTTAACCTGTTGTATGAAATTTTAAGCAAATTTTTGTAGATAATTTTCACATTTTATAATGTAAAATGTATGTGTATAGTAATTGTGTTACTAAAATTGAAATTATTTCTAAGAGTAGTTGCATATAAAATTCAAAGTTTCATAATTGTTTGCATGGATTGAAAAAATCTTGTTAATTTATTTGACTCATATGATACGTCTGATTGATAGATCGACTTTCTAAATAGTTTCCATATGAAAAAGGGTATAATAAGTATTTTCAATATTTATAATTTCAAATTTTTTAAGTCTATTTTGTCTAAATAAATTAATTATAGGGGTTTTGTAGATAAACGTCTAATTTCATTTTCATCAGCTTCACGTATACTTAGTTATCCATCCAAAAAGATAAATATAGATGCTCACATGGCTTGGTTAAGTATCCAGTTTCCCTATAGGAATCGTTGAATAAAATGTTGACACATGGTGCATCCCGGTCTCCCCTCCGGTCTACAAACTTTGTTTTTATATTTTGTTGAAGAAAACCGGGTTCTTTATCTTTATGCTACAAATTACTAGAAAAAAAAAAAAAAAAGTATTATACAAATTTCAATCTCTCTTTGGATACAAGGTAGCATAGTAATTATAATTCTTTAATATGAAATTGGAGAGATTAATTGGATAAGTACAGTGCATTGCATGTTCATCTTCATGTTCTTGTCAAAGGTACCTTTTTTTCTATTTAGATGCATATGCAGCCCATGTTCAAATGGGGTGTTTACTTAATTTAGAGGGGAAAAATGTCTCAAGATCTAAACTTTTGGAATTAAATAAATAATGATCGAGTGTTTATTGGATTCAAGTTATGGGATCTGAAGCATATTTTGTCAAAAGCTGTCTAGGAAATCAAAAGCTGTCTAGGAAACAATATAGATACAATGATACATCTAATTCTTGATTAAATTCTTAAAAGTCGATAAACGTCTTGGTATATTTTTACGAATAATTCAAGAGCAACTCTTAGAACTTTTGTAATACGACATTGAAATGTTTTTGTACTTGTGTTGTTGATTCGCTTGGGTTCTTCCCATTGCAATCATCGTCAAATCATTCAAATCGTGTCTCCTTAGCAAGTTTGCCACCAATTTTATGCCCTTAAGTTCTGAACAAGAACGTTATACTAATAAAAATATGTCGTTTTATTCAAACAAAATGTTCTTTCACAGTTTTACGAAACATAACTTTCTTACCTTACTGTATAACTATGCCTTTTCTATCAGTTAGGCTTTTGGGAGGTCCTCTGCTCAATCTGTTCTTATTTAGAAATCTGTAACATTATAAGAATTTAGTATGAATCAAGAAAATGCATTAAAAGACTACATATAAATCAAGAAAATCCATGTTTAGTCTCTAAAGCGTTCAAAATTAGCAAAATAACTTACACTTCGCGAAGGTTTGGAAGTGCGCCTAGTGAATCTGGGAATGGCCCTTCGAATTCATTTTCGTCAAGGTGTCTTTTTCACATGTTTAGAGAAAATGCAACATTAAAAAATACATAGAACTGAATGCAGGGTATAGAAAATAACAATAGTAATAATGTGGAACTTACAGTATTTCCAAAACCTTCAATGAACTCAAATCAGGGATAGGGCCTGTAAGCTTGTTCATACTTAGGCGACTGCATATATAAACGTTTTGAAACTACTAAATTTGATCTATTTTTATGTTGAAAATGGTTGAATTGTATGATCAATTAGACTACTTACAGTTCTTTTAAAGCAGTCAATCTGGCAAATTCTTTAGGTAATGTCCCTGTTAGTGAGAGCCCTGACAGGTTCCTATAATCACACATGTTAGGAATCGGAATTCCAGTGTCCACAAGACTTAATCAACGCACAAGATTAACAAGAATTTGATTCTTCATTACTACACACAATAATGATGTTACATTGTAATTTTGACACACTTAAAACTAAACACAAACTATCCTATTTATAGACTATGAAACAACACCATGAACCATCACAATGGTTCGGTTGGTGTGGTAGTTATAGGGTGGTTGGTGGTGTTTATTTAACCATCGCACCTTTACAATCAAAGGTTGTATCCTTTCCTAATAGACACAACTATTCTAACTAATAATCAAAAATTAACGGCCTTTATTAACTAACTAACTAGCATAACTAACCAACTAACTTTTGGTTAACAAGACATAAACAATTAAGTCCAACATATTCCCCCCTAATTGTTTAAGTCTTGTTCTTCAAATCTTCATGCTCCCGTTTCGCGTTCTTCTATTCTCCAAGGTAACTTCGCCTTCATGAAACTAACTCCAAAAAGGTGGTGTCTTTCTTGATTACAATTTGGTTGGTGGATCCTTCTTTGATTCATCCATGAATCACCCATCTTCGCGTTAAGAATTCAGAGGTCCAAGCATAAAACATGATTCTTCGCGTTCTTATTAACACCCTTCTTTACTATTATTGTAATCCTTTTCTAGCAGTCACACTGCCCTTCATCAACCTCCTTTGGTTTCCAGCTCTATTGAAATTAGTTTCTCCATCAATTCTTTGTTCAGCAAGAGCATTGCCCGTTTTTCTATGTCTTCATCAAGAATAATTATGGTTCTTTTCCTTTTCTTATTTGATCCTTTTTCGAAAAGCAACAAGTTGTTTCTTTTCTTCCTTTTGCTTTGTTCTTTTCGAATCCACAAGAACACACTCTGCGTTCTTTTCTTTCATTTTGATTATATCACATGACCATTCTTCACTTCTCTTGATCAATCAATCTATCACAGATTGTCCTTTTTTTTCGCGCAGTCGCCTAGCTCACACAACAAGTTCTTCTTCGAACAACTACCCAAAGAAAACAAAAATGTTTTCTTTCTTTCTTCAGAATTGTTGTACCAACAATCCGCTTGGTGTCTTTTTCTTCTATGTCTTTTGATCCTTTTGATCAAGGTTGAATAAAAATTCTTGTAATCTTGGAGCCCTAGGCCCTGATACCAATGTTAGGAATCAGAATTTCAGTGTCCACAAGACTTAATCAACGTACAAGATTAACAAGAATTTGATTCTTCATTATTAAACACAATAATGATGTTACATTGTAATTTTGACACACTTAAAACTAAACACAAACTATCCTATTTATAGACTATGAAACAACACCATGAACCATCACAATGGTTCGGTTGGTGTGGTAGTTATAGGGTGGTTGGTGGTGTTTATTTAACCATCACACCTTTACAATTAAAGGTTGTATCATTTCCTAATAGACACAACTATTCTAACTAATAACCAACAATTAACCGCCTTTATTAACTAACTAACTAGCATAACTAACCAACTAACTTTTGGTTAACAAGACATAAACAATTAAGTCCAACGACACACACAACAAAAATAATTCAAACCTATATACATGGTTCATGTATATCCCACCTTTGTTTAGAGAGATCATGTATAAAGAGATGGGAAATGGGCGGGTCAGGAAACTAGTAAGCTTTCAGTACGTGTCAAGTGGTCGGGCCATGTTAGGCCACCCCATCAAAACTTTTCATTTGAGCACATTTTGGACGACTTTCATCCTGGGTGACCCGGTTAGACAATCTAACCCACTAACCAAGTCTTGAACGAAGTTACCCATTTGACCCATTAAAGATTATAATACAACCCATTTCAGCTAAGTTTTAAGTAAATGAGTAGAAATTGACAGCTTTAACATTTTGTATATTATGATATGCATTTTGGAAGTTCTCTTATAAACGATTCATAGACTATATGATCACAAATAACTTGTCATAACATATTTAAACAGCTTACAGTTCATTTTATGACTTACAAACTGATTACTCGAATTTGATTCCCTTCAGAACAGCGAACTCCTGACCAGGGATGTTCTTTAGGCATACATGGATCTCCACTCCAATCACCCGGTGTGTTTCTTATACTTTGCTTCAATCTTTGCAACGCCGTAGCTACAACACAAAAAAAAAAAAAAAAAAAAAAAAAAAAAAAATTCAAATATGAAAATGATAAAACTTTTGCCAAGAAAACAAGAAAATTCAATAAAACGTCATATTTATAGAGCAGAGATCAAAATCACCATGGTACCATCTCTAGCAAGAGTTGTTCCAGAAAGAGGCAAAATTTGATATATCTCTCCAGCATTAATCGCGGGACCCACCGGCATGTCACTTCTCGGAGTCAAAGTGATCTCTGTGTCACCAGAAAGCGGCCATTCAGTCCCGTAAACTGTCACACCTTTCGTGGTAACATTAAGATCATGATAGAAAGTTTCACCATCAATGAAAACAGTGAATACTCTCCAACTATAAGGACTTGTACTCCGACTGTCTTGAAAGTACAACGCAACATAGTACCGATTGCTAGGCAGAGAAAATGTTGGCCACTGTATCGTTAAATTCTTGCATCTGCTCGCTGTTGATCCTGAGAGAAACACCTTTGTTGGTGGCCGGTTCCAAAAATCTGAAGATGTTACGTTCGAGTGTGATTGTACAGTAGGGTTTTTGTCGATAAACGGTTGCCAATATCGATTGTATGGATCATCTGGAAAACTAGTTCATATCATATATCCTCCGTCAGAATTCGATCGATCTATCGTTCATTCAAACATTTTCAGATTTTGTAGGAAGCTAAATATTCGTGAGAATGCAACTTTAATCATTATTTATACATGCTTCTCACGAATATTTAGCTTCTGACTCTCATTCAAACAAAAAAAGACAGCATAGGTTTGACGAATCTGTTACATACCGTACAATATCACCATCGGAGGCAAAGTTACTCCGAGCAATCGTAATCAATCCATACTTGCTAAAATCTGTAGAATTATACAATGGCGGATCGAGATTCATCACCTCTAATGATGAAATAAAAGGACTTGATGGAGATTTCGTGTGTTCATTGATAGCCAAGCACACGCTAAGCGTTTTAGAATTTGCAGTCACAATGATCTCATAATACGAGCTTAGGCCGTTTTTGTAATCATCTGTTGTATTAACAGTGCTCCATTTTGTACCACCAATAATCTGATCAAATATTGGAGGCTCAATACCGTCATCAAATCCACCGTAGAAGTATGTCGTACGAATGAGAAATTTGCCACCCTTGATCACGGGTAACTCGTAGCAATGTTTGCCTGGGCCGTAGGGGAAGTACCGGAGGGTGGTGAGTACGGGCAGAATATCTGATCGTTTTAAGGTTGTTAGGTTTCCGGTCAGGGTGTAACCTTCGTCTTTTAGGTATGTTATGCCATCTTGTTGAATGTCGGTTTTGGAACCGCAATTGATGAGGTAACCATGAAGGGAAGGGGGAGGGGAAGGTGACGACGAAGGTTGGCCCACAATCATGTATAAGAAATGAATGCTATGAAGCCATAGAAGGAAGATGGTAATGGACATGGTGGTAAAGGTAGAGAAACATTGATTTGATTTCTTGTCTGAAAGTTTTCTTCTTGGTGTCCATGATGGGAAAGGGGGATGTGATGGGAGGAATTTGTTGGAGGGGTGGTTTACCATTGATATGCATCTTGCATAAAAATAGATGGTTTGCCTTTCTTTAGTGATCAAATATACATCTGAAAATATAACGAACCATCTACAATCAATGTTATAACTGAGCTAGAATTACGTATAAAAATGGATAGTTTGATACGTTTTTCAGTGAATTAAACAGAAACACAATCAAAATCTTAGGCTAGATCTGTCAAATGGACAATACCCAAAAGCCTGTTTTGATCGGATTGTACAGGCCAACTAAACCAAAAGCTTTGGCTGGTTTGGTCGTAATCGTAGCTAACTGGATCGGCTGACATTTTGCAGCATAAACCAACCAGACCAAACCAAGTGGTATAAACCAACCAAATTATCCATCATCCAAAACACAGCACAATATGCGTAAATTTTCACCCTAATATCAAACATGGGTTTAGCACTAAAAACTATCAACCAGGGTCAACTGAACACAACAAAATAGATGAAAACATAGGTTAATTTATAAGAGAACAACCCAAAATACTTTCTTCAACTGCACAAAGTCACAAACAAAGCCTACTTAAATCATTCACTCTTTGCAAAGTCTGATATCTAGAAAAACAGAAAAAAAGATGTACACAAAACATACCACCACTTTACATCTCTGTCAATTAATAGTTGACACATATGCAAACAATAATCACGTAGAGATAAGAAATAAGAACTATCGTCGCTTTCCTTTTCCATCAGACATGCTGAATGAGGTGACTTTCATTGGAGTAGCCACCACCAAAGGTGCTTCAGGGGAGTCGCTAACAGCATACTTGTCATGCATGAACCGACTTTCTATGATTGACTCATCCTTTGTCATAAGCTTGTAGCAGTAACAGCTCTTGAGACCTTGTTGATTCCTGTAGCATTCATGTGCGCTGTTCTTCACCTGCTGGAAGTCCCAAATAACACTGAATTTGCCTACTGTCGCAACCAAGTGACGCTCTTGTTTGCCACTTTCAGTCACCTGAAATACATTAGAGAAAATGTCAACGAAATATTCTTTGATATGAAAGGCACATAACTACGGTTCTTAGTTACGCAGCAACCTTATACTGATTTCTGCATGTTAAATGAACTCTTTATATGTTCTTTTATGTACATGGGTACGTTATATTAGAGCAAAAGTTATTAAGATAGTGCAATTATAAGTAGTCTTTATCCCTTACATAGGAGAACATATGGAAAATTGGTGATCATCAAAAGTCCTATCTAGTTATGTTAGTTGCTTTACATCTTGTTATCTGAAAAAGTTGTATATAAACTTCAATAAAGAATCAAAATTACTTTGGTGATTGAAAATTTATAAGGAACCTTACCCATGAAAATCGGCCACTGTGAAACTTATTCTGCTTCCCAGCTGTATGAGAATCCACAGGAGTCAATTTCAGCAACCTTGGAGCTGGAATTTTACTGCCCATTCGACCACTAAACCCAGTTTTTGTCTTCCCATCTTTATCAGTGAACAGAGTACAGATCAAAATCAGGTAGGTATCAGTGGTGCCCAATATCCACTTTCCATCATATGTCACGTCCACGTGAGTAATTGGTGAACCAAGCCCTGGAAACGCAGTTTTCGCCTGCCTCATAGAAGTTGTGGAGTACAGCCGGATCTTCCCATCCAACGAACCAACCACAATAGAACCATCACCAGTGGTAGCAAAGCACTGAAAATTCGTTCCCCTAGAGAACTGATGCCCTTTGGTCCAATGTAAAACTGGAGAATTACTCTGAACCATCCCTCTCCTATCTCTCATATCCCACTGAGACAACCTATTATCATCCAATCCCAAAAAGGTGGATTCAGAAGGATCCAACTGCGACCCCTTTGTATCATTGGTAATATCCCTCATACTAATATCTGTTCCATCCTTTTCAAATTTCCATTCAGTCACAATCTTTCCTGTTTCTATATCCAGTTGGTTTACACCAGTCGAATGAGGCTTCCCTTCTTTTAAAGGACTCATAAGCAGCATATTAGTCTCACCTCTCATCAACAAAGCCTTTTGAGGTGTTGAACTCGTATATCCACTACTTGAACCACCACCAATCCTACTCTTATTGCCATTATCAAACTTAACATAAACCCCTTTCCCATGAATCCCATGACTAAAGTTCTTCACAACCTGCACACCTGTATCGTTAACCAAAAAACTATTATCCAAAGCACCTAAAGCCAAACTCTGTATCCCACCATCAGAAGCAGCTTCCTCAAACTCCTCCAACAAATCATTAGCCCTAGTCCTAACCGGTGTCTTCCACACCTCATCATCCTCCTTCTCCCACATTGTATCATCAGCAACCTCCGGTTTCGCCCAAACGATAAAGTCCTTTCCATAAACCTTCAACTTATTCTCATCACTAGCCTTCAAACCATGCACATTTTCAAACAAACAGTTTTGAAACTTTGTCACAAACTCACGATAATCCTCATCTCTCATAAACTTCATCGCCCATACTCCACTATCCACAAAATCAACACGACGCTGATCACCAAACATTTTCAGTTGCATATCAATAGAAACCCTAGCCTTAATCTTACTTCCTACTTTCAATACCCAAAATCCTACATTGTCATCATCATCTTCATCAAATTCATCATCATTTTCATCAATTTTAACAAACTGATAAGTAGTAATTTTATCAGAAACGATCCATTTAGCTTTAGGAGTGTTACCGCCAATATGAAGGTACAGTTTCACCGCGTTCTTCAAATTAGGGTTTTGTTGTACGGACGAGTATTTCAGTTTCAACGCTTTCAACTTCGAATCAATATCATCAACTGAATTAACCGGAAGCGTTGATTTTTGTTCTTGTTGTGCGTCTTCGTAATCATCCTCTGATTCTGATTGATCGTCTCGTTCTTCGTAATCATCGGAATCTGAGAGGTCAAGCCCTTCACGACTGTGTGAACCGCCCATGATTACTGATGAAATTAATCAAAAGTTGTTCTGGATTAACCGAAAATTGATCAGAAAAATGATTTGATTTTTATGTGATTGAAATGATTTGATCGTTTACGAAATTAAGGAAATATTTTGCACAGAAATTAGTGTGGGGTTTGGGTGTGATCGGGTACTTTTATACGTATGATAGGATCCGTGTTTTTGCTTTATCTGACGCGTACACGTGTTATACTGGTTACTTATGAGCAAAGCAAAGTGCAGACAACGTGCATCAGGAACTTGTACGGTACAAGCTTTGTATGGATTCGAAAAAATATACTAGTATTGCAGGCCGCGTTTATCCATTTAAAAAAGCCCTTTTAGTTTAATAATAATATTAAATTAAATTAAATTAAATCCATTGCAGTGTTCTGGCTAATATTTTATGTTGGTGAATGCTGATATATGGATTTTACAACGATTTAAAAAACAAAAATAATAACGATAGCATTTCTTTTGAGGCTGTCAATAAAATAAAAATAAGAGAACGCGTCACGTGTCACAAAACTCATTTTTCACACGTTTTTAAAAATTAAATATCTCTTAAATGGTAAGTCGAAAAATGATAAAAAATGCACCATAAAAATCAACGTTTTTTTTCTCTTCGATTAAAGATCTCACAAGGTATACTTTCGACGAATTTTTTTTTTTCGTTTTCGTTGGGTTTTGTAAACGAGTAACACATGTGTTACCAGCCGTTAACACATGTGTTACCAACGCGTACCACATGTGTTACTAATATTGTACAATTATAAAAAAAATTCGTCGAAAGTATATCATGTGAGATGTCTAATCGAAAAGAAAAAAATGTTGATTCTCATAATGTAATTTTTATAATTTTTCAATGAGTCATTCTTGAGATATTTAATTTTTAAATACGTGGGGGAAATGAGTTTTGTGACATATGACGCATTCCGATTGGTTCTCATATTCTCAACACTTTTGTCATTCTCATTTGAACCTCACCCTAAAAATCAAATATACCTATTAATACTAATATTTATATTATATAATAAACCATCTGATCTCATAAATTTTAGTTCCCAATAAATATCAAAATATAATCAATTTATGTAAATAACTTTTAAAAATTTATATATATTTTACAGAAATTTCAAAAAATATGTTTTAACTAGTAACTCAATTTTTAAAACTTGTTATAGTTGAACCTAAATTATTTTTTTAAGATTAGAGGTTTACATCTCGTTTTAACTTTTACTATTGTAGTTTTACTTTATTTTATAAATGATTAAAAGCGCATCTAAAATGGAAATTGAAAATATGAATTTGCTCACAAAATGTTTATTAGTGATTAACACGTATGATAAAAAGTTATACCAGGGGAACTTTTACAAATTATTATTACATAACTATTGAATTAGTAAAAATAATGAAAGATATATGTGTGTAGAACTTTAGAAAACATCACTCTTGTCTCGGTACATAATACAAATTTTCACTTTAAGTCCCTCCATTTCATTTGGATGTACATTTGTACCCATACACCAAAATTCTCTTCATTCTTCTCCCTCTTCTCTTTCTCTCGAGACAGCACCAAATTTTTCAACCAAAATATCAACTACTAAGGGAACCAAATCCTCACAAGGAACAGCCTTTTTATAGATATCCCCTAAATGTGAATCACTTCCGATTCTACCTCCGATGAAAACATCAGCTCCTTCAACAACCTTTCCATTTTTGTCCCTAGTCATACATCCCATAAAGCCAATATCAGCTACTTGAACCTGCCCACACGTGTTTGGGCAGCCCGTCCAGTGCATTCTCACTGGACGGGTCACTGAAACTAGTCTTCCCACTTCTTCTGTAACCTTCAAGGCACGAGCTTTTGTCTCGATTATGGCCTGCCCGCAAAACTGGTTACCCGTGCAAGCCACTAGCCCTTTCATCAAGATAGGTGGTTCGGGCAAAAACTTTTCTTTTAAAAGAGGCTCCTCAAGTAAAGCTTTGACTTTTGAGTCTGGTACATTTGGGAGTACGATGTTTTGCTCCACAGTTAGCCTAAGTTCACCTGAGCCGTACTCGTCGGCTAAACGGGCCAGCTCATCCATGTCATCAGCTTGGACCCGCCCCACAGGAATGTGAAGTCCCACAAAGTTGAGGCCTTCTTGCTTCTGTCGGTTTACACCAAAGTAATCCCTTCTTTCCCTTTTTGGATCAACTAAATCTTCAGAAGATGCTCTCTCCAATGCTTGTTCGGGCATTCTCTTTACCACCTCGGCCCGAAACCCTTCTACACCCTGCACCCAAAGTAACACAAATTAGCAAAAATCCCCTTCAATTTAAAAACTTGTACTTGAGAATTAAAAGAAAAGAATAAATGACATACAAGTTCATCAATTAACCACATCATTCTGGTCTTTTGCCTGTTCCCTCTTGTACCAAGATCGCGATAGGCCTCAAGGATCGCCCCACAAACAGGGATAACATCTTCAGCTGGGACCCACGCATCGAGAGGGATTGCCTCTTCACATCTTTTCGGGCTAAAGAAACCCCCAACCAACAAATTGAACCCGAACCGACCATTCTTTGTGGCTGGCATATATGCTAGATCATTAATATGTGGGTGTTCATAAAGATCATGTGAACCAATCACACACACATTCCATTTCCTGGGCCTACAAAGGAACAATCAAAAAGTCAGAATGTATATATTTAACAAAATCAGAGAGATAACTCTAGGATCCAAGAATATTACAGGTTGGTAAATTCGGGATTCCCTCGCGAATTGGCAGTGATGAATTGCGATAACAAATTCGTATAAGGCCTGGTGTCCACAATTTCATGTGGGTCAATCCCTGCAAGAGGGTTTCCAACTGGGTTCCTAACATTGTCCATACCACTTTGGAGACTTGTTAAACCAACTTCATCAAGACCCTTCAGAATTGCGGGTACATCAGGTAATGTAACACCTCGAATTTGCCAGTTTTGTCTTGTGGTAACATCGGCACAACCCTGTTCTCCATACTGCTTTATGACACTAGCTAAGTATCGAGTTTGGGCACTTGTTGTTACACCGTTTGGGAGCTTCAACCTCATCATAAATCTACCATCTATACATCAAAAACCATTCATAAACAGGATCAGAGCTTGAAGTTATGAATTTTAGATGTATATTCTTGTTATGATATAAAAATGCTTTTACAGTAATAAAGAGTAATAAGTATTATCTTTGTTGATCTAAAAATTCAAAAATAACCAATTCCAAATAGTTTTCAGATCAAAAGTTATGATCTTTATGGTGCTTTGAACTAAATAATCAAGTTGGACTCTTAAAAACATATTAAAAGGTATAAACAGTAATAAACACTAATGGGTATTTTCTGGTTTGATCTAAAGATTCATCCAAAACAGATTTCAATTGATGATTCCTTAACTTATACTGTAATCTTTATCATACCATGAAGTGACTGCTCAAAGTTTGAATCTTGAAAACAGGTTCAATGGTATAAACAGTACTAAGGATTGATGGGTATTAGTTTTTTGATCTAAAGATTCAAGAACAGACAATTCCAATCAGTTTTGGAATAAAAAGTTACTAACTTTATACTTCTTTAAAGTAACTAATCAAAGATAGAAACTTTTATAGATGTAAATAGATATAAAAAGTAAATGAAGTTAGATTTGAAAATGAACTTACATTGATGTTTCCTTCTATGAAACAAACCAAGCCATTTAAGTCTAACATCAACATCATCTTTAGTATCTTTAGATTTATCAATATCTTCAAATGAAATCTTAGCAAGATCTTCAATCCCATTTTCCATAAATAGTTTCATCGGTTCACTTGCAATCTTAACT
Source organism: Gnaphalium uliginosum (assembly GCA_963930675.1). Classification (NCBI taxonomy): domain Eukaryota; kingdom Viridiplantae; phylum Streptophyta; class Magnoliopsida; order Asterales; family Asteraceae; genus Gnaphalium; species Gnaphalium uliginosum. The sequence continues at coordinate 70,098,022 of OZ005680.1, forward strand.
TTTTCTTGTGGATTAATACCTTGTCTAAACTTTTCTTTAAGTACATAAAACCCATCTTTCTTTTCCACTCTAGGTTCTAGTCTCTCGGAGTTGATATTGCCCTCCGGTGCCGGAGAAACAGCAGGGACGGTGGTTTGTGAAGGGGTTGCATAAAGTCTTGTGGAACTGAGGTTGGTTTTTGTTATTGGGTTGAGAAATGAATTGGGTGTGAAGAACTTGACGGAGAATGATGACATGTCGCCGGAGAATGGAGAGAATTGGTGGTGGTGGTGGTGATGGTGGAGAGAGAAGTGTGGCCATTTTTGTAGGGTGCGTTATGCCTTTTGGATATTGTAAAGGGTCGTGTATTTGTATGTAAGGCTATGAGAAGAAGATACAAGTAAACGACATTTAGATCATACTTATTATTATATTGTTATGATAACTCATGTGGTCGTTACATGTTAAAAGTAGTAATTTTTTTATCATTATTTTGTAATCCTTAGTTTTACATATCATTTCCATTCAATCATAATGATTTATTAGTTATTAGAGTTATATATGTTTTCAGATATGTTTTTAACAATTATCTTACAGATATTTTTTACGATCTTTTATTGACATGTAATACGGAGTAGTTCATTTTTTGTTAACACCCATATTATTTTGGATTTTGCTAAATTGATTATGGATAATAACAAATATTTCATGTTTAGTTGATAGATTACAATTAAAAAATCAACTTTTATTATAGATGTTGGCTATCTAATTATATGTGATTGACTATTTTATGACGATTACAGAAAATTAGACAGTCTTTTTGTGAAAGTAGAAATATTAACCATAATCATAACGGAGTGAGGACTATCTTTAGCAAAATTCATCTGTTATTTTAATAAAAAAAATATAGAAGGTCATTTTCTTCACTCGTGCAATCAAGTCTTTCTTTTCAGTTACGTTTAAGATAAAGAAACTATAAATACAGTTAAAAAATATCACAGTTAAACAAGAAATACTATTAGCCTGATAAATTTTTGTTAAAGATAAATATGTTAGTGTGTGATATTTTTTCATTTATGAAGGAAGTATCAATCAACATGTTAATGAAAGCATATACGAGGTATTAAACAAATGAAATGAAGTGAGATATATAGCATTAGTTATTAATTAATTAAATATTAAGTAATTAATTAATTAAGTAATTAATTAATTAAGTATGGGATATGATATGATATGAATTGAGATGTGAAGGTTAAGGCGGTCGTGTAGACGTGGCTTTAGAGGAGATGGAAGAGGCACCAACTTACCCCACACCAACCTAGCCCAGCCAAACCCAAGCCCAAGCCGCCACAAAACCCATGTGCTCCCTTCCTATACATTCTACTTTTGGAACCTGGTTTAAACTTCCTATATCATATGAGGATGCTATTAATTAAACCGGAAATATACTTTTATTACACATAAACCCTATGCTTGGATGAATTATATTGTAAAAATGGGATTGATGAATGAAATACAAGGTACAAAATAATGAATCTAGTATGGCACTCTAAAGGCAATTGTACTCCGTGACAGGTAACTTGATCCCACATTTTTCTTTATTTGACTATTAATGAAACTAACTACAACGACCACTTGCTCCTCGTCACGAAGAGTACAACTAGCAAGCTAGTCGTAATGGTGACATGGAGAACATGGCCGTTGTGTGCTCCAATATGAGCACAGAAACTATTATCATTTCTTATTCTCTAGCCCCTAATCAAATATCAAAATTCCGGTCTATCACTTTCATTTATCTTGCATGGTTGTACATCCTTATAAATTTCAAGCGCAAGAGTTTGACATTTTTGTATATTTTTATTAAATCAAATGTCAAATAATTGTTAACATAACAAGAGTTAACAATAGAAACTACCAAAGCTACGTTGTTTGAGATGAAATATTTGATAAAAAAAAAAATCTAAAGTACAAAGAAAAAGAAAAGACAGAGAGTCAATAATATTATAACAAACAAATAAATAATGTACTAGTTGTACATACGAAGTATTTAAATGACAACTTTAAGGAATATCAAACATTATTTATTTAATTCTTAAAACAGAGAATCATATTTGTGGTCCAAAATCCAGTAATCCTTCCGCATAACTTCTTTTGGTATTAAGCCAATATTTTTAACAATTTATTTACAACATTTGTTGTATTAAATAAATAAATTCTAGCATCCTAACCTGCATATCCGACTTACAAAGAGACATCGTTGATCTGTCCAAGTGCAAAACTTATGTCTTTAAGAGGATGGCATGTCATTGCCTAGAAGACGAATTAGAGCTCGATTAGCGAGTCTTGAAATGTGAACAAATCAGCACAAATACAGAAAGCATATTGTCATCTAAATCCTTGAATTTGATTCTAGTAATGTGAAGAAGTCTGATTGAGACTAACAGCCTTAACCGCGCCAACACCAGCCCTAATCAACATTAATTCTTTAATCATATAATTAATATTAGTAAACTTTGTCCTGAACTTCTGATATTTTGTTTAATCTTTATGGCAGATTAATTGACTAAAATGATATAGAATTTCATGAAATACTACAAAATATTACAAGTGAATAAAGAAATAGAATATTACATATTCTTTGACTAAAAGATGTTGGCCTCACAATCACCCTATTAGCCATCCTTGTAGTGATGTGATAGAAAAAACAAAGACAAAAAGAAGAGTGTGACCCTTTTCCTTGCCTTCTTCTCCTTCAACCATAAACTTTTAGAGCGCGCTCCCAGAGTTATTTTTTCCAAAGAAAAGAAGAGAAGTGGAAAGAAATACACTTTTAGGTCACATCCAAAATCCATTGTCATTACTCACTAATGCTCATCTCGTATCTTTGTCATCAATTTTGAAAATCTCTTACAATGAAACGGCCGAATCCGTCTTCAACAGTTGTGCACATCTAGAGGTAATCTTGAGAATGCAGAGAGAACTAACTGAATTTAAAACTGGATTTATCATATTTACAAAAATAGTACAACAAAACAAACACACATTCTTCATCTACCCTCCCTCATTACTTTTTTAATAACTACAAACCAAATACTATCAAATAGTGTGTTTAATAAGTAATAGTACAAAGGTCAATATGGAAGATTGACTTTTACATATTATAAATTGATGATTCTACAAAATCAAAATTCCATAACGTGAACACAATCAGTAACTTGTACATTCCATCCAAGTTTCTGGTTAAACTTCAGGGCCTCGGTTACATACTAATCTTAGGAAGAATGTTGCACCTAATTATACAAAAATGATTTCAAACTTTGCACATGGATTGCTTTTTATGTGACTTGAAAAAGCAGTACTGGTTTTTTTGAAACTAAATGTGTATAAAGCTTGCCTTTGTGTCATGCCAACAGGGTATATTCTGTAAATTTTAAGCACCTTCGCGTCACCTCTTAACATTTCGGGCCTTTCATTTTTCCAGATGGGTTCGTGTTTTAAAGACTTGAACTTCAACAAAACAGCATCTTCTAAGGCCTCCATAGTCAAGTTCCCAGACCTGCCCACAGTTCATCAAAAAGAATAGAAACTGAAGACAAAAGAAATAAATTTTGTTCATAAAAAAAATATGGAAGTTCATAAAGTACGTCAAAAACGTCAACTTTAAGGTTTTATTTTACCTTAGATAAACAGACTCCATCTCGAACCTCCCTCTTTCTCTTACATAGATGTGATATACAGTTTGGGAACCTCTTTTACACTTGCAAGGTCGTTTGGCTACATAGTTTTTTTCTTCATTCTCACGGATTCTTGTGGCGAGAAAAATACATAAACGGCAAGACGAATGAACAGCAGCCATATCTACAAGGGCCTTGAAAGAATCAGAAGGCCCCTCATATTTCCATCTGCAAAATTTAAGCAGAATACAAGTAGGTGAACCCATTAGCTATTGGTTGTTTCATGTAAAGTAACAAACGAATTACTAACAAGTCTACCTATAACGTAGACTCCGCTGAAATGCTATTAACAACCAATAAAATGACTTCCACGAAACTGATAAATTTTAACTAATTAAAACTATTCCAACTTCCACTAACTAAATAGACACTCTGGTTAGTCGGAATTTCATACAAATATGCCCTCTTGAAATTTGTATTGCTTGTACTACCACACTATATGGGTTAAATTTTTAACATGTATTCTATATAGATTTGAATTTTCAAGTTGGCATGTCACATGTAGAATTAGGCACTCCATGTGTGGAACTCTGACCCCATCACGCCATGTATGTCAACAATATGTTTTAGTAATCAATTTGAAAGACAGAATATAAACTTGCCTTAGTGATTCATTGTAGGCAATGGGATTCTCTGCAAGATGTTTCATGGTCTTGGCAACTGACTCGATATCTTTTAGTTCCTTAATATATAAAACAGAACCAGGTGCAGGAGCAAAATCTTGGATATTCGGAGTACCGACAACAACAGGGACAGTTCCTTCAAATTACAATGTAGCTTCCATTTATTAGCACGCATCATTAGAAATACTCTAACATTATATATTCTGCTCCCCTGCTTATTTTATTTTGAGCAAAGGTGGCAAGATGGGAAGGCTCGGTAATAGGTCAAAATGGCATAGGCTAGAAAAGGGCCACTTTTAGTACGGATCAGAACAGGACAAATGGGGTTGGGTTGGCCCACAAATAACTTTTGTCCTCTTTTTTAACAATAACCAATCCGTTGATTATGATTAGATAACAATATCATTACAACAATAGTAATCTTAATCTTTGAACAAGATTTAGAAGGTTGTATGTTGAAGAAAGACTTGGGCGTCTTTCACCCTGTTTGCCCCCTTTCCCCATCTTAGCCAAATTCGTTGAGTGACCCGTTTGAGATAAAGTACACCCTGAAGTGACCTTTTCATAAATAAATGGGTAGACATTGCCACCTCTAGGCGCGATATAAAGAGTTGAGAGTATTAGATAGTTAGCTTCTATATATAATCCTTATGTAAGATTAACAGTAAATTTAATACCTAAGCAATGTGACCTGACAATATTTGTAGTGAGCTAGAGAGCATAAGTAATGACTCGCTAGAAGAAAGTGAAGAGAGAAATTGCAAGGTACACTCTGTAGTCTAGAAAGTAAAATAGGGAGTAATCGTAAAAGGAAAATATTTCCATACCTGCTACAAGGGACTGGAAAAACTTTTCAGTGACATAGTCTTCCTCATTAGAATTTTCGAAAGCCAAGCTAAATTTGTAACGCTTCAATGCTTCAACCTTGTTCACTGCCAAGAAGCAAACGAAAAAAAAATGTTGCTATTCGACTTCTATCAAAAGAACAAACAGAAAATGTGAAATCCAACTTTGTTAAAATGACCAAAATGCTGATCCAATTATAATTGTCGGAAAAGAAAAGTCAGATGCTTACCATTCCCATTGCGGTTTCGGTGACAACCACCATAAGAATCAATCTTAATGTTTGACTTTTCAAGCCCTTCAAGGGCTTGTAAGCGAAAGTTGCGAGCAGCACAGTTTGAAATGAATGCAGCTGCCAATGCTTTCTCAGTTTTTGGCTGAACTGGAGCCATTATATCATACTCTGCCCACGAAAAATAACCAACAGGGACATCTGAGGAGAGGCTGGTTGTCATAATGACGCTGTATCCTTTTCTGAAAGATGATAACATCGTCAGAAATGCCTTTATTTCTGTTCTAAATTACTTTCAGTCAAAATTATACAAAAAGTAACATTTAGCATACAAGTATGAAAAGGTCAGTCTTGACCTTCTCACATAAATGGCAAACTTAAATTCATCATATAGGGGGGGTGATACATATACTAAATTATAGGCCATACTATAGAATCAAATGGCAGTCAAGCAGATGTCAAAAACATATCTTCCGATGAGTAAGCCATTTAAGAAGCAACTCCCACACTTTTCACACTGTCATCAAGTAATAAAAGATCTTGAACATAATCAAGACTATGGTCACAGTAAATTCCTTTGACACATTATGATCTTCAAAAGCTACTTGACGGTCATTTCACTAAGAAAATTGATTATTCATTTTTGTAATATTGATACTTTTAGCTTACAACCTAGTCTTGTAACCATGTCAACTTATTACAGACTATTATTTACTGTTACAAACATGTTCATTTTCGTAAGGGGACACCCCATGTTCAGAACAACTAAAGACTCAACTTGCATGTCTTCTACGAGTAACTCATAATTTCATTGAAATACGACAATGTTATAGGTTATCTCAGATAGTGCTTACCCACCGTCGTGCCATAGCAAGGTTGTTCTCAGGATAATATTCAGCTGATTCCATTGACCGAAGAATACCCGCTGCCCCAGCTCCATTAGGTAACCCAAACGCAGCATCGACTTTGTTATTGTTAAACTCAAACTTGCATTCCACAGCACAAGATTTCCAGTCCTTCAGGAAACACGTTTTTATAAGAGTATAAGATTACTGTTATCATACTCAAACCTTTAAAGATATAACTAATAATCTTCACAGACCACTAATCTGTAAGTATTCATTAGCTTTAACGCCTCAGACAAAAATATTCCTAAAAGTACGATGCCTACACAAAAGAAACAGATTTAACCTACAAGGAATGAAAGCTTTGGGATTCTACCAAAGCCTTGATCTTCGGTAACATATATGAAACCTGATAAATAAGCTTTCTTACCAATTTGAGTTCTATATCATAAAAGTATCCCACTTTTTAGACATCAGAGACTGTATTACAAATCAATGCTGGTCATAACTAATGGACTTGAGCAATAAAGGTTTCAAATTCTATTCTCATGCAACTACAAGATGAACAATTTAAAGCTTGAGTTTGTAACTCCACACATGCCCAAACCAACAAGCCAATTACATCATGAAAACTGTTGCCAATTACCAATGGTAGTATAAATCCTCACAAAGTCACAATTCACAAAATCACAGCCAATTAAACATTATTTGTCACAACTTACAAGTATCCTAAAAATCAAATTAACCTCTAGAGCCAAGTTACTTCCAAAACTTCTTAAATTTCAATAAAAATTTACTACAGTCTATTATCAGAAACACAGATATCCAAACATACATAAACACAAATAATTATATACACAAACCTGTTCAGCACCAGTAACAAGAACAGGCTCTTTTTTAAAATCCCTAGTATACACCACAGCGTCTACTCTTTCCAACCACTCTTCACAACTCTCTCCACTATCAACACCATCACCATCACCGGAATCCACCGTATCCACGGCGCCGGAGAACCCTAACATTGAAACCTCATCAGCAGCATCAAATGATGATGATGATGATGAAACTGAAGATGTCGTAAACTGATAAAATGATTCAGTCCACGAATTAAGCAGATCACCATTCTTAATCAAATCCAATCGACCTAAAAAACTGATCTCTGCTATAAAAACTAAAACTAGAAATATAGGTAACAAATTGGACCATTTTTTCCTCGAATTTTGAACGTTAGTAACTGCTGATGATGAAGTTGATGCGATGTTGTTGTTGTTGTTGTTGTTGTTGTTAGTAATGGTAGGTGGATTGTGATCTAATTGAGTGTTTCGTGATGGTCTTTGAAGATTAGGGTTTAATAAAGACATAGTAATTGATTACAAATTTGTGATGGATCTGCAGTTGAACGTAGAAATTATGAAGCAATATTTAGGACAAAAACGTATCGATCATGGAACAAGTCGACGCTTGAGGTCTGAAACTTTGAATATTGGTTGACCTAAAATACATACATATAGATACAGAAGATAAATAGATATAGATTTGTTTAGATATAAACATAACACTTGCAGCCTTAAAGGGCACGCCAATAACTTGCTTCACTATTAATTACGTTGTCATTTTTTTTTAATGTAACACATGAGAATGTGTCCATATGTTATAATGTTACTTGTTATTTTTATGTATGTAACTATTTATAGAATTAAATGTTTAATGCCCTTAAGGCTTATAATATCTTTATTTGGTTATAAATAAAATTTTCTGTGTTTGTGGGAATATATGTACACGCATAGATACAATTGTGCAACAAAGTTGGTGATTGGAAAGGCAAGTGATGTGGTTAATACTTATTTCTACACATTTGTATTTTTAAAAATATTTCAGTGTTTCATTCTTTATTCTTAAAGAAAACAATATATTTCGCTTTTAAAAGTATGGTATGGTAATTATTTCTTGTTTGAAAGTGGATGAGTTAGGTTTTTAAGATATCTTATACTTTTTTTTCTCGGTTGTCGTCTAATCAAAGTTGCTCATACGGGCATAGTCGGTTTTCAAGCAAGCTTGATTTCATAGTTGTGTTCAAGGTACATTATCTCGGCTTCCGTCTTCTTGTTCAAATGGCGTGAATAGTTTGTTTGTTTTTCAACTATTCAATACATGTATTTGTTAAGTCAAAAATTATTTGATTTTAGTCATTGATGTGCACATGGGTTAAGAAACATCAATGTTGATATGTTAGTCAAGTTTGTAGTTTGTGACTTCTCGTCAAGGTTGTTCAAGAATAGTAATCTAATCCATGAAGTGTTCAATCATCTTAGGATAAGAATTCAAAGGTTGTTTCGTCTACATTCATAGATTAAAAGGTTTGACTTGAAAAATGATGATAAATACGGAAGTTTAATTATTTTTTTGAGTTTAAATTTTTTTGAAGATGAGGAAAAATAATAATATGAACGATAAAAATGATAAGAAAAGAGTAAATTTACCTGCTTATATTGACAAAAATTGAAGTTGACATAACATAATACTTTCATTTTCCGCAAAAATAGTATTCTTCTTTTCTAAGGATGTTGATGCAAAATCAACATCGTGTGACAAAAGCTTGTGTAGAAATTTTAGTTTGATAAATGTTGTACGAACTGCAAATTTATGAAAACTTATTTTAAGTTCGCAGGTACTGTTCATGGGAACTTATATTAAATTTGCAGGTACTGTTCATGCGAACTTAAAGACTTAAAGTAAGTTCGCAGATACTGTAGCAGTAGTTATAAATACGCAGTTTCTGTTTTCGGTTTTAAAAAAAGAGTTGAGAAATCGAGTGTGTACGCGAACTTGGAGAATCCGTAATTGTGATTGAGAGAGATTAGTGTTTGGAGCTTATCTGTGTTTCTGTAACCATTGATTAATATCAATAAAATTCATAAACTTATTTATGCCGGTTTTATATTTCACGTATATACAAAATTAATGAACGGATTTTGTACGATTCGTTAATTCGATTCAAAGACGAGATCAACAGGACTTTCAAAGAAGAAAAAAACCCTAATCTATAGAAAATAACTAATTCAATTCCAGAGAAAAGTGCAATGTAGAATGCTAAAAAATATAGAATTAAGGAACCAATAAGATTGCTCCATTCCAATTACCCATTTTCACATTTTTTTTCTAAATCTAAATATCTAACAAACCGTATATCTATAAATTATAAAAATTAGACCGTTAAAATCAGCGTCTTTTTATTTTTAATTAGAGATGTCACATGACATACTTTCGACGAACTTTTTTTTTCGTTTTCTAATAAGTATGTGAAATTCGTAATAATAAATTACATGTGATTTGACACTCACATTTGAAAATAGTTACAATCAAATTATAAGTTTTAAATCACTATCTATAATCACATGTGAATAATCAAATTTACAAAATATAAGTTTAAAATCACATAAAAATAATTTATTTGATAATTTAATAAACCTTTAGAAAAAAATTTTAGTTATAATCACATGTGATTAAACATTAAATTAGTAATCACATGTGAATAAAGTGTAAATAAATACGAATTTTAAATATTTGTTTATAATTATACATGTAAATAAATATAACTGTGAAATCACATGTGAGTTATCAGTTATTATCACATAATTCATTTGAAAAATACATGTGATTAAACCTCAAATCAATAATCACATGTGATTTTGATCGTAAACGAATGCAATTCCTAAAATCTCATTTATATTTGTTTATATGAATGAATAATAAGTTGTAATCATGTGTGAGTTAACATTCACAATTGATGAATAGTCGTGTACCAATTATATTTATTCATAAATCACATGTGATTATATAAGTCACATTTTCTACGACCCAATAAAAATGAAAAAAAAAAATTGTCGAAAGTATAGCTTGTGAGATCTCTAATCGAAGAGAAAAAGACGCTGATTTCGAATATGTAATTTTTATAATTTTTAGTCATGCCGTTAGTTAGATATTTAATTTTAAAGATACGAGTGAAAATTGAATTTTAAAGAAAATGGATCAATCTTATTCGTTTTCCTATTCTTCACTTTTTTAGCGTTCTACGTTAAATTCACATCTTCATTTTCGTTCCATATATTTTTATTAGAAAAGGTTGGTCAAGATGCGTGACACATATTGGCAACTAAAAAGCAGATAGAAAATGATCAACTTTTTGGGTTTATTTATTGAAAGCAAAAGGGTGGTCCTCTTTAGTTAATGTATAATGCTTAAAGACAAAATTAAAACAAATTTTTGTTAACTATTATCACGTGAAAGTGGAAATCGCCTTGCGATTCTTGTGTCAAACTTAACTGTTTTCACATTTACTAGGCTTGGTTAAACAAACAGTTGCATTAGATAGAAACGTACTTATTCTTACAAATGCAACATCAAAATGTAGAAAATATTTATTGTCATCATTAATCGCTAAAAACATATGTATGACCTAATTATAGAGTAAAATCTATAAATAGTACGTGGTTTAAACCGACTTAAACAAACCGTGTCTAATTTATTTTTATTAACATTTTCAGTCAAATAATTTTATAATTTGTTCAAAAGTAGTCCTTCATCCACATGAAATGACTAGAACACCATTTTTCTTTTTTCTTTTTGTAAAAGATAGAAAAAAATGTAGAGACGACTTTTGTAAATCAATGTAAACTACGATGAATGTAAATGTGTATGTTCTAACACATGCATTTTAAGTGTTTGCTATGTAATTCTTATCAATACAACAAACTGGAACATATTGTTAAATATGTACTTGCAACTTACGGATAATTAAGTTTTGAACGAAAATAGTTAGCCGTATCATATCAAACTATATATATGATATATGATATATGATATGATATTATTATTATTATTATTATTATGAATTATAATACTTTATTTCTGAAAACATCAGGGTAAGATTTCTGTGACAAAAGTAAAGCTTGATGCTTAAAATCATGATTGTAGCTACATTAACTTATTCAATCATTGAAAGTTTAGAGAGCAACTATATTGTATCAGATTAGTAAGAATCTGATACCAACAATATGTACATTTTATTTGACCAAAATATCCCTCATTTATTTTTGTCCTCCGACATTTTTGATACTTTTAGTGAAGAAGTTTCTAAAATCGAACACGAAACCAATTGCGCCCATTGTTTCAACTTTGTCTTCACCTTCACCGGATCATCACCTATATTCATGTTTCAACAAATCAATGATCGTCAAGCAATAAAATTGAGATGATTGTATCAGACTGTAACGAACCGTCATCAAGTTCTCAGTGTATGTACATTGATTTAATCCTAAAACTTTCAACTTTTTTTAAATGTTATATAACATAGAAAAAAATCATTTAGTACAATGACAATTTAGTAAGAGTTGGTCACACTTTATTTACCTAGATCAGTGATTGAAGTCGTAACACTTGATGAACTCGAAGAAGAACCAGAACTTAAAGACGACGACCGTGACAAAAATCGAGTGTTATACCGAAGGTTAACCGCGGAGTACAACTCTAGAGCCGGAAAAACATGAGCAAGTTTCGGATCAAACGTGTTACAAGAGTCAAGATCAAAACCAAAACCTAAATCAAAACACGCTTTAAGCTCCTTCACATCATCGTCAGTAACTTCGACTTCAGCATCGACGTCGATGCTCTTACTACGATGGTGATGATAACGAAGTTGTTGTTTGATTTTAAGTTTTTGCCATTCGATGTCACGGTGAATGTCCGGAGACCACGAACGTTGTTTGAATAGAAGTTTAGGTACTTTTTTGGAATCTGACATTAGATGTTGTGAGAATGAAGGAGTGTGAGTATTTATAAGAGTATCTGAGCTGGCACAAATCTTAATTAATGTGATTGGACAACAAATGGATTGTGAAAATGTAAGCCCAATCTGTAATGACTGAATTAAAAGTCTAAGAGAAGTTGACAACAAAAATATAAGAAGGTGCTAGATCTAAATATCTAATCACCAATTATTTTTAGGTGACACGTTATTGTCGTTGAAAATTCAAATAGAAAATGTCCCAAGTGTAAATTACACTTTTTACCTTTCAAGATAATATATCGGCGTGATATCAAAAGTTGGAATTTTTCCGTTGATTTTTCTTTTAAGGGCAAACATATACCTACTTCACATTATATATATTTACAACCACAATGTCGAACAAACATACGGAATTATGTTCAATTTTATATGTTGTAAATGTAAATTATGAAAGTAGAGAGTAGCAAGTGTAAATATGTTAATACGTTTGATTAAATTAGCGGGAAAGGTTGTTAGGAAGTTAGTTAGTTGTAACACTGTAGCTTAGCTTCGTTAATTCGTTTCTTGTATATAATGATGTAGCTGATTTCATTTCAATCTAATCAATTTATTTAGAAATTAGTTTGCTTCCGCTTGATAACACAACCTCTAAACTAGAGAGTTCCTCACGTGCCGTATCATTAGCAAAGACCCTTTTGATAGGTTACTAATTTTTAATTAAAAACTTATTCGAAAAATAGATAAAATTAAGGGTCACAGGGAGAGGTGCAACCCCTTTCAAATCGAGATTAAGATACGGGACACATGAGTCAATCGTATATCCTAAGACGGTAAGACCCATGTCTTGTTGAATAAGATTTCTCTTAACACCGACACAAACTGACATATTAATTTTGGCCACATCAGCGCTACGTCACTATTTTTCAAAACTGACACAACACCGTTAACAGTAGCACATCACTCAGTTTTTGTAAATCCCACATTTACTTTATTTATTTAAAACACAAAATTAAATTAAAATATTTTCATTGAAATTAAAAACATTACATTAGTTAAAAATAAAACATTACAATAACTAAAAGAACTACATTTATTCAAATAGGACAAGACAATAAAACTAAACTAGTAGTCTACTCCGAATCAGATTCGTCTTCGTCTTCGTGTTCGTGTTCGTGTTCGTTTTCATCCAAATCGTCGTCTTGTCGCGAACCCGAACCCAAACCAAAGACCGTCTTGAAAGCCGTCTCATACGTAGTAACCACATTTTTACAAATATCTTTGAGAATTTTTGTCTCCTTGTTTTTATGTCATTGGATGGTATGGTGAGTAGCCTTGGTAATTTTGTTGTTGAAATTGGTATTGTGAATTGTGTAGTTGTGAGTATGATGCAAACCCGATTGGATGAGTAGGTGAAGCGTAGTTCAATTGAGCGGAAGACGAACTCGTTAGTGAACTCGGATTCGACATGAGATTATTCATCAAATGGTTCCACATATCGTTTGCTTCTGAAAATGTAGGTGGTTGTGTATTTTTAATCGGATTTCTAAGGATTTTTGTAGTTGTTTGTAGTATGAAAAATAAGTGTATGAAATGGGTATATATATAGTGTGAAAATGGATTAGTTTTTGAGTTTAAAAATAGAAAGAAAAAAAAAATTCCGAACGTTATACATCAATGGATACATTGTACTTTTTTTTGTTTTTATTATTTTTTTAATACTTTAATCAAATAAAAACAAAAAAAACAAAATAAAAGGAACAAGTGGGGCCACTACTCGTCGCTTCCCCATCGCCAAACCGATGCAATCCACCGACGGACTGAAGCTTTGGTGCCAACGACGTCGGTTGCGACCGACGCACCGGTTAGCCAAACCGACGTGCCGTTGGCACAGGTCTAAGCCACGACATGTTCATCTTGTACTCAATGATTAATCTAATACCATACCTTTTTATTATCTAACAACAATACCGTTATAGATTATAGATTAAAGTATCAAACAATGATAACAATTAAGATTTTGCTAATGATATTTAGTAGTTTTCGTGTATAAAATTGTTCAAGATAACATAATAATTTTACTATAGTTAGATACAGGTAATTATCGTATAAGAGGAATGACTAATAGTCACACTTTCTAAGACGAAACAATTATTAGAAACTAACATAAAAACTGTATATACTATTGAGAAATGAGACACATGCTTGAAATGTATAGTTAAATGCATTTCTGACGACATTATTGATGTATGTTTGGAGGTGAATGGTTAATGTAAGTAGAGAAAGAATAAGTGAAGTTTTGTATCAGCTAATTGATGAGTCAGATATGATTTTAGACATATATACCGATTATCATGATTATTTATTTATAATTGTTAGGGCCGGCAAATGAATTTAAAAGGCTCCGTACAATATCGAAAAAAGGCCTCTAGTGAACAAAAACTTAATATAGATATAGAAAAAATGCATTAATATTATGAGACTTATATAAAGATACAAAAACATGAACTCGTTATCTAAGAATTAATAAAACTAACAATTTTCATTCCTCATTCAAAAGTACCATTCTCGATACATATCCAAAACAAAGTAGTTGATCAAACGTTTATAATCATCATTACTCTATAATAGATTATCCTCAATCGCTATCATTGGCAATCCATTAAGCCTCTCTTGTGACAATTATGGAGACAATCAACAATACTATGCAATAATCGCATTAGGGAAACAATCGACTTGTTTTTGATAGTGTAGAATATCAATATGTCTCATATTGGCACAATCCAAAAATTTATTAACCAACTTTAACTCGACATAGAATTTATTTGTGTCAATATCAAATTCTCCATTATTCTTGAGCACATTTTCTAGATGACTACATCACGAACTAGGACTTTTGTTATCAAATGATTGCAACCTGTTAGTGGAACAATGTGAGGCTGTTGTGATTTTTAGTAGGGATTGAACCAATATGATTTTGACCAATTAGTTATATGATATTATAATTACAACAATCAAATGGTCCATTTTTTATTTTTATTCTTTAACATAACAGTTACTGTTTTCCTTTTCACATTTAACCTCTACTAACTAAACAAGTGTTTATAAAATTTGAAGGCATTTAAAATTTTTGACGGTCCTGTACACTGATACGTCCATCATATGTCAATATCTTCCACGGATAATTATTTATAAATAGATTAAACTTTTAGTCACAACACTTAACAATAGGTATATTAACTAACGGTCTAGATTCAACGAATCAACATTAGAGATTTTTATAGATGATGGGACTTCAATATCTTCATGTTCCTCACTCACCTACTCCTCACTCTGAAAATATTAATATTGATATTGATTAAAAATTAAAAATACAGTATAATATTCTTTGTCAGAAAGCAAATACGGACGGTCAGGATTTAAGCAGACTGCAGACTGTGATTGGTTAAGAAATCACATCGGGCAATCAGAGCACCACTATTATTGGTCCACGTTCCCTCTTCTAATTTAAATATTCATATTGTTAATCGTCATCGCTGCTATTTACAAGACACTCCCCTCATATTTACAACTGTTTCACAATAAGGAAATTTATGTTCCCTACTAACTCATTAATCATTACAATAATAAAACATTTTATCCGTTTCACTTAAATGTCTACATTTGAATGCATACAAAATAAAGAATATATAATTATTACATTGTTATTCAATAAGATATTGTATTTACCTTTTAATACTTTTTTTGATCGACTATCATATAAAGTGAACATTTTTTCAAAATAGAAATGATGACATTTCGAATGAGATGGACGAAATTGATTTTCAAATGACAGCTTACATGAATTAAGAATGGTAAGTAAAGCTAAAGTAACCCCAACCGAAAATTTCTATTTATAGCACTATATTCACGGGGGTTGTGAAATAACTAATGTGAACGATATAAATGAAAACTAATTGAAGCCGATTAATTCTTGTGTTTGACATTTTGTTTCTAAAAATCTATAAATATGATGTTATCAGTTTAAGATACTATGAGAAAATGGTTCTAGATGTGAATCCATAGTTTGTTAGATCTTTAATCTTTTAAAAGCCGAAACGTCACCGGTTGAAATATTAAAGAAGTTAAACCACAAAACTCTAAATTGTGTCGTATCTCTAATAATGTCAATAAAATTAGCATCATTTTATTGTATAATTTACATTTAAATACATAACTCATCAATACTCAGAATTACATTGTCACCATGATACATTTAGTATTGTTCTGGCAAACATGTTTATGATTCTTGGTCAATTTCTGCGTTTCATATTACAACTAAAGCCTATTAAAATTGTTCATGTTAACCGTGAGACTAGTTGGTGAAAGCTTTTAGAGGGTCAATTTTACCTTTTTGAAACCGTATAAAAACTTATTGTAGTAACTCATTAAGCATGATGAATCATCATCTTTTGAAGTCCAAGTTACCTCACAAAAGTAAGAGGTTAATAACATTACATTCAGTGTACTTTTTCTTTCTAAAATTGATGCATAAACTTTAAATACATCGATGTGTATAAAAAATATATCAAAACGTAAAAAATTGCTTCGTTAAAACGTGTGTAGAGTAATATAGGGATATTTAAGAAAGATTCTAAAAATAGAAGGGCAGATATATAAGTTTTTGTGAAAGGTTGCATAAATCTCAACAATTTTATTTTGCAAGACACTTGTCATCTCTACCGAGCTAACAAGAAGGATACGACACGCAGCTCTCTTCTTCCTTCATCTCTCTCTAAAAAGGGTAAAACCGTCTTCAATTTCTACACTCTTTAGAAGATATTTTTCTCTCTATTTTTTATTTCATTTCAGTTTTCTGTTAATAAAGACTTGATTTTTATAACTTCCCATGATGTGATTGGTCTAAACTTTTTGTGGGTTGTTATGTTTCTTGCTTATGGATCCAGATCTTAATGTTTCTTGATTTATTTCACTTGATTAATGAAGAAATTTATGATCTTTTTTACTAAGTGTAGCTGTAATCATGTTCATGGATAGTGTTGTAGCTTTATTCCTCTTTTTGTGAGCTCTAAGAAAAAGGAAAGTACAAATTACTTATGCATAAAGATTGTCATTTTTGATTATATTTTGTTAAGCTAATCTTTTTTTAGTAACTTGATGCATAGATGGTTGTTATTTTAGTATTTTGACGAGATCATAAGAGTTTAATTCATTAAATTCAATAAATTTGTTCATAAGAATGGAATAGCTACCATAAAACCTATTTTTGACGTCACCCCAGTTATATTTTGATTCAAATTTGACTTTAGATTATTATAGTTGTGTTCAATACTATTCAACTTTAATGTCATTGTCCAATTTGATGAACAAATATGATAATTTATAAAACTCAATCTTCACTTAGAAGTCAAACTTGGACTTCATTCACAAGGAGGCATCATTACACTTTGTTCTGCACTTTTTAATGATTTTGTATTGCTTTGTCTATGGATATCCTTCTGCATATTCTAGTTATTTTAAAATTGAATTAAAAATAGACTGTTGAAATTGGTTTTAGGTTTCTTGTTATTACTTTATTGAGAAAGTTCAATGCTTTATCAATCTTGACTCACTTTCTTTCCTTTTCTTTTTTATGAATTTTGCAATTTGGTGTATAGAAATCAAGACCATAGGGATACAGGTTTTCTTGATTTGAGCAATGAGTTCGTTTATCAACTTCAAGAACTTTGGTGACACATCACAACCAGAGCCCAACATCGGCAGACCAATGGTGGCGAATTCGCCATTGACTCGACAATCTTCCATCTACTCCTTGACTTTCGATGAGCTACAAAACACTTTAGGAGGTGGTGGGAAGGATTTTGGATCAATGAATATGGATGAACTTTTGAAGAATATTTGGAGTGCTGAAGAGACTCAAGCAATGGCATCCACCTCTAATTTTGGAGTAGATGGAAACGTTTCGAATAATGGGAACAATAATAATAATAATAACATACAAAGACAAGGATCTTTGACATTACCAAGAACACTTAGCCAGAAAACGGTTGATGAAGTATGGCGAGAATTATTCAAAGCCACTAGTAATGGCGGTGAAGTCAAGGATGGAGACTTGGTGGGTCAAAGTCAAACCAATTTACAGCCACAACAAAGGGAACCCACTTTAGGTGAGATCACACTCGAGGATTTTCTGCTGAAAGCAGGGGTTGTACCGGAAAATAATCAAATTCAAACGAATGGAACATCGTATTTTGATAATGTTTCACAGCAGAATGTTGAAAACAGCAGTTTCATTTTTGGGTTTCAAAACCCGAATCAGAATCACGGGTTTCAACAACAAGCGGCTCAAACCAATGGGCCAACAGTTAACCAAATCACGGAGAGTAAAAATGGACCAAACTTGCAGCCAAAACTAAAACCAAAACCGCAGCCTCTTTTCCCCAAGCAAGCTGCTTTGGACTTTACTGCACCATTGACTGGTCAACTGCCTAGCCCAATTGGGAAATCTGAGCATCTGGTTAAGACTAGTGTGGTTCAATCTAGTGGCATAGAGAGTGGAGTGATCAACATTAAGACACTTGGGGGCATTGTGGCAGCATCTCCTCGAAATTTGATTCCAAAAAGTAATTTTGATTCAACTCCATCACCACCATTTTATGCATTCGGTGAAGGTGGTTTACGTGGGAAAAAAAGTGGCGGGCCTTTAGAGAAAGTGGTGGAGAGAAGGCGGAGGAGAATGATTAAAAACAGAGAATCTGCTGCACGATCAAGGGCTCGAAAGCAGGTGAGTTTCTTGCAACAATTGACATCCTTTACCTTAGTGGTCATAATATGGTTCATAATTAAAGGTCATATTTGAAGCTTTTCCATTTACTCAACACTCACCAATGGGTCGATTTTGGTTGTGTTCATTTCATCGTGTCAAACTGAAGAAAACAAAAGTTCAAAATTCAAAATTCTCCCAAAAGTCTAATTTTTTTAAACCTTAGATCCTCCGAAGTTGTTTTCAAAGATTTGGATTATTATCATAATTAAATTTTTTTACTCGTAAGCAACGTATAGTAATTTAAAAGTAGTCCCAAAAGATGGACAATACATTGTTTTACAGTTTTAGACATTTATGCTAAACCCAACTGGACCAGCCTTTTTCAACCCATACCAAAAAGACCCATTTTCAACCTTCTGATCCGCCCATCTTGCCACCTCATTTACTTCTTTTAATGGCCTTGCCAGCTTATTAATGATATCTTGGTTCAATCCTACAGGCCTATACTTTAGAGTTGGAAGCCGAAGTTTCAAAACTTAAAGAACTCAATCATGAGTTACTTAAAAAACAGGTACCTAATTAAATTTTAATATTTTATTATAGTTTTCATAAATTCATTGGAATCTTTGTCATAATCTGCATTTCTTGGTTGTTACTGCAGGAAGAGATCATGGAGATGCAGAACAATCAGGTATCTACTCACACAATAGCCCATAAATCAATTTTAAACCATGGTAGAAGTAATTATTAGCCCACGACGAGTTCACTATTCTACTTTATTTCGGCGCAGTGACATTTTCCATTTAATATTCTTATATAGACTAGTATAGGTAAGAGTTACTTGTGACCGCAATATTTGTTCTATCCTTTGATGTTAAATGATTCTGACTCCTTAAAGGCGGCTGTTTTTAGATTAGGAGCTATACGAATAAGCTGATGGATGGAGATTAACTTAAGGCAATCTTATATTGTACAGGTAGTGGAGAAGATGAAACTGCCATGGGGAAGTAAACGACTATGCTTGCGAAGAACGTTGACAGGACCATGGTAGACTAAATAAAGCAATGGTAGATTAAGTATAGGGCGAACGGAATCACAAAAAGGTTGAAAATTGGGATGTTTTTATACATATGGGATTGCAATCTTGTTAACTGAGTCTGGGTGTGTGTATGTATAAGACCAGTTCAACAAGCACATGGTGCTGTGTGCAACTTATTTTTGAGAGGCATCCTGTTGTAAGTTATGTGGATCAAACGTATGAATCTTTGTTTGCATTCTTGTTTGGTTTACAATCTATTCAAGTTGTTATGTTGCAAAATATAAGATTTGCAAAACTCACCATCACTTTCCTGACATATCAGTAAAATGGCCAGTTGCATGTACTACAAGAAAATATATCAATGGTATACATTTTTGTGTGTTCTTATAAAATCTGTACACCTACATTTATAAACATGAAACAGTATTAAATTCGTAAATTTATGGAACTTAAAATTGTATAAAAAATGAGGGCAACTAGAAGGTGTTGACCTAGCGGTATGAGAGGAGCCTACGTTACTTGAGGCATGCAATGAGTGTATATATTCGTGGTGGTTATATATAAGATTTGTGTTAGATTGTATGATTGACTTTCCAAAAAAACAACATTATATTTTGGGATGATGATAAATTTACCACCATTTTTAATAGATCCACCATATATACACGTTATTTATTTGTACAATACAACCCTTTAATGCACATTATTGGTGGTAGAAATATCACTGCCGTTCAACAAATATACCACCCATCCGTCCCAATTCATTTGTCCACCTTTCTATTTTAGTATGTCCGAAAATAGCTACCCCATTTCAAAATTAACCAATCAAAATGCTTGAAAATGATAAAGATAAAATTCTATTAGTGGTCACAATAATAAATGCATTTTTTTTTTTGTAAATTGTGTATTTCTTGTCTGTGACAATAATTTTAGGTATAATAGTAATATACTTGTGTTATGTTAGTTACTTACGTAGAAAATGACTAAAAGCAAATTAATAACGACATTAACATGTTAAAAGATGCTCATACAACGTATAATAATAATATTATCGTGACTATTTTAAGTTTTTAACTGTGTATTTTAGTTAGTCCTATACTATTTGGAATTAAGCCACCCAACAACCCACGTTTTTTCTTTCTATTTTTTATTATTATAAAAATTTTTTAGTACCAAATTTTATCGATAATGGGATATGAACTACAGAGCAGCACGGCAAAGCGAATACAACACGACTCCCTTGTTATTATCTTCCCTCCCTCCTGCTATATATATATATATATATATATATATATATATATATATATATATATATTATCGTTGTCATAATACAGTTGAGTATCAGTAAAGCCGAAATGTTAGGGTTGTTAGTAAGAACTGCAAAATCAGCTACAACAATTTCATCATCATTATCATACCGATGGCGTTCATCAATCACAGTGATTCGTGACTTCAGTTCACAACCACAAGCTCACAATGTCCTACCGGATACTATCGACCGGAGCTCCGATTCGTTTATTCAAAACTCTAATCAAATGGAATCAATCATTTCTCAATTTCACTCTCACATCCAGCAGGTCAGCTCATCTCTTATTTAATTTAATTTAAATTTAGCTCTATGTATAATTATTTTTAATTTTTATTATTTTCAAGGTAACTGAAGGTGGAGGTGCAGAAGCAATAAAGAGGCATAAAAGTAGGAACAAATTACTTCCGAGAGACAGAATTAATTGCTTACTTGATTCATCTTCTTCCTTTCTTGAACTTTCTCAGGTTAATTTGATTGTTTTGTCTATCTAGGCATTTTAAATAATATAAATCAGGGCTAATGCTTAGAAATGTATCGAACTTATGCCCGGCATGGCAGCATTCATAGTGTGGCTTCCGTTGTATGTTATAAATTTGTTATTCATAGCTATTCAGTTATTACTTTCATTGACGTGTCATCTATACAAGGTGTCACATGGCATCCTTACAAGTTGTCACGTCTACGAAGGTACTGCCAATTAGTTTGATACACATTATGAATGTTAGACCTTAGTTTGATACATTTTGAAGCATTAACTCTTTTGTATAATATACGGAGTAATATATGTCTATGTAAATGTAAATGTATAATTTGGTTTCTTTCTAAATAACTTGTTTTTAGTGATGGAAATAAGCTATACTTTCTTATAATTGTTTTTGAAAAAGCAAATGATTTGTTATTACTATACCAGATATCCAATCTCTTATTTTTGGTTCTTATAGTTTTTGTATTTATTTCCTTTTTTATATATAATTGAAGCTTGCAGGCCATGAGTTATATGAAGAACCCTTACCATCTGGTGGTATTGTCACTGGGATAGGACCAGTGCATGGAAAGTTATGTATGTTTGTTGCAAATGATGCAACCGTTAAAGGAGGAACGTATTACCCGATCACTGTTAAGAAACATTTACGAGCTCAGGAGATTGCAGCTAAATGCAGACTACCGTGTATATATCTTGTTGACAGTGGTGGTGCTTTTCTTCCAAAACAGGCTGAGGTTTTTCCTGACAAGGAGCATTTCGGTAGAATATTTTATAACCAGGCTCTAATGTCTTCGCAAGATATTCCTCAAATTGCGCTGGTATTAGGTTCTTGCACAGCAGGTGGAGCCTATATACCTGCAATGGCTGATGAAAGTGTTATGGTCAAAGGAAATGGTACCATATTCCTAGCAGGACCTCCACTTGTGAAGGTTAGCATAAACCCTTCTGTTTTTTGACATTTGTTGTATGCTACTTTTGCAGACTGCAGTATATGTGTATCTGGTTATTATCGTACGTGGCATGCACATCTAAATGATTAGTTTCCAGGCTGCTACTGGGGAAGAAGTGTCTGCAGAAGATCTAGGGGGTGCAGATGTTCATTGTAAGATATCAGGTGTTTCAGACTATTTGGCACAAGGTAAAAATTGTTTTTGGTATAATCGTTTCGCAGTATTGAGAATTTGAGATCCTTCCTAATCTATGGAAAATGATATGTCATCAGATTTTATGTTGAGTTTGGGCACGTTTCATGAATTGTCACTCGCCTGGCCTTACTCCTTTGTATAGAGTCTGTTCTTTGTGATAAACGTTAATGATTTGAAACAAGATCTATTCTTATTTAGATTTAGAAGGATTATAGTTTGTTATTAACTAAGCGTTCTAACTCCGCATCTTTGTTCATCATAATTTTAGATGAACTGCATGCACTTGCTATAGGAAGGAATATCGTTCAGAACTTGCACATGTCTGGAAATGAAGGGATGGTGGATGGCCTACGAGGCATCATTTCTGATTACAAAGAGCCACTCTACGATGTCAAGGAGCTCCGGTCAATTGCACCTGTAGATCTAAAGCAGTCTATTGATATTCGGTCAATTATTGCTCGCATAGTTGACAGAAGTGAATTCGATGAATTCAAACAATTGTATGGCACTGTGAGGAAAAAATTATCACTTTGACCCTAACTTAAGTTAGCTTTGGTTACAATACTATTCATTGTAATATCACTCTTTGTATTTCGCAGACCCTTGTAACAGGCTTTGCTAGAATTCTTGGACAGCCTGTTGGAATTATTGGAAATAATGGGGTGTTATTTAATGAATCTGCTCTAAAAGGATCCCATTTTATCGAGTTATGTTCTCAACGCAATATTCCACTGGTATACCTTCAAAATATTACAGGATTCATGGTATGTTATCTGACTCTTCCCAGATACTTGGCACAGCACCTGTCTAAGTCTTGTTATTTTCTTTTTATTGCTGGTGGATTGGTTTTTAATGGTTATAAGACTTTCTTGCATTCTTTTGCGATTTTTCAACTATGAATTTGATTACTAGTTCTCTGACAAGACTGATGGTTTCTTATGTTTTCAACCTCTTTTCAAGTTTTCAACTTATAAGTATGATGCGACGATGTGTTATTTGCAAATTTGAAGCCTTGTTATAGTTTCCCTATGCTTGGAAAAAAACTGCTCAATATTTGATTTGTTAATGCTAAAGATGCTCATAAGATTTGGGAAGCTAAGCTACCAGTCTGATTGTCTTTCTTTGACTTCTATATGTATGAACCAACAGAATGTTTTTATCAGGCTTTTAGAGGATCAACCAGTGTAAAGTTTCTTCCATCTTGCTCGACTGTGATGCCTTAAATAAATGACTAGGGGTTTGTTGCATACGATGTTCCTAATGGTTGAGTCTGCATGCGATGTGAGATAATCACTGGATGGGTAATATGAACATTTTGCTCATGTAATAGGTTGGATCAAAATCAGAGGCCAATGGCATAGCAAAAGCTGGAGCAAAGATGGTGATGGCTACATCTTGTGCAAAGGTTAGTTTTCTTTTATCAATCTTTCTTTACGTATCACATTCAAGTACCCTCTTGGTGACACTGTTTCATAATTATGATATGAACCGTTTAATGTCCCAAGAACTGGAATTGTCCTTTGTCGTTTGAACATTTTATTTGCATTTAATTCAAGTTTTTAATTTTTTTTGCGAACAAATAGAAGTTGCCTGCCTGTCGTGCTTTTGGTCTGAAAATAACTTGTATTAAGAAGTTATTGCATGTCTCTTCAAGTGTAATAGTGTGAAAATGATCAACTGTGCTTAAGCCGTGTTAAAATGGGTGGGTTCAGTAACTGGTTGAATCAAACACTTTTTGTCCATTGCTAAAAAAAGTTTGTGTTTAACATGCTCACAAAAACCATATTAAGACCATAATAATTTAAAATTTTAACGGTTTTGGAGGTTGCATGCACTAAAAATATATTTTGGGAGGATTTCGACCCATCTTTAGATGTTGTGAATGTTTGAGATAAAACAAGGCCTGAATCAAGCCATTCATATATAAACGGGTCAAAACTGCTACCTTCTAGCTTAGAAAAAGGCTGTTACAGTAAATATAGACACATTCAGTTTTCATTTTATTTTGCTCATTGCAGGTACCGAAAATTACTATCGTTGTTGGTGGAAGCTTTGGTGCTGGAAATTATGCAATGTGTGGGCGTGCATATAGTCCGGACTTTATGTTCTTCTGGCCCAATGCCAAAATAGGAGTGATGGGAGGTGCTCAGGTAGCCACTATGCTCTTTGTTTTTGCCTCAACTTGAATTTTGAGATAACTTAATCCATGCAAAGGTTTCATCCTTTGTTATAGTTCGTCAAATATTTAAAAACTAGTCATAATACTCACCTTAAACTTTGTAATTTGCACGCGATGAAGGAATCATATGTTTAAATCTTGTGTTGTTGCTTAATTTTCTACAGGCGGCTGGTGTGATGTCTCAAATAGAAAAGAGCAAGATGAAAAAAGAGGGAATTCAGGTAATGACAATAAATTCGTTGTATTGCAGCCTATGTCCTTGTAAGAAAATCTCTTTGTTTACTAATATGGTGTGATCGGTTTACAGTGGTCAAAGGAAGATGAAGAGAAAAGCAAGGCGAAATTTGTGGAGGCATATGACAGAGAAAGCAGTGCATATTATTCAACAGCAAGACTATGGGATGATGGCATTATTGATCCTGCTGACACTCGCAAAATCTTGGGACTCTGCATCTCTGCTTCTAGGAATCGCGCCCCAGAAACCACCAAATTTGGTGTATTTAGAATGTAAACATACCAAGTGTAAAGAACTAGCGGTTCGGATTTGAAATATGAAGGTGGTTGACATAATTCTCATAATCCATTATAACTAACTTGCTACCCCATGGGTCTTTACTTACTACAGTATATAAATGCTAAGCATAAAACTTCTGTTATCATTGAATTTCATATTCATATATTAACTTATTAAATTGATATAACTCATTTTATCTTTTATTTAAACAGTTAATTACAATTACATATAAATAAAGATAAATATATAGAAACTACTACATCTATTCAATTCTATTTTTCATCAATACATTGTTCTCTTTCCTACAAATGAACATATGCTGTTATTTTACTAAAAATAATAATTTATCCATCACAAAAAATAATATGCACGTCACATAATTACTCTATCATTATCCAAAATGTGATGTAGACATAATACCATTTGATTTTTTTTTTTTTTTTTTTGTGTACACTTGGAACAATAAGGAAAAAAGCTAGTTAAAATTCAATAGAAATACAGAAAACAGAACAAAACGTAACTGTGTTTTCTTCTCTCACTGTCTCCACGCGATTCTTGTTTTTTACGAACACAAAATAAATAAATAAATAAATAAATAAATACTAATTCATTGTCTTGTTCATCACCATTTCTACACTCTCTTGTTAATCTGGGCGCTTCTCCACGTCCCCCAATCAAATCAGATCCGATTAATTCAATTCATCATCTTTTTCTTTTTCTAAAATTCATCAAATCTTCTAATCTAAACCAATAATAAAAATGTTGAATGCATCTTCTTGTTCTTCATACTCTATTTCGCATCCCTCTTCTTCTTCTTCCTCCATAAATAATCTTCAACTACCATATCGATCTTCTTCATTATTCTCTTCACCAAATCTTTTGCAAATTAATGGTAAAAATGCTTCCTTTTCTAATCTGTCTTTCCGTACACCACCACCAAAAAACGCATCAACACTCCTTTGTATGCGACGCCCATTAAAAGGTATTATTCATTATTCTTCACTTTTATCTTTCTTGGTTTAATTATGAATCTTTAGTTGTGATTAATGAATTACTCCATTCATTACTGATTACTAGATAGAAGATTATGTTTAATCAAGATCTATTTCGGTAATCTCTATAGTTGATTGATTAATTTGATCCATTAGAATCAGAAAATCATGATCATAATTACTTTTACCCCCCAAACTCAAACCTGATGAAATGCAGCTAATATCACTTTGTTATGTTGCCTAATGAGGTTTGACTTTGACCATTATGCAAAAGCTTAATCATCATTTAACAAGTAATTAGGTGATTTTATATCAGTTTAAACCTAAAGATTTGAGTATTTGATACTCATGTCTTCTAGTCAGAGTTTGACTTTGATTTGAAAAGCATACTCGAATCTTGTTTTGATTACATTTTAGTTTTTATACCTGAAATTTGTTATGCTATTTATCAATATCCTTTTTCCTTTCTCTGGCTGCAACAATCCTTGCAAATTTTGAAGTTAGAAACCAATCTATTGGACCCCTAAAAAGTCAACATTATGCTCCATTTCATGAAGAAGTTAACCGCAAGGAAATATGTGTGTATAAAAAACATACCCTCTTGTCTTGCGTAAATTGTAACATATTAGATACATACTTTCAAGTTACAATCAGTTGCTTAGCGTATGCAAATTTACAAAAGGTTGATGCTTAACTACTTTGAACTTTTAACAAATACTCGACTATTGTCTAGAAATATGTTTGAAGCTAGTTGTGTTACTAAAACCTGCCTAATGTCGACAATTACAGCTGCAGTGGTTACTGGAGGGTCATGGAACACATCAGTTCTTGACAGCAAAGTCCCCGTGCTAGTAGAGTTCTACGCCAGCTGGTGTGGACCATGCCAAATGGTGCACCGTGTGATTGATGAGATTGCAGCCGAGTATGCAGGTAAGATCAAGTGTTTTGTGCTTAATGCTGACAAAGACCCACTAATCACAGAAGAATATGATATCAAGGCCGTGCCTGTTGTGCTTTTGTTCAAGAATGGGGAGAAATGTGAGTCGGTGGTTGGGACTATGCCCAAAGAGTTCTATGTTGCTGCCATCGAAAGGGCCTTGTCATCTTCATCTTGAGTGTTTAAATTTTTAAGGGGTGTGTAAAGTTTAGGTTGTTGGTGTTAGGGTATTTTAGTTATAAATTATTGGTTTACGGTGGTGGATTGATCAAGGTCGAATTAGAAGTATATGTTGCGTGAATCCGACCTTTTATTATAGATGGTATAAAAAGATTATGGGTTCAAGTCTGACAAGAGAAAGGTGTACCTTTTAATCGTACAGAATGGAAAATAATAATAACAATAACAATATTAATAATAATATCTTTTACATCATACAAGTGTGATTTTTATGTTATGCATTCTGATTTATAGATTAAGATGCACTTCACTAACTTATTTCTTAATAATGCAGCATTCTATGCGCACAATCATTTCAATTTTTGCAGGGACTTAAATTTTCTCATATACAACTCTAGAATTTTAATAGTAAAATGATCTTATTGATGTGATTATGAATAAAATAACGCCTTTATATCAGAAATAAAATTTATATTTGCCAAGCTTTAAAATTAAAGAAAGTGAATAGTGGATACATAACCAATAAGAAAAAATAAATCAAATTATATTTATACTTTACTTTATGAGAATTGCTGACTATAGCTCTTGAGATTATAATTAATAATTAAGTTTTATTTTTATTACAATTACAAATTTGATTTTTCTAACAACGGCCCTTAGAGTTATGATTAAGATATTCGGACACGTATTATTTTACTGTACTATAAAAATAACCATCTCACTAATATTTTAATAGACATACACAAAATATATTTTTAAACATAGCCGTCAGAACTATCGTCGGATAAATCCTTACCGATCGTATGGAACAAGAAAATTAAAAAAGAAAAAATATATATATATTTGCCCCTGGATACCAAAATTTGGGCGGAAAACAACCCTAGACGTTATTTCTGGTATCAAAATCAAATTATTCACTCTCAATTACAACTTCCTATTTTCGGCAGGTAAAATTAAGTCCATATTTCTTTTTGTGCGACTTTTAATTCGTAACAAAATTGAAACGACAATTGAATGCATTCCGTAATCGTCATCGTTTTGTTTATGCGATTGCAGATCTATTTGAATTTAATTTCTATTAATTGCATTCAGAATCTATTTTAGCTTCAATTGAATCCGTGATTTGCGTTTGATTTACTTAAAATCTTGATTTTGATTCTTCAAGCGTTAATCATATTGCTGTTGTATTCTAAATAAATTGTTAGTTAATTGTCCTATAGCTAGGTTGGATATTCTGTTCATGTATATTTGATCTAATTGTATGAATTTATGCTCTACATTATTAGTTCTTGAAATTATTACACTTTTTGATGATTTGTGATGCATTTTTTTTTTCCGGATATAAAATGTTAGTTGACTCGATAAATTCCGTGTATGAAAACTAGTAGGGGAGAACTTATTTCGTAGCATACATAGTTGCATACTTACATAGTAGATACTAATCCAGTCATGCAAATACTCCTACTAATCGAAATCTGTGATTAATTTAAGCATAGTAGCCTAGTAGGTTACTCTCTTGGTATGAACATGATAATGTAATAAAACATTAGAGTGTAAACGATTTAAGTTATTGGTGAGTGAACATAGGCATTTTTAGTTTGATAGAAGTGAGGTTAAAAATGTGAAGTTTTAAGATAATTGAGTGGGATTAGCAAAGAAGTTCATAATTTTCTTTTCAACAGGTAATTTAACGGTTTTAAGATCTACTGATGGCTAATGCAAATGTATCAGCTTTGATATTATCTTCAGGATCCATGGAACAAACACATGTATCGATGCAAAACATGAATGTGCCTCGACAAAATCGTAACGGATCAGATGGTCCTATCGCCATACTTTGGGACATGGAAAATTGTCCTGTTCCTAGTGATATACGTCCAGAAGATGTGGCTGGTAATATAAGAATGGCCTTGAGGCTTCACCCGATAATCAGTGGAGCTGTAACTATGTTTTCTGCTTATGGGGATTTTAATGCGTTTCCTAGGCGTCTAAGAGAAGGATGTCAAAGGACAGGTGTCAAGCTCATAGATGTACCAAATGGGAGAAAAGATGCAGCTGATAAAGCTATATTGGTTGATATGTTTCTTTTTGCTCTTGATAATCCACCACCATCTTCCATCATGTTGATTTCAGGTGATGTTGACTTTGCCCCTGCACTTCATATACTTGGTCAACGTGGATATACTGTGATTCTTGCGATTCCATCTGGAGTGGGTGTGTCATCTGCTTTGAGTAATGCTGGACGTTTTGTTTGGGACTGGCCTAGTGTGGTTCGTGGAGAAGGGTTTGCACCCCCTTCGAGAACCCTGGCAACTAACCGTGGGTTGGGTCCTACCGAAGTGGCTAACTTTTTTATGGGTTGTCAGATAACTGACAACTCAGATTTTCAAAATGAAGAAGAAGCAATTGTATATAGAGGGGTCTCTCAAAGCTTTTATAACACGAAAGATTTTTCAATGGTATCGCAGTCATTGTCTGAGTACAACACTGCATCTTGTTTCCCTACAACATCAAGATCTTACAGTCTTCCATCGGGTTTAAATGACGTGTCAGTACGACATGTGACGTCTTATGAACAGAATGATTTAATGTGGGTTCAGCCGGGAGATTTGATTGGTTTAAAAGGTCAACTTGTGAAGCTTTTAGAATCGTTTAACGGCTCTTTGCCTCTTGCACGTCTTCCTGCTGAATACCAGAAAAGTTTTGGGAGACCACTTTATGTTTCAGAATATGGAACTCTCAAACTCGTGAACCTTTTGAAAAAAATGGGTGATAAAATAGCAATTGAAGGGAAAGGGCATAAAAAATTTGTGTATCTTAAAAAATTGTTAGTGAGGCCCAACTCACCAAAGAATGATAGGAAAGGAAAGGGGACACAAGAAGAGAGTCTGGATGTTATCACGGGGGTTGGATCATCAGATGAATTCTCTGAGGATGAAAGGGTAGTTTTGGAAGAACAGGATGTGATAATTGATGATGGGCTAGATGATTTTAAATTCGAGCTTCAAGAAATTCTTGTGAGTTATTCTTGTAGAATTTTCATGGGTTGTTTTGAGGCGATTTATCAGCAACGATATAAAAGACCATTGGATTATCAACGGTTTGGTGTCAGTGAACTTGAAGAGCTATTTGAAAAGTTGGATGATGTTGTTGTGGTGCTTGAAGAACCAGAAAGCAACAAGAAGTTCCTTGTGGCTGCTGGTTGCTAAACAAATTGTCATTGGAGTCCTTTCGGATTAACAGTGTGCTGCTATACTTGTTTTCACCTGCATTTGTGGTCTAGATGGTTGATATAAGTCCACCTGCACGTGGCTCTGAACAAGAATCGCCGCTTGGTTCGTCGGCATGCCATGTGGCCTGGAACCCATGGGGGAGTATGGCAGTCAGACTTCAGAGTGAAGGTGATTTTTTAAGAATCCTAGTGCCTTGTGTGAAGAAGAGCTCGATCAAAGAGGTTTATGTTTCTTATTGCCACATGAGATAGCATTTAAACAAAGATCCGGATCTTTGACTTTATGGAAATTATTGCTAACCTTGTTTGAACCAACTTATGGGATGAGAGTGTGGTACAATGTTTATTTGGTTTGCCCAAAACAATATGGGGTTGTTTTGGGTGGTGGTGTTTAACATGCCACTGTTACGGAGCCTAGGAACTAGTTTTGATGGGTTGCATCTGCTCATTTTGACTTTGGATTCGGTTGCTATTTTTAGAAGGGCCGTCGTGAAAACAGATCTGTATTCATTGAATATTAGGTACATATGAATCTGGGTGGTTTTTTTTGCATGAGTACACTTGCTTGACCCGTAACCAGCTTTTGCGGTTGATTATTCTTTTGACATGATGAACAATTGTACATTTATATGCTCATTTGATAATAATATATTCAACAAGTTTCTTTTTATGTTTTTTGATTCTTCACTTGATGTACAACTCTTTAAATTTTTTTAACAAATGTATTTTATCTATAAATAACTTGTTATAAAACTTCTTTAAACACAAACACATTTGTAAAGTAGTTAAAAAGTAAAGTTTACATAAAAAAATACCCCATAAATTAAGTTAAGTAAGTTATGATTTGATTTTTTTTTTAAAGGTTGAAATTAGAAGACTAAATAGAAGTAATGACTCGTGTATTTTTACAAGGTATTGATTCTTATGACACAAAAATTGATGTGTACAATACAAATACACAATGTATATATGTTTGTAGTGTATACATAACTTTTCATTACCCATCGTACAACCAACTTGATCTCAACTTCTTCTTCTTTTCATTCTTAAACACTACTTGGCTACTTGCACATGAACCATGCATCAATATGACACCATAATTTAAAGTTTCTCAAATCATATAACAATGTTATTATGTTATCATTATCAATATTGTTATTTTTGTTGTTCATTATAATTATAATAATCTTAAATATACTATAGGAGGCCATCTAATTTTAAAATTGCAGTATAATGAATTAATTAAATTAAATTTAAGTATAGGATTTCTTGATTTTAATTAACAATTAAATTCAGATAAATATATTTATCTATTTTCATAGTCCGTAGTATAAAAGACTTTCTAAGAGTAAATAAAATCATCAAACTTTGTTGCATAAGATTGTACTTCATCGATATGCTATTCATATTTTTATTTATTATTATTATACCTTTTCTTCTTAATTTATCAAGCATTTAAATATATTTTATTTATTTAACTAAAAAATATCCTTTATACTATTCAGTTTTATATTATATATTTAATATTTAAAATTTAGTATTTATTATGACAATCTTTGTAGGTCACATAAACACAATTTTTAATATTTTTGTTTATTTTATCCAAATAACAATTGTGAATATACACATATTTTATTTATTTTATCTAAGTAACAATCGGTACCAAAATTTTATTTTTGTAAGTAACAATCGGGTATAAATATATACAAGTTATATATGATTTATTTATTCCACTAGTAAGTATAAAATATTTATCATCTACTTTTACAATTTATAGTTCAGTTGAAGATATGATTTAAACTTATTAATACATATAATTTTTTTATTATATACCCGTGTGTATATACGAGTTTAAAAACTAATCATAATAATAAAATAATATTCCTACTATCATCAAGAGAACAACAACAGTAATGTTATCATGAATAGTGGTTACCGTAAAAATCACTTTTCTATCTAACTACTTTTTTCAGTAATACCAATTTAAAATAATCTTATAAACATGTATCTATTACTAATATATATAATACATTTTAGATGTTTTTTTAAGAGAAAAATTACCAATATGCAATATTTGAAAAACCTATTTGAAATTACAAACATACCCTTACATGTATTAAAATCTCGTTAATTAATACCATCATAAGAGAACACAACTAAAATAAAAGAAAAAAATAAGAATACTTGTGAGCCCTAGATCAACCAAATCAACGATCATAAAATTTTAGAGGGTTTTTGCATTTTTAAAATGGCTAAAAGAGAATTATTGGAAGTTAAAATATTACCCCCGTTCTTAGCTATTTCTTTCCATTTTTTTCTCAGACTCCCACCAAATTTTAACTCAAGGTTTAAACAAAGATCCATAGCAAAAACATCCACGACACCAACATTCAGGCATCATGCATATTCTTCATCATTGATCGATGCACACATCTTCTTCATTATTGTTCGATGCACACATCTTCTTCTTCATTACCGACCCACCGTGTGATGCACACTTGTTCATCTTCATCACCCACACTTGTTCATCTTCATCACCGACTCACCGTGTGATGCACACTTCTTCATCTTCTTCACCGAGTGATGCACACTTCTTCATCGTCACCTTCAATGCACACTTAATCTTCTCCGTACCCGTTAAATGCACACATCATCTTCTTCCTCACCTTCTATGCACACTTCATCATATCGCCGTCACTGATCGATGCACACGTCATTTTCTTCGTCACCTTTTATGTTTTTGTATCTATTAGTCTTCTTCAATATTCACAACAATTTATTGGATGAACCAAATTTGAAGTAGATGTTTATATCGTTTGGTACCCATCTGAATGTTAACTTATTTTCATTTGATTAGTAAGTATAAGTATAAAGCAAGATGGGCACCAAAATAAAGAGGATGATTAACTCTGAATTTAATAATGTTATTAGTTTGATTGAAAAGCGTAGTAAGTTCTAGATATTATCGATTATACAAACCGGGTTTACAATTTTCTTTTTCAAAAAATTCGCTTTAATGTAGGCCCAGAAAACATGGAATATACAAAATTACTTCTAAGCCTTTTGTTCTCACTATTCTTATTTATATAGTGTTCTTATTGAATATCTACCATCTACCATATATACATATATATTAAAACGACCGTCTAGACGTGTAAAACAACATCATGTACTCCGCCTGATAGCATATATAGGAATATATTCGACCAATTACATTTTTAAGTTTTATGATTCGCTTGATGAAACCACAATATAATCATGTCAGATAATTTGGACCTATAAAATGAATTCAAGTCCATCATCATGCCGCCATTGGCGACTCCACCCATAAGCCCAAACTAGAGCTGGTAAAATGAGCCCAATAGGCTAAAAATTGGGCTATTTTGGACTTTCAAAAGCTATTCGGGTAATACCGGACTTTGATAAATTCGTTAGTGGGTGATACTGGGCTCTAAGCACAAAGCAAACCGGGTCACAATTGGCGGAAGAAAATTTTCATTTACGTCCTTTTCCAAAAGTCCCATTATTCAAGTATTAAAACATGAATATCCTTTTATCTATTTCTGGCTAATTTATGAATATTTAAATATGTTATATTTCATTTTATTTTTAAATAAAATTTTTATAAATTTTGAAAGTGAGCCCTTTAGATCCGAGCCCGTTTTAACCCGAACTCAAATTGACCCACTGCACAACCCGTCCATTTTGCCGCTATAGTCCAAACCCAGAAGAAGCTTCAAGGAAAATCAAGCAATTAACCAATCTACCTTGTTGGTGGTGCTACAAGCACTAGTTGATGATTCACATCGCAAGGGTAGACATCAATTTTCTATTTCAATTGATATTATTATATATACATATATGCAGATCAAAACTTCAAATCTGTATAATTGAATACCAAAGAGAAACAACATGTATGAAAAGAAAAAAGAGAAGAAAAACTGAAATGGCTCGTTTTTCTACAAAATTGCAGTACACAAAACTGAAATCAAAATCTATCTCAAAAATTGCCAGATGCCCCCGTCTCTTTATTGATGGTGTTGTGAGTGTTTGCTTCTAAATATACTACCTCTAAAAATTAAAACAAAAGCTCAACTTTTTGAATAGTTAAAGCACAGGAAAACCTCATATTCGAAAACATACCTGCAAAACGTTTCACCACTCATGCATGCTAAGAATTTCAAGTTCTTAGCATTACAAACATCACAAAACCCATTAATGTTGACTCTACTGTACAGCTACCAAAGCACCTTTGATTATTTAGACGTTACTCATTTTTTCATACTTAAATGGACGGTATATTTGAAGGAGATTGAGGTGATCCCGTTTCAAGCAGAAAACTTCTACTACAATATGACCGTGATGTGCTAGATGAAGAGGCTAAACCCCGGCCATCCCAACTTTGGAATATCCCATCTCTTCTGTGGATCTTACCTTTACTTGTTCTTCCTCTTTCATCTTCCAAAGCTTCAATGAAACCATTATGCATGGGGTCCGCACACTCATATAAAAGCCTAAGTACTTGCTTAATCGAGGGTCGGGCCCGCCCTTCTTTTTGGGTGCACCATTTCACAATCATCACAACTGTTTGAAGTTGGTCAACGTCATAGGAGTCGCCGATGGTGGGGTCTACAAGCTCTCCAAGTCTAGATTCTGATGCCATTAGCAACTGACATGACTCTACTAAATTCTTGTCGTTGTGTATAGCACGTTTAGAGGTTATCAACTCTAACAATACAACTCCGTAACTGTAGATGTCACTTTTTTCTGTTAACTCTTGAGTGACCACGTATTCGGGATCCATGTAACCTGCGTACAATAAAAGCATATAAGATCTTTAATTTATGTGACTATAGGTAGAGGTGACAATTTCAACTCGTTAACTAATATATATAGGTCAAATTAGGTTTAGATTAAAAACAGTAAGCTAAAAGATGGATGGGTTGAAAGTCACACCATGTAAGTGTTAAACCTCTAATACATACAACCTCCTAAATCTTTTATTCACAAGTTGTACTTATGTAATCATATATAGTGCATTGACTTTTGTTTAAAAAAAAAGAAACTGTAACAAATGGATAAATAAAATAATTTGCGGGTCAACCCCGAACCGACCCTCCTTATACGACCTGTAAAAATGATCAGTTCAAGCTGAACCCGGTTTGACCCTTGACCCAACCCACCAACCCTCCCGTCTTGCCACCTCTAAATTATGGTTGTAGAAAATAATTGTTTTTTACCAGGAGTTCCTCGGATTTCTGTGTTAACTGGTTCAAAACAAATGGACCCATCTTTTGAAGCATATGCAAGGCCAAAGTCTGCAACCTGGATGAAACTTGAACATTATACTAAGACCACAGATCTTCAGGAGATCTTAACAATAGTTTTGCTTACAAATAAGCACCACAAAGTGGATTTCAATAATCATAACAACTGAAGAACATGATTGGCGATACCTTTCCTACGAAATTCTCATCAAGTAATATGTTGCTGGACTTGATGTCCCTATGGCACAATGGAGGATCACAGTAGAAGTGGAGGTATTCCTGAACGTGTAATGATAAAGGGACAACAAAAAGTGTTGCATAAAAAGAAATAATACAGTTCCAAATAGAATCCAATGCTTTTCTAAATTGGCTATTAATTATTACCAGAGCATTTGCCACATCTATTGCAATTTGCATTCTTGTCTGCCAACTCAGTGAAGGTACACCTGGGGCTTCAGCACAAACACAAGGAATTTAGTAAGAAGAAGTATTAATAATAATAATGATAATGATAATGATAATAATAATAATAGTAATAATAAAGATACATACTATGAAGATGATCCTTTAAGCTCCCATTTGCCATATATTCATACATGAGAAACCTGTCCCAAACAAACAAAACTCTTCATTGTATTGTAATAACTATAATAATAAGTAGAAAAATCATATGGTGATGCATGTATAACAACCTTTCATGTTTTTCTATGCAAAACCCTTTTAAGGCAACAAGATGACGATGATGAAGTCTAGCAAGAAGCTCTATTTCTCTGCAGAACTCTTCCACAGCCTGTTCTGAAACTTTATCCATGCGCTTTACTGCTAATGTCGAACCATCACTAAATTGAGCGTTGTATACAGTCCCGAATCCTCCTTGTCCAATAATGGCACCGAAATTGTTGGTTGCTTTTTTTGTCTCTTTATAACTGAACTTTTTAAACATAGATGACGGACCTGCGTAAATGTCCAATTCCCTTATAACATATTGTAAATTATGATCAAGAGTGTACATACTCAGATTAGAGAATTAAGTACCTTCTTGGTACTTTTTTGTTGGCTTGGAAATTGTTTTCATTGACGTTTTATCAGTTGTCGTATCATGCCCTTCTAATTCTTTACGTTTCCTGCATATAAGGAATATAACTAGTACCAGCAACATAGTGGCCACTGCTGTAATCATGATGCCAAGACCAGCAACCAATGACAGATGGTAAGTACGGTGTCTAATTCCAGGTGCAGTCAAAGAGAGTTGACTTGGGCTAGAAGCTTCAAATGGACTTGGAGATGACTCAGGTGAGAATGCAGGCGGGGAGGATCCTGTATAGACTACAAAAGTACAGATTTATACAACAAATCAACAGTTAACACAACAATTATCCACCCACAAAAATGAAAAAGGCCAATAGTATAGGAGATCCAATACATAATTTATTTCATTGAGATATGCTACAAGTAAAAGGGAGAGTTGCTCAAAAAGGTAAGGAACTTTGGTATAATCTCTGTATTGGGCAAAATAGTATTTTTGCGCTGACAAAAAAGGTAAAACTGAAAAAATGGTAATTTTCTAAGTTAACTGGTTTTCAGGCACCATGTCAAGGTCACGCCAACACCATGAATGCCAGTGCCATTTCAGAAAAGTGAACATGATCATAGTTTAATGAATGGTGGCTGCCACATCATTACTTTAACCGGGTAATCGGGTCAGGATACCTTTAACTTAGAGACTTTTAAATTTGAGGGATTAATAAAAAAAAGAAAAAAACAATACATAAAAATAAATAAAATTAAAGTTGGTAACCTTTTTATGTGTGAAAGCAAACACTGTTACTCATAAATAGAGATCAGACCAAAGTTCATTACCTTTTTATGCAATTTGCAGAAAGTAAAACAGGATTAAGTAGTACATAGTGTAATATCTAGAACGATGTGAAAAGATTCATAAACTTCTCTCTAGATACAGCCATACCTGGAGTGTTACTGATCCCTTGAACTCCAAAAAAACAGTCAGCAATCTCAACAGCCGACACATCATCAACTTGGCTTGCAAGAGCCACAAATGTTGCATCCCTGCAAGTGCTCATTGTGGTATTATCCCCAGCTCCTACTAGATTCCTTAAAAACAGAATGCCCGCATTCAAACACTTTCTACAACGACCTTCACCTAATGGCACTCTGCAATTTAGAGTGACATTAGAGAATTTTGGAGATTTCAGCATCTGGTCAACAGTTGTTATTCCAAGGCACTCGTAATTGACAGGAATTTTTGTGCCAAATCCACAGAAAATGGTAGCATTTCTAGTCATTCCATGTAGTTCTAATGTCTCGGAAATAGTCTCAAGACAAATTGGAGATAATTCTGGAGAAACTCCCAGGCTGTTGGTAGTATTTGCATAACGAGCAATTGAAACCCCAATAAGGGCATTGATATAACGACAACAACTTGCTCTGGATTCTGTGTCGGAACAAATGGTGGCAGCTCGTGTAACGTTAGAGCCTCTTATATTTAATGGGCAACCTGCTTTTGTGGAAGCAAAATTAAGCAAGTTAGTTAGGAAACACGGCTTTAATCCTTCAAGATGCATGAAGCATGAAGATGAATGTCCACGCAGAAAGACATAAACACAGAGTGCTTCAGTCATCAAATGAGTTTGTAGATTTCACACTTATCATACAATCCCTTAAAATATTTATAGGGTTAAAGAAACAACTATCAATTTATGTTCCAAAATATGCATGCATCTCCGTTCTTCCCTTAGAACATGTCATCGTTTGGTTACCTCCTTGGACCAACTTAAATTTAATCCGAAAACCTATGGCATTACACAAATAACCAAAAGAAACCTTAAATTATCCAAGTCTAATCTGTTCATTATAACATGTTTCCTTTCAGTTGCCTCCGAAAACCTACCACCTAGAACCCTACTAATTGCAATCGTGCTGTGTCAATTCAAGTGCAACAATGGTTCTATTTAATGACCTTTCAAAAGATACAAAAAGTTATAAACCAGTTATGGAAACAATACACTTTTGTTTATAGTGAGAGTTTTTACTTTCTAAGATCACCAACCTACCTTTCATCTTACACCATAAGTTTTCCAATGAGCCTTACCGGTTGTTACTATATTATGCAAAATTCCTAATACGAATAGCGTTGCTTCGGGATAATATAACTCAACCACGAGACTGCCATAGAGTACTTGAATGGGCCAGGAGACAGCAAAAGAATTATTTCCAAAGTTAACATTTCTTTTAGTCTTTTTTCCTGTGTAAGTTTTTATATCTTCCCAAAAACTTACTCATTCATCAAGTCTGTAAAAAGACTTCAAAAGAACAAGGTAACATTATTAAAAAAATCTTTTAGTAATTAATGCTCATATATGTAATAATGGATGTCCCCATAGTACTAAAAAGGCACTAATTAATGTAAGCTCTCAGTTGAGGTACTCCTAAAAGTGAAGAGGGACAGCATTCCAATCAAATTACTCTAAACCACCAAACCACAAATATATACACATAAATGCTCACTAGGATTCATCCTTTTAGTGCCGAAACTAGTTCATAAGTTGAAAATTTCAACCAGTTTCCGAAACGCATTACAACTTGTACAGTACAACTACCTGATTCTTTTCAGCACCTTCTCTAACACTAAAAGTTAACCAGATCACTAACTCAAAACCCTAAATGAATTGCTACACAGTTTACATAACTTTTTTTTTACCTTTTTTTTTTTCTTTCATTTAAGAGTTTATAACTAGTACAGAGTACATTGATTCCTAACATTATAACAAATCATCACCATGATTCATCAGCAGTTCTAATCACAATTACAGCTCAATTGCTTTGAAGCATAATCATGAACAAAAACACAATCAACAAATTCTAAAATTAACTAAATCAATAGCGAATCAAAGTGAATATTATCAATCAAACTTAAACCTAGAATCGAATACAATATTTACAGTAATGAGACTAAAATTAGTTTAAAAGCTATCGAAGTTAATAAAATGATTCACCTGAAGTTGCTGCGATTGCAGGAGAGACCTGCATTTGTGAAATTAATAGCAGAGAGAGTGATAGTAGCGTGAAGCTGTAATTTACCATTGCTACTGTTGTCAAAAATATGTTGAGAATGAAATGAAGAAGTATAAAATGAAAATGAGGGTGATGCGTAAGTTAGTGAAATGTGCGTATGTTAGTTATAGTTACAGATGCGTGTGTAAGCAGCGAGGTATGGGGCGAGGTATGGGGGTTTGACAGTTTGACTGTTTTCTCCCTCTCACTTTTTTATGCTAAAGGGAAGAAGAAGACAGTCGTGTGTGTTAGTCGGTTACAAATTCGAGAATTTGAGAATATTTACTATTTTACTCTCTGGTTTACTTTATTCTCTTTTTCTCATTCTATTTTTTTAGCTATGCAATATATAAAATGATATGTAATGTTAGTAAAACCGAGGGATTATTTCTGTGCATTTAAAAAAGTTAGTGATCAAATTGTAAATAATTTTCTTCTTTTTAGCCTTAACGTCACGTAATTTAGGTAATGTTAACATTACATATGCTTTAGCCGAATATATGAATTTGTAATGTTAACATTGTATACTTTTTTAGTATAAATCATGTGGTTTAAGATTATAAATGTTGTTGATAGCAATATTGTCAACAACATTAGAGTTTAAGTGGTTCAAGATGAAAAACGATATCTAAAGAGATCTATTGAACCAATAAAACGAAAATGAAAAAAAGAATATACATCCGATCCATAATTTCCTTTGGATTTGAATCCTCTTACATTGGCTTCAACGTGATGTTCCCTCATAAAGAAATATTACCTAATTTAAATAGTTTAAGATGTGAGTTTGTGACACTCTTTTCTTTGTGAGGAAACACAACTCTCATGTTAGTATTAAC
The DNA here is from genome assembly GCA_963930675.1 of Gnaphalium uliginosum. NCBI lineage: Eukaryota > Viridiplantae > Streptophyta > Magnoliopsida > Asterales > Asteraceae > Gnaphalium > Gnaphalium uliginosum. The sequence goes on from OZ005680.1 coordinate 70,139,011, forward strand.
ATAGAAGAATCCCAATCTATTCCATGTCTACAGATGTTAACTCGACAACTATATAGCTTGCACTATATCATTTTTCATTAAATTTTTTTTCTAATTTTTTTTCTAAAATATTTTTATGTAAGAAGCTATATATATATATATATATATATATATATATATATATATATATATAGAGAGAGAGAGAGAGAGAGAGAGAGAAAGACCGGATCTAGAGGGAAGCATTATTTTATGAGGAAGATGAAAACTATACATTCATCAACGATGAATATTAGTGAATTCCCTTAATATTCATCATATAATATTATAAGTTATAAAAAATAGTTTATTGATGAATATTAATAGTTATAACATCGATTTTGATTAATATTTATTGGTAAAAAATATGGTTTTATACGTTTTGATTATCATTCATCGTCGACGAATGTTAACGAATAATTTTTCAAAGAAAATGATAATATCCACTTCGGTTAACATTCATTAATGATGAATATTAGAAAATTCTCTTTATATTCATCATATTCATCATATTCATCATATGATATTATAAGTTATAAAAAGTAGTTTATATATGAATATTAGTAGTTATAACATCGGTTTTGATTAATACTTCTTAGTAAAACTATATTTTTTTATGTTTGATTATCATTCATCGCGAATGAATGATTAACTTCACTCATTCTCTTAAAAAATTACTTCCCTCTTGATCTCTACCATATCCATATATATATATATATATATATAGTGGGGATCAAGAGGGAAGTAAAAAACTGCGGGAAGGAGGGAAGTTATTCCTAGCCATACATTCTGGTCAGCTCAAAAGTCAACGCGGTGGCAAAATTGTAAATAATTCAAAAAAATTTCAGAATATTAATATTCATTTGGAAAGCATGTTAATCAAAATTACAACTTAATATTTTTAAACATTCTTTTACGATGAATGTTAACTCATATACATTATTATACACTGATGAATGTCTATACACTGATGAATGTTAAGTTATCTCGTTCAACAATGTATAAAAACATATATAAGTTAATTTCCATCATAAATTATTAATTGTAATTTTGATCAACATTCATTCCAAATGAATGTTAATGTTCTAATTTTTTTTTTGTAAAATTCGATGGTTAATGACGACTATAATTAAATTAATTACTTGTTTATAAGTTTTGTATGTTGAAATTCATTTAATTTTATTGTATTCATTGGTGAATTAAAATTTTCACAAAAAACCAAAAGTTATACCCAAAATTCTTAATATTTGATGAATATGAATTATGACGAATTGAAGATATGTATAAATGACTTTGATGAATTTGAAATTTATAATGTTTTGATTGATTTACATGCTTTAATTTTGAATTTTAAACAAAAATTGATGAAATGGGTATTGTATATAAGTTGGAGAAGATACAGGGAAATATGTCCTTCCCTCAAATTTAGAGATTCTCTCTTGATCCTATATATATATATATATATATATATATATATATATATATATATATATATATATATAGGGTGAGGATAAATGGGGGAAGGATGGAAGCTATTCCTAGCCATACATTCTGGTCAACTCAAAAGTCAACGCGGTGACAAAATTGTAAATAACTTAAAAAATTTCAGAATATTAATATTCATTTGGAAAGAATGTTAATCAAAATTAGAACTTAATAATTTTAAACATTCTTTTACGATGAATGTTAACTCATTTACATTATTATACACTGATGAATGTTAAATTATCTCGTTCAACAATGTATAAAAACATATATAAGTTAATATTCATCATAAATTACTATTTATGAATATTACTTGTAATTTTGATCAACATTCATTCCAAATGAATATTAATGTTCTAATTTTTTTTTTTTTTTTTTTTTTTGTGAAATTCGATGGTTAATAATGACTATAATTAAATTAATTGCTTGTTATAAGTTGTGTATGTTAAAATTCGTTTAATTTTATTGTATTCATTGGTGAATCAAAAATTTTACAAAAACTCAAAAGTTATACCTAAAATTCTTAATATTTGATGAATATGAATTATGACGAATTGAAGATATGTATGAATGCCTTTGATGAAGGATCAAGAGGGAAGCTCTAAATTTGAGTGAATGAGGGAAGCAAACCTCAACCACACATTTCCCTGTATCTTCTCCAACTCATATACAATACTCATTTCATCAATTTTTGTTTAAAATTCAAAATTAAAGCATGTAAATCAATCAAAACATTATAAATTTTAAATTCATCAAAGGCATTCATACATATCTTCAATTCGTTATAATTCATATCCATCAAATATTAAGAATTTTGGGTATAACTTTTGAGTTTTTGTAAAAAATTTGATTCACCAATGAATACAATAAAATTAAACGAATTTTAACATACAAAACTTATATACAAGTAATTAATTTAATTATAATCGTCATTAACCATCGAATTTTAAAAAAAAATGTTACTATTACAATGAAAGAATCTTAAATCTCTTGAAGAGCAGTAGCTAATACAACAATTATTTGGCATTAGTGCATACATAGTACGTCCGACCAGTTTATATACACTGCTATCCTATTGTGTCAAACGAATAGGCCGGGTTTATTTAAGATTTGTATAAACTTAAGTTAGCGTTTCGTTCACGGAATTTAAAGGACTTTGACGGGATTGAAATCTCAATTTTCATTTCGGATATTTGATTCACGAATAAATTAATTTAAAATTTATTAAATTTCTTCGCTCAAAAAATTCACATTTTGGGTCTTTCTTTATAGGTCTTTCTTTATAGGAAACAACTCATTAACTGAAGTAATGAGTAAATATTATAACCAAAATAGTCACTTACGATAGCCATTCATGACCGTTGGAGTGTTAGACTTTTTCAAAGAATTTTGACAGCTACAAATATACTCCGTAACTTAATAACAAGTTGTGACACCCGTCAAATTAGGACAATTACTTGCGCTTAACACATCGTTAATTACATGTATTTAGTTTATATTAAGCTAAATATGTGCAGAAATTTGTATATTTATATATACACACGTATACGATTCGTTCAAATCGTACAAATTCGAGTCGGATAAATAACCGACGACGCAAATACGGACGTTGGTGAACCAATTATTAAATAATATGAAATTATTTAATAACATTATTATTTACCTTATATTATTTGGATAATATAACACACGTATCTCGTTTGATTAAAAATGTGACCGAACGCAACAAAAACGCGCGAAACGCGTCCGGCAAACGAATAAAACCCAAAATTATATTTTATAACTTAAAATAAAGTATCTTGATTAAATACTTCGGTTAAAAATATCGCAAATATACGATAACGATTATAACGTTTAAAAACGTTACACGATTATATAAACGTCGAAACGAACGGGTAAACGGATACCACACGCAACGTAAACTTGGGGAACAAATTTAAACAACCCACACCTCAATTGGGGCCCATAAAATCTGCCATCCCCCCCTGTAACATCCACCTTAAGGGCCTGGTAATATACGGTTAATTTTCTAACTTTAAATTCATTATTTAATGTATTAGGAATATTTAATATTATTATGTTATTTGATAATATTAGTCAAAAGGATAAATGAATTATTGTGACTAATACATAATTCATTGTTTTAAATTAATCTAGTTGACGGTAAAATAAAATAGTTGGTTTTCAAAAAATGGTTTTAGGTTTCAGACAATAGATTAAGAAGTGAACTAAAATTGTATTGGTATTGGGTTAGATTAATATATATATATATACACATACCGTAACTTTCTCAAAGTTTCTACACTCTGCGAACCGAAACAAAAATTGAAAGAACAAAACTCGAAGAAAACTCTGTGAAAAATTATAATCTTCAGTAGCATCATCAGCTTGTTTGAAAAAAATCGAATTCCATCATCATCATCATCTTGTTCCTGTGAGTAATTAGTGTTTATAAACTTGTTTTGAATGAAATTAACCAATTCATGAATTATTGTGAAATAGTGGCTTGAAAGATGTTACTTGATGTTATTTGATGTATATAAGTTGTTAGAAAACTTGTTAGAATGATAGGAAGTCGAAATTATGAGTTTTGGAAAGGAAAAGTTCGGGAATTCTGGGTTACAGTAGCGAACTTCGCAGGTTGAAGATGAACTCAATTCGCAGTGCTTGGCTGCGAAGCGAACTGAGTTGTCCTGCGAACTGAGTTGTTCTGCGAACTGAGAATTCCTGCGAACTCAGATTTTGTCTTGCGAACTGAGTTTGCTGCGAAGCGAACTGAGATCCCTGCGAACTGAAATTTATTGCGAAGCGAACCGAAATTTGGTCTTGCGAACTGAGATCACTGCGAACTGAGATTTTAAAATTTTGTTTTGCAAATTTTGAAATTGCGTAAGTGTTTTCAGGGTAGCGACTAAGTGACAAATTTCACTAACTCGGATTGGGCCGAGATTCGCATGGTCACTCGAAAACGGTCTAATAATTAAAACTCTTGAAAAAAGAGCCTAGACAGTTTTTGGCCTTCCGGGGTCATCTAAGGGTCAAAAATGGCATTTTTCAGTTTTAAACCTCGTTTCGGGATTTTCTGGTTTCACTTCGGATTGAACTTCAGTTTTCTTAGACTTCAGGAATTTACCTGCTTGCTTAAATATGTTGTATGATTATGGAATGAGTTACTAACTCATTATTTGTTGTATTCTCAGATCAGCAGAAGACTCAGTAACATTAGACTTCTGAGTTGTTGGACTGAGACTGACAGGTGAGTGGATCTGGAACTCACAAGTTTGATTTGGTTGTAACGGTTTGGTTGCAACAAGTAAACGTAGATATAATTGATAGGCTGTTTAGTCTGATTTGCTGATGAATCTACGTGCAATGTGTTCTTTGGGCATTGGTTGTTATTAAAGAGGTCAACAGATTGTTGGACTTGGTTATTACAGGATTACAGATACAGGGTTTGTACATGTGTTGTATTAAAACCTGTGTCGTGAAATGGTAATAACAAGTTATCGGTATATTCTGTATAGGCCAATACATATTGTGATAAGCGTTCTTTGAGGGCCACCGTGGCAGTAGGGTTCCTCAAAAACCACCGATCCTCTTTGGCATTATGTGTTTACGATTAATTGATGTAAACAGATTGTTAAGCTAAATTGAATTGTTAGTTTCACATTCATTCACTTAGCTTTGTGCTAATCCACCACCTTAATCTCTGCAGGTCATGATTGATATGGGCGGGCAGGAAGCTTAGGTTCAAGGAATGTTTGACCAGCTGGCAACTCTGATATATTTTTGATAACCTAAATGAAAGTTGAAATGATGTAACACCTAGTTATGTACCATGTTTCGAACAATATGTATGTATTTTTTTAAATGTTATTAATGCAATATATGTTTTGACCTACACTTCCGAAATAAAAAGAATAATATTTTATATCATACGAAGAGAGGGTGTTATACCCCCCCCCCCCCCCCCCCCATGTGCCACCTCCATTCTTGCCCACTCCAAACTCATGCAATTTTGAATGATTGCATTGCCAAGCTCAAGACCATTTTATTACATACAATTCTCTTTTCTTTTCACTTACATTCAACTAAATTTCTCTCTCAAAAGTCTGGAAAAACCAGCTCCAAAACACCCCTAACAACCACCACAAACCACCACATCACCACGAAGAACCACCACTTCAAAACTTCAAGATTTTTCAAGGATACAAGCTCTACAACATCTCCTTCTTTTCCTCCTTCTATTCCCATTGTAAGAAAACTTATTCTACCTCTAAAATACTTGAATAACATGTTAAATTGTTCACTCAAAAGATTCATGTCCAAAAACCATGCTAAAAACGTTTTTCATCATCAATAACTTACAAAAATGCAACATGCACTGTCTGTCCAGAAAATGCTACGAATTTCACCTAAGTGTTTCTCACTCAAAACTTAATGAAAATGAATGATTCAAAAGAGAAAACTCAAGATCAAGAAGTTGGCTTTCAAATCCAACTGGTTTCATAATTTTTGGAGCTCGTTTACTATTTTAAATAATTTTTGTAAGAAAACAGGTATAATCTGCCCAGAAAAGTCAGAAAATGACTGTTATGATTTTAACCATAACTCGAGATATACATCTCCAAATAACTTGAAACCACCGCCAAAATCTCACAAATTTTGTAAGGTACAAATGTCGTTTAGATAATTTTCTCTGAAAAGGTATAGATTTTGCCCAGAAATTAGACCTTGTTGCATGTGTCCACATTGATCAATTTTGGACCTCAGAGGACAAACGTAATATTTAAAAATACTTAGACTTGCCTAAAAATTATAGAAAAATTACTGGAAGTAGTCAAGACATAGAGGAACATCTATGATTTTTCTTGTATTTTATTTCGAATTTATGATTTTTGTAATCGAGCCAACAAAAATTTACATTTTCTAGAAATATAAAATGTGGACTGTTTTGGTATAAAAATAAAAACCAATACATGTGGACTTACAAAAAATGGAAAAACTGACTTTTTGTGACATTTAAACATATTTAAAAGTTGTGTAAGAGTTTCGAGTCAAACCGAGTTGGTTTGACCAAAGTCAACGAATACGTTTCGTACGTTAAACGTAAACCGACATATTTAAAATTTAGTTTTAAAACCGAGAACGAACCCCAAATATTTTAGTTCGAAACAAAACATAAAAATAATGTTTTCGGGAATTATTATTACAAAACGTCACCAACGGGCCGCACACGTTTTTAATTAAACAAACGATAAACTACTTGGACATAACTAGTTGAGTGGACAACTAACATGAATGATCTTTTGAGACATTCACTCATACATGACCTTATGCGTTTAGGGCGCTAGAAGGTTACATTTTGGATTTACGTTTATTAATTTAAACGCTCGCTTTCAAGACTCATGTGAGTCTTACAGCCCAACTTTTACTGTTTTACTGTTTTTATACTTTGGGGTGAGATACAAATGCTTAACTGTTTTTCGTGAACACAAGTATTCAGTTATTTTTACGCAATTGCATGACTTGTTTTTAATCCACTAAAAGTCCTCATCATACATGGTTCGTTAATTTCGATAGCGCGAGTACTAGAGAATAGATCTATTTTGAGAATGACACCCCCGTCCGGGTTACTTGCTATAACCACGTCAAACGGGCGCTTTAGTATTTGCCATAAAGGTGTTTCGGATTAGACACCTCCGGGAGGCACAAAACGGGTTAGGCTTCGAACCGTGGGCTCATGGCAATCGGAAACATTAATTTGTTTATTTCATTTGCTTGGTTGCAAATCAATGATAAATCTTGTGTATCATAACAATGTATTTACTATTAAACCTGTGAGATTCACCAACCTTTTGGTTGACCTTTTAGCGTTGTATTCTCAGGTACTCAGCAACAGTAGGGTTACCAACATGATTGCTTGCTAGCTCGAGTCGCATGCATTATATGTATATGAAGATTTTTTACATTATTTTTGTAATAATCGTTATGTATTAGAATCTTCAGGATTTCATCCCACGAAACTCGAGACTAATGTAAACCTTTAATTATATCAATGTAGCTACTTTTGTACTATTTTCAAAACATCTCATATAGAGTCGTTTGCTTTACCTTTGTGCAATGATTACTTGATTAGTCACGCTCCGACCCGAATTCCGCTGAACAGTAAATTTGGGGGTGCGACACAAGTCGTCTAAAAATAAGAACATAAAAATTGTTTTGCAACCGTGTTAGACTACTGTCATGTCAACAGTGAACACAACTGACGCCGTTAGTTTTTGCCAAATCAGCATCACGTCAGTAGTTTACAAAACTGACACTACACTGCCAACAATAACATCACTTCAGTTTTTTGTGAACCCCACATATTATTTACTTTAATTATTTAAACTACAAAATTAAATAAAAAACATTATATTATAATAAAAAAGATTACATTAATTAAAATAAAACATTACAATAAATTAAAAAAGTACATTTATTGAAAAATAAAGTGCAACTAGTCGTCTATTCCGAATCGTCGAGATCTTCGGCTTCGTCTTCGTCTTAATGTTCGTCCGAGTCCGAATCAATTTCTTGAACCGAAACCGAATCCAAAGCTTGACCAAAAATCATTTGGTAATCCGACTGATATTTACTAACCACGGTGTTTCGCACCTCTTGAAGAATTTTTTTCTCCTTTTTTTTAAGACCCTTCGGTATTTTTTTATAAAGCATTTTCCACGTTTTGAAAATGGTCTTTTTTTTTTCGAATTTGATTCAATAGTAGACAATGTTTTTTGTTGTGCTTCCTCGGATTTGATATTAGCCAAACGTTCTTTTTCCTTCAAACTTCTTGAAGAAGTAGCCGCATCACTCGAACCCGAACTCTTTTGACTTTTTCTTGAAATTTCACGACTGGGCGGACGAATAATCCGATCGTCTTTGAACAACCGTTCCATGTTAGTGGCAAGAGGATCAGATGAAGGGATGTCATCATCAATATTGATGGGGTCGATTTGAGGTTGGTGTGTCTGCCGGTTGGCCATAACCCCCTCGTCCGAATAGAATATTAGATAAACTTTTAGCACATCCCAACATTTCTCGTATATAATTTTGTGTTTTTGTTGGGACTTAAATAGTTTATAACAAGCGTCAACAATATCTTTTTTCGAAGCCCCACTTGGCCTCGGTCAGTTGCGTGGTTGTAGACGGCGATGAAAGCGTTGACATCTTTGCGAATTTTATTCCACTTTCCTTGTATTTGACTGATCGTACGTTTTCTGGGGTGCAACTTTATTGTAGTCGTTTACTACCAAAGAGTATCGTAGCTTTGTGAATTTCCTTCACAACTCTTTTCGGATACGTGGACCCATCGTTCGGACAATATAACTGCCTCCTCGTCCGACCATTTTACTTGGACCCTTTTTCCTTTCCTATCTTCGGGTTCGGGTTGGTGTTCGGGTTTGGGTTCGTCTTCCGGGGGGAGGGTGTATTAATGTTTCAGAATTGTGGATAGTTAATTGGGGTTGGTGGAAATGGAGAGAAAGTCGAGGTGCATGTTGGTGTTGATAAAATGGTTGGTTTCCAAAAGTCGAGAGGGTTTGGGAGAATGGATGATAAGGTGAGTAAGGTTGGTAATTTTGGTATGGTGGGTGTTGTGAGTATGATGCAAATCCGAGTGGTTAACTAGATGAAGAATTGCTCGATTAAGCGGAAGATGAACCCATTGGTGAAAAGGGTGGATTCAGTTGAACATTTGGTATCGGATTATTCATAAGGTGGTTTCACATATCAGATTCTTGTGAAGTTGGTGGTGGTGTATTTTTGTTATGATTTCTTGGCATTTTTGAAGTTGGTGGTGGTGTATGAAAGATGTAAATTTGTGTATGAAAGAAAGTAGATAAGTTGTAGTAGGTTGTAGTGAAAAAAGATGTATGGAGAAGGGGTTTATCTATAGTGTAAAAAATGTAAGTTTTTGAGTTTAATAAAAAAAATTGAAAAAAAACTGACCGTTGCCTTGAACGGTTGTTTTTAAATTTTATTATTATTATTTTTTTAAATAACTATATGAATAACTGTAAAAAAAAACAAAAAAGTACACGTGGGTCCCATTTCCCCGTCACTTTTTCGACGTCAAAACCGACGCCACACAACCGACGCCACCGTGCCAACGGCGTCGGTTCCGTCGGCAAAAACCGACGCCACGAAGCAACGTCCGTTGTCAGTGGTCTTACAAAGTATTGACAAACTAAAATATTAGTTGACATATTAGAGCATGGGCAGTCGTGACTCAACTTCGTGTTTTGTGTTCTGAATAATACGGGAGAAAAACTTTCAGAGTAAGAACAGACAAAAATTCGAAGTTTTCATACTGACCAAGAATGTCGGCGAGGAGTGAAAAACACTCAAATTCCGCCGTTCTTGGTGAAGAATGATGATGGCACGTAGACCTATTCGGTACGCTATTAACTTCAAACACATTTTTTTACATTTTAATTTTTTATTTTTCGAGCCAAAGTGACGTATTTCATGCAGAGGCATAATTTTATATTAATTTTATTGCCTTTTAAAAAAAAAGTTATTATCAATTATCAATTTTCCTTCATATATTATCCAGACTAGACTAGATGTGTTGCACGAACCTTATGAAATACACCATTTAAGTTAGACAACGACATCGTAAAAATCGAATTACGCCATAAGTAGACAATAATTCTATGGATCGAGTCATCTTTATTAGCAAGATTAATTTTATTCTTACTTCATCTGATTGATTTGGTTTGTTATATTACGTCATCTTCGTTTCGTTTGTTTTCGTTTACCGCCATTTTAATTATTTAAATTTAACATTGTTTATAGGTTCTTATCGTGAAAGGATGTATAATGTTAGAGGTGTAAACAAGTTTTTGTCTATAAAATGAGAGGTGGCAAAATGTGACATACTCTGATCCGTAAGTGTCCATATAAATGCATGTTTTGGTCAAGCAAGTGTTGCTTGGAAGGCTTAAAATGGGCATATTAAGTTTGTTACATTTCGTAACCTCATTTTTCCTTTACAACCACATCTTTAATTATGAATAGGATACATGAAAAAATTGCAACCTTGTATATAGAGCGGCGGATCTATATTTGGGGTGACCCCCGTTGCAAATATATCTCATTTTTATAAATCCGCAAATAAAAATAAAACATATAATGAAATTTTATAAGAAATTTACACTTCATATAGCGAATGAACTCGTAATTACAATTATCTCTATCTTCAACGTGGCTCTGTCTTTGCTCGTATAAAATTTGAAAATTGATCGTTAAGACGCTCATAAATATTTATACTCAATTTCATAGTTTCGTGATAATTGGTTAAAACACAACAAAATACAAACATCAAACAATAAGTTTGTCACTAAAGCGTAAAAAATGACTTTTATGCAAATTTCTTTTCGTTCGCAAAATAATCTAACACCAAACTAATATCCGTTATCAAATTTTATAAAACGTTAATAATTGTTATGGTGACGAAAAATATACATAAAAAAAACTTGCAAAACAATTTAAAACGTAGTTGTTAGGATTACCCCCTCCAATTTTAGGGTAAAGTGTGTGCAAATGTATCAAATTACAGTATGACATTCGTAGTATGTAGCGAACTATTCGGATTTACATTGTATGTAATGAACTTAGTAATTTCTTTACATTATATGTAATCTGGTGTATTTTTTTCGCGAATCGACTATATAAGCTGCCATGTGGCATTCCTTATAACCGTTAATTTCACCAAAATACATACAATGTAAATAAATTATAAGTTCGTTAAATACAATGTAAATTCCATTAGTTCGTTATATACTACGAATATTAGACTATAGTTTGATACATTTGTGCCCACCTCACCTATTAGACTATAGTTTGATACATTTGTGCCCACCTCACCCATTTTACTCTGTATGTTGGATAACTTTTTCTCTTTCTCTTATCTTCTTATTCTTTTCAATTATTACGTATTCGAGGTGTACAAAAATCATAAAAATGAATTTTCAATTCGAATTGACGTTTATATTATTTTCTATAAATACTCTTTAAACTTTGATTATACAACAAATAAGTGATTATTTGTATTGTATTTGAAGATGAAATTAAAACTGATGAGTAAAGGAAATAAAGGAAAGGCTGATGCGCGGCATTTTAAAAACCACCTTCATCTTTACCATTTCTCTCTCTCTCTCTCTCTCTCTCTCTCTCTCTCTCTCTCTCTCTCTATTAAAACAGACATTCCGATAATTCTTCTTCCAAAATATATACATACAATCACATATATCTATCATCATTCAATTTCACTCTAGTGAACCAATAATTCAACACCGAGCTTAAAACGATGAAATTAACTTTTAGTTTGTTGCAGAAAAACAAATTAGGACGAAATGTGTTATTCGTAATTCTGTTCGTTGCAGTTATCCTGTTCACATGTGCTTCAGCATCTAAGGTTCAATATCAATTCAGTGATAAATTGTTTTGTAACTATAGTTGTGTTTATATACGTGTAATGGTGTAATGATATGTATTTTGTATCAGGAAGGAGAAACGTGTGTGAATAATAACAACTGTGAGTTAGGGTTTCATTGTGAAGCTTGTGTTGCTGATGGCAATGTTCGCCCTAGGTGTACTCGTGTTCAGCCTCTCAGTCCTTTTTCCAAGGTATATATACATATACATAATTCATGTATACATATATCTGTGTATAATGTGTGTGTGTGTGATTGATGTGATTGATGTGATTGAGTGTGTGAATACAGGTGAAAGGATTGCCGTTTAACCGGTATTCGTGGTTAACGACGCATAATGCGTTTGCTAAATTGGGGGAGAAATCAGCTACAGGTTCTGTTGTTTTAGCTCCGATGAATCAGCAGGATTCTGTTACTTCTCAGCTTGATGTAAGTTTTTTTATATGACTGGTAGTAATAATGATTTCAAATTTTTAGGCAGGAAGAATATTTGTGTTTTTGAGGTTGATAAATATTGCTTTGTTTAACATTCCTTAATTTAGAAATTTGATATCCGCTTTGGTTCCCAAGGAAAAGTATAGTATAATATCACTTGGGAGCTTTACCTTCAAAATTGAAGGGGAATTTTTAAGTCTCTTTTGTGGCTATCTTGTAAATTAGGGTTAGCTTTTCCATGGAATATAAGAATTACTAGCAGGAAAATAAGGGCCTACAAAAAATCCAAAAGAAGATAAATGGAATGGATGTGACATGTTACATGTGTAATGATACAAGTTTGTGGTGGGATTACTGTTATGAACAAGTTAAAACTAAGGAAAATGTATTTTGTTTTCACTATAAATCAACAGTAGCTTGACATGCTTAACATTAGAAATGTTTCATGTTAGCCAATTGTTTAAATCGTGCATGGAAGTGAAAGAGTATTTGAAACTTGATTTTAGATTCCAAACTTGATGTAAATTATTGTGGACTTTCAAATCAACATGTCGGATTCTTAGAATGACAGCTTGGGGGTAAATGGGTAATCAACATGAAAACTTGACTAAAACTCAAATGCAATAGTTAACACGGCGGTTAAATATACGTCGGTAACAAACATTCAAGCATGTAGTTGATTTGATATTAGTATGTACTTACCAACCACATGGGATTAATAATGATGGATTATTGGTATGCCTTCAAAGGTTGGATGGAGTGCAAATAGAATAATTAGAAAGGCAGAATTTCTCATGCTTGTCTTTGTTAAATGATAGTGGCAACTCTCATGGAGGGTAACATGGGTAAACCAGTCAGATAGTCTTGGGCAAATTTAATATTTATAAATGATATAGTTGCCCTTTTTTATTCAGGACAAATTAGACTTGCAGCCCCACAAAATGAGTTAGAGTTGGAACTTAGAAGCATAAGAGTTACTTGGAATGATGCGATGACATAACAATACATTAATTTAGAACAGCCTGTTATAAAGCCCTTTAATAGTCAATTAAATATATTCTTGACTTGATTGACTTCCAGTACAAAGTTCCCTTGATTAAAAAATTTTGGGGACATCAATTCACATTATATCAGAAATTGTATCACGTCACTGATACGGGTTGTTGGATTTATGAAATTTGTACACCAACATACATAATGTACTTCATAATGCCGTTGAGTCCGTTAAAATACCAACTACTGCACAACAGACTCTGATTTGCATACGCCATTCTAAATGTAATGATATCATCTAATTATTCATTTACTTTTTGAAGGCCTGTATGCTGTACATATTATTTCACTTTTTAAAGGAACTTTGTTTGCCATTACTTGTACAGAATGGTGTGAGAGGGCTGATGCTTGATATGTATGACTTTGAGAATGACATTTGGTTATGTCATTCCTTTGGTGGCAAATGCTTCAACTACACAGCTTTTGTAAGTAATTTCGGGTTTTCCATTGAATAGTTTACTTCAATTAAACCGTTTATGATTGTATAATTGGCTTGCTATATATCTATCTTTGAGACATGGTTAGGTTAAAAAGGCAACACTAGTAGAGTGTATGGAATGCCATAAGAACATGCAAGCCGATACAGCACCTGTGTGTGCCTTTACAGCTGTATTATTAGAAACCATATACAATATCTTCCATATGAATTATGAAAAAACTTATACGCTGTACTTTTGTCACGGTATCACCAACCTCATCATACATTTTTAATTTGGTGTACTTGTACCTAAAATAATAGCAGATGGTAGAGGCAGTAATATCGCCTGATATGCATTCAAATGCTTACAATTTCCTAAACGTTTTATATAAAACACTGTTTATCTGATTATTTTGGGAGAATGACATACTTATCCGGATGTTTCGCACTGGTCATTATATTTTTAAGTGTACCAGTATAATAATCAACTTAGTAAATCTTAAAGTGTTCCATTTTCGTAAATTTACTGTGACAAAGTATGTTGCTTTTTTATGACAAAAAGTGACTAAATGGAACAACTTTACTGAGTATAATGGCTAAAATTGTTGCAAATAAAAGTAGAATTACCAGTGTGGGAAATCGAGATAAGTAGATTGTTTTTGTTTTGATGGTGTTTCTTTATTCTTGTAAAATAGTTTTTGTTATCATATTTAAGACATTAATTAGTTAGTACAAAATATAAAAAAGCATCCGTGGGTTGACCAACCTCATCCCTGTTGTCCACCTCCACAACCATTCGATCCACCCATTTTGCCTCCTCTACCAGAAGAACTACATACGAATACTAATGACTAAATGTTCACCTTTTTTTATTCCATCAGCAACCTGCTATCAATGTCCTGAAAGAGATTCGAGATTTCCTGGAAAATCATCCTACTGAAATAGTTACTCTAATCATTGAAGATTACGTTACCTCTCCCAATGGTCTAACTAATGTCTTCAATGCTGCTGGTCTGAGGAAATTCTGGTTTCCAGTATCTAAAATGCCGACCGATGGTAAAGATTGGCCAACACTTGACTCCATGGTCCAACAGAATTTCCGCTTGGTAGTTTTCACTTCCAAATCTAGTAAACAGGCTACCGAAGGGATTGCATATGAATGGAAGTACTTGGTTGAGAACCAGTGTGAGTTATCTCAACTTTGACGAGTTCAGGTCTAGAGTGAAAGTTAATCAACTTTAGTCGGACTTCTATTTTGAGTAGTAAACTTTTTCCCGAAAAAATTACTCTTGCACTTCCAAAGCTTTCGATAAAAACCCTCAAACTTGAAAAACTTTGATAAAAACCTTTAAAATATCCTGTAAAAACCTTGTTGACTTTCTTTTATGCGGCATTGATCGGGAGATTGGATGGCGGTTACATGCGCTGTCAAGGTTGAAAATTACATAAATCTAAATCTTGAAAGCTTTCGGATTTTTTTTTCTTGGACATATAGAGTTTTGGTTACGTGGAATAGGAATTCAAGCAAACTTGGTACATTTTTTTGCAACTTTCCTATTAAAAAATCTCATTTGTGTAGCTCATGGTGTATTGCAGATGGAACAAATGGGATGAAAAGTGGGTCTTGCCCTAACCGTGCAGAGTCTGCTCCTATGAACACTACATCAAGGTCTCTGGTTTTAATGAACTACTTTCCTGATACCCCGGATATCACCCAAGCTTGCAAGCACAACTCGGCCCCATTAATAAGCATGCTCAATATATGCCATGACTTAGCCGGTAAACGTTGGCCTAATTTCATTGCTGTCGACTTTTACAAGGTATTCATGTCATACTTTTTTGATAATTAAAATGTACTATCGACTAAAATACATTATATATTTGGACTCCTTGTTGCATTTGAATACTGAATAAATTGAATATAAATGTGGTATCACATCTTTTTGCAGAGAAGTGATGGCGGAGGTGCACCTGCTGCTGTAGATATGGCTAACGGGCAGCTAGTTTGTGGCTGTACCGCAATTTCGGCATGCAGGGTATGCAACATCAATCAGTTCTAGAGGTGGAAAGATGGGCTGGTCAGGGGGTTGGGTAACTGATCCAAACTGGTAATTTTTAGCACCGGGTGGAAAGGGACGAGTCGAGTTGACATGTAAACCTGTCTGTTGTCCATTTTATAAAATGTTCATGTATGATTATGTGCTAACTATGACTACAATAAAATATTTTTACAAATCGACATATTTGACATGCTTCTCTATTAGTTGAAGTTTTTTATTAGACCAGTTTGAGATCAAACTTAACCCAGATTGACCCAATCCGTACGTAAGTGGTACGAAATTGCTACCTTAATTAGTACTATACTACTTTCATCTACTTCACATTTATCTATTGTCAGAACATTTTACAGTGGATGAGGGGAAATATAGCAGTTGGACCAAAAAAAGCTTGACCAGTATTTAAATTTGATTATTTTGCAGCCAAACATGACCTTTGGAGCCTGTAATACTGACATCCCAGAGGCTGGTGCCGCTCAAGCCCCAGTTTCCGCAATAAAAAGCTCAGCAAACCTGGGTGGTCAACCGGGTCAACTTATATGGTTGTTTGGGACAGGTTTGATTGCTATAACCTTGTCATTGTAAAGTAGTAGTGGTTTAGACTTTAGAAGTAGCAACAACTTCCACTTTTCAATTTTAGATAAGGTAGGCAACCATATCATATCTGTAAACTAGCAACTCTCGCTCACTTTTTAACTACTCTTTGAAATCCAGAAAAATCAATTCGCAGTGAATTGCATGTGATTAGACTAACTGGATGACCTGTCATTCCAGCCTTTGGAACGTACCATTCGTTTCATTTTATTGTCAATGTAAGTTTATATGTATTAAAACTTCCCTACACTAAAACTGTATATCTCCCTCCTTCGAAGATCGATGAAATAGGGAATCATATGTTTGGTGATGCTTTGGCCAAAAAGTACTAGTTACGGAAATAAAGTAACTTAAGTAAATAAGTGTATGCATATGATTTCGTATGCACGTTAACGAGATTGTAGAGATGTTTAGCCATTTGTTATAGAGAATGTGTGTCACTATTTCCTTACTATAATTCTATAAATGGATGGAAGATGATTCTTACAACCAAGTTGGGCCTGGGCCTGGGCCTAAGGAAAATAAGGCATAGACTGGGCTTATCCTACTAAACAAATTAACTTGGTTCCCTTTTGATTTTCCTAATATATAGCTGATCTAGAAAATGACGACACTAATCTGTGTGCGTGCGTGTGAAAAACTCTCTCGTTAATTTTATCTTACAAAGTCAAATTGGGTTATTTTTTTACCATATCATTTTTACCAACCATCTTGTTTTAAACACGTGAAAGATTTTTGACAAACTTATTTTTACAACCGTAATATGATCTCCAACAACTTGATGCATTATATTCAGATTCCTTGATTTGTATGTAGACAATCACCAACCATCATAAGATATTATTCTATAACTCGACTTCCTTAAACATTCTCATACCACTTCCTCTGTTATTATACTCAATGATGAGTGTTACTTTATCTATTCGAGTAACCATCATATGAATCTATTCTTAAAACCGTACCCTTGATGACCCAGGAATTGAATCCATCGGATTCTTGAATTCCAAACTCGGATTACAAATTTATTTTACACTAGTATAACACTCGCACATTGGCGATTTAATTACCGAAAATCGCATTCCATAATTATCTGGTCTCTGTTTTTTCTAGTAAAAAGTGAAAAAGCTAAAAAAACAAATGCAATTCAATTACTAATTTTAGAT
Organism: Gnaphalium uliginosum; assembly: GCA_963930675.1. NCBI lineage: Eukaryota > Viridiplantae > Streptophyta > Magnoliopsida > Asterales > Asteraceae > Gnaphalium > Gnaphalium uliginosum. Next base: position 70,156,715 of record OZ005680.1, read on the forward strand.
AACTTTAAGTAAAACCAATAAGTTATAGTTACAATTAAATAAGTGATATAAGTTTGACCTTTGCATATCGAACATGAGACAAAGTATTGTGAAAGGGAGTTCATGAACCTACATAGGGCAGGCAGACTGCAGAGGTGGAAGTCACATGATTATTGTCCACTTAACTTGATTAATTAATTAAACTACATTAATTAAGTTAATTAACAGTGAATCACTTGATTACCATTTTGTTATTTTAGAGTTGCATGGCTCGAGACACCTTTATTTGTTCCTTAGTCCACAAAATGATTCTTATAATATAATTAACAACCATATATACGACCCAAACTAACTTTAAAAGAAAGAAAAAAAGTAGAAAAACAAAATAAATTACTATAGGAGAATATGATCCTATCTTACAATATTGTGGCGAATTCAGGATACCCGCAGCACCTGTATCTCAATTTCTGTAAATATGTATCACAAATAAAAAATACAATTTTCAAGAAAATTTACATTTCATATAACAAATGGACCCATAGCTACGGTTACTCTTAAATTCAACGTGACTCCGTCCTGCTGTAATATAATTAAAACCATCTTCTAGAACAAAAAGCTAAACACCCTCATCATATTACATCTACCAAACTCCACCAAATAGCCATCACCATATACTTTATGTTATGTATGCATATACCCACCAACATTGTATAATTGTGATCATTTAATAAGTGCGGAAATAATCAATAAAAGAAAGAACTCTTTTTTACTTTAGTTTTTATAAGACAATTAACCAATGAGAAACGAGTAACAAAAAAAATCCCAGAAAAGTAGGATGTTTTTATTTATTTATAATAAAAGACAACCAATGACAAACGAGTAATAAAAAACTTGGGACCAATCTAAACTCAAAGATTTTAGTGAATGAGAGAAGCACACATTTCGAGGCTAAACTCGTAGGCTTAAATAATCAAATAATAGTAATACTAATTATTAAGTTAATTGTTTGTTAATCCATGTATGTAATGAAGATGATTAATGATAAACAAGAGGGTGTGGGGTTTGTAGGTTGGTAGGGGGAATCAGGCGCAACATATATTTCTCTCCCGTGATTAAGGATTCCAATCCATTTTTTGGTATATTCCCCTTTTATTATTATATTTTCTTGATTTTTTTCAGAAAAATAAATCACAACTGATAATAATTTATGAAATGATATTGTAAAACATAAGTAAAGATCGAAACCATACAATTTTTGGTGTGTCGTCCACATTTACAAATTTTATTACTTATAGGAAGGTTTGCTTCAATGAATGATTCTTAACATATGCTTTTAGAGCGTAAAATAGAAAATTCCTAGTGTTAAAGATAATACATTTGAAACAGTAAGATTATCAAACCAAATCACATGATTAGGTAAACTAATGACGAAACCTAACCCTTTCGTATATGATTAACCTTTTACGTCATAAGAAATAATATTTTGGAAGTGTACACCATTTTTACAAAAAAAGATAAGTATAACAAACAAACATCTAGTCCCATTCAATCAAGTATAGTAGCATTGTCCAAAAATCAATAAGATTTAAAGGAACAAGACTTGCAATAATGTGAAGAGGGGACAAGATGATATATTTTTTCCAAAAAGAACCAGATATAAATATGCATAAAACAACCATGGCCTCTCATAGTGGAAGCATAGTGTGGTGTGGTGTGGATGTGGATGTGGGTGGGAGAAGAATCCCTTGGTTTTGACTCAAAAAAGTATTGTGAAAACCTGATTGTATTTTATAATACAACTTTTACCCCATGGTTTTTAATTTATTAATTAAAATTATGCAATGGTTAATATATTTTATTTTATCAATGACAATTAGTGATTAGTGATGATCCTATGTTACAAAAAGAGGATAATTGTTATGTAAATACTTGTTGAATGTTTTTATACATTAATATTATTATTATTATTATTAATTACTGTAAATGTTTTGTATAAACATGTTGTAAAAGTAGCAACATTCTCATGATGCATACAAAATAGAGATTCAATTCCCATTTGAATACCCAAAACACACAGACTTTCATGTGGCAGAACACTTGTAACAAGAGTAAAATTGACCTAAAAGTATATAACGAGATCTTCGATCAAAAGCACAAAAAAGGTGAAAAGATCGAGTCGTCATGTGAGAATAAACTTGAAAGAGTATTCGTCTTGATAAACCGATCAAAGAGACATGAAATCAACACGAATTGATACCATAACATTAATTTTTTAACTTTCTGCATTCAATGTCTTAACTGATCATGAATTCTTAAAATATTTAATAACTAAAATAGAAATAAAAATCTTTTTTAAAGGTTATAAATTAAAAGGTCACATGAATAAAGCCATTATATATGACAGTACATTGTAAATTTGTAATAAATATCATGTTAGTTAAACTATTTTATATTTGTACATAGTTCTATAACAAGATATGAGGACAGAAATATTATTCAAGAATTTAGGGGAAATTTTGGAACATGATGGTGGTTGTGGGGATTAGACTAAAGAATGATATGCACCACACATGCATGCATAGGTCATGGACCACATTGGAGGTGAGTGTGAGGTGAACATGTGACATGTGGGTTGGGTTGGGTTCAACATGACATGCTGGAAATTGAATCTCATTACTTTTTATAACTTAGACTAATTAAATTAAGCGGATATAATATGTGTTGTTAATTGTATATTTATTTTATGTTGTTGACCAATTATGTATATTTTTAAAATTTACACTTTTAATCTTTCATTTTAGTGTAACGGCACCAAAGATTTAACAAGACAAAACTTTTTCCCTAAAATTAAAGTAATTTGAAAGTTGTGGTAATTAAATAAAAAAAAAGGTATGAAATGTACACATGGGAGTCTCTCCAATTGAGAGGATACTTGTCCTGGAATTCCGTACCCATAAACGAGTCAACACTCCTAATCTCTTTGGGCCTTGGGGGTTCGGCTGACACGTGCATGTTGTGACGCAGCACGTGCATCTGTATTTATAAATACACATTTGTAATTCATTAAATTATTACGGAGTACTGTAGTTTGTAACATTTTTCTGGCTTATATCAAGAAAACTAAGTAGATGACATTTTTTATAGGGGAATGGATCGTTTTGTCACATTTTTCAAACATTTATAACGATTTATCCCAAATAAATTGTGTTATAAGAATTTGCCCTACTCGGGACTAAATCACAAGTTTGCGATTTATGACTCGACTACAAAACAAGTCATGATCGATAACGTGCAAGGTGAACGGTTCAAGTTTGCCCTACCCGAAAGCAAATCACAAGTTTGCCATTTGCTTTTGGGTGTTTGGGATTTGCGACTCGACTACAAAACAAGTCGTGACCCGAAATGGTTCACCCGTTCTCGGTCACGACTTGTTTTGTAGCTGAGTTGCAATTCGCAAATACTCAAAAGCAAATCGCAAGCTTGCGATTTATTTTCAGGCGGGGCAAATTCTTATAACACAAAACTTTTAGGGCAAATCGTTATAAATGTCCGAAAAATGTAGCAAATCGAACAATTCCTCTTCTTCTTTTTTTGTTTATACTGGTATGATTTTTTGTTTATATTTGGTATGATTTATACTTATTTAGTATCTCTTGATATTTTTACTACTTCACTTACCATGTAATGCATGCGGGCAATAACGTTGAAAACTAAAATTTAAGTTAATCTATATATATTAAACATTTAGTTGTACAGGGATGTAAATGTATACAACTTCTCACAAAAATAGACATCAAATGAAAAGAAATTTGAGAAGTGATCCATCACATGTAGAGATAGGTCGAATGTTTATTAAAAAACACTATTTATGAACATTTTAACGATAACTTTCGATAATTAAGAAGGAAAAAAAAAAGTTTGTATGGGAGCGCGTCTATCTGTACAGTAAAGTGTTGCCGGTTGACCATCGACAAAGTCAGTCGTCGCTACATCGAGGTGGGGCATCAACATCATTCCCTTCCCCGCCCCCACTCGTGTTGATACTAAGCGACATCGTTTCTTCTGTCCTTTTAACACCTCCCCTCCAACAGCAACAAAGATAACATGTGGTTAATTTACGTGTGACAAGATTCCGTTTGAATGGTTGTTATTTTCAACTATGGTCCCTCCCTTTTCAGAAGTAATATTTTTAACCCTGTATATTGTAATGTCAACTTTATTAATATTTAAATGGATATTCCGAGTAACTATCCACTACGAAAATAAAAGTAGATGCCACACATCAGTTTTAGTGAATTTTACAATGTAATTTGAAATAACTTCTGAATATAAACGTTATAATAGTGTTTTTACGGTACAAGTTCTTAATTGAGACGAAAGCTAGACATGTAATTCACCGTCTACGAACAAAAATATTTTACAATGCGGACGGGAGAAAGTACTAAATTAATATTGGAGATATGAGTAACTTATAAACTTTTACTCGTAATAATAACAATCAATCAAATACTGTTTCAATGTTTTTTCTTTTGGGGTTCCTTCCTGGAGTTCTCTATCTATATGATACATTGTTGTCTCCCTTCTTTTGATTTTCATATAATCCTTTTTGCTAGTGAAATACAGTAACATTCAATTACCTTCATGTTTTAGTGTACAATGAAACAACCAACTCAATTCAATAAACTCAAACAACGAAAACAAGGAAGTATAATTTGTAGAATACATTTGACTAAAATTAATAACAATACTTAATGGCTTATTGACCTAAAACTAAAATAATGAAAGAGATAAGTATTTAAAAATGTAATTAACTAAGGTTTGACATTCATAATGTGTATCTATATTCGGACTTAGATTGGGTGTAAAAAACTTACTATTTTGATATATTGTATGTAATGTATGATACTTTTATTGACATGTCATCTATATAAAGTGTCACGTGACATCCTTAAAAGTTGTCACATCATCAAAATACATCGATGACAATAAATAACAAACTTCTTATATACAATGTGTATTTGAATAGTTAGATATCTACTATGAATGTTAGATGTTAGATGTGAGTTGATTACATTTTTAAGTATTTCTCAAAATGAAAATGAAATTTAAGGTAAAAGTTAAATGAACGAGTACTTGAAATATCAATTAAGGAGAAAGAAAACATGAAAGAACAAAAATAGGGGGGTGGGGACCGGGGAGTATCAACAGCATCTTTGGCAGGAGGAGGATGGGGCCCAGTGAGTGTTATCCACGGACGGGAGTCCAAATGAAGAAGTGACAACCTGGCCCCCGCACATTCCTCCTCATCTTTGACCCTTTGACTCTTTTTTAAACCGACCTCCTTCTTCACCTTTCTTACACTCCCACACTAACGTGAACGTTGTATTTGTAATTATTAGTATTTGTTTGTTTTTAATGTTCAAGTTTATTATAACCAATGTTTTAAGAATCGATTTCGATCAGTCCGGTCTGATCGATCGGACCGGATTTTTCAAGAAATCCGGCTCAAAATAAACCGGTTTTTTCAAAGTTTGACTAGTTAACGGGCCGGTTGGGCCGGACCGGCATGTTGAACCGGTTCAGGTGTTTTTTTTTGTAGAAAAACTAATTAAATTACTTTCTAAACTTAAGAATCCTTTAGGACGTCTTAAATTGGACAGTAAATTTGTAACACTCCGAAATTTGTTAAATTTAAAAAGTTGTGTACTATTATGCGACACAAGGGCTAGTGTCGCAGGTAGCGACACAGAGCCCAGTGCGACACAAGGCTTGTGTCGCAGTGTCGGGTTGAAAGACGGTTAGCAAGGGTTAAAAGTGTAAAACAGAGGGGTTAAACCCCACTTTTCATTCTAAAACCTTCCAGAAATATACAGAGGAGCTAGTATGTGTTCTTGGAATTTTTAGAGAGAGAAAGGAAAAAGGAAATCAAGGATTATCTTTGAAAGTGTTCCTTTGTATTTTGAAATCATTTCCAGGTAAGAGTATGAGTTTATTATGTGCTTTATCATCTTCAGAAACTTAATTGAGTTAAAGAGTGTGAATTTTACCCAGAAACTTGTTAAATTCGAAAGTTGTTGCTGTTCTGTTCGTCATTGCGACACAAGGGTTGTGTCGCAGCTTGTGTCGAAGTGATGGTGTCGCAAATTAAAACTGTTGCTGTAGCGACACTAAGAGATCGTGTCGCAGCTTATGTCGCTTGTTTCCACTGTTAATTGTAATTGTTGTTTTAGCGACACTAAGAGCTAGTGTCGCAGGTTGTGTCGCAAGAGCGTGTTGTTCGACACTAATTTAGTGTCGCCGAGAGGTATAGCGACACTAGGGGGTAGTGTCGCAGGATTAATTGATATTTTAAATAATATTAATTATTATCAGAGTTAATTGAATACGGTCGCCTCGACAGGTATTTCGGGTAGCAATTCATAAATTTCTGACCGTCATCCTCGAGGTAAGTAGTAGGAAAGTAAAGAATTTAATTGGCTGATTTTGTTAATAATGATTGTGTTACAAAGTTGGTATCACAATGAGTTGAGTGGCCAATTGCTGAGTGAACAATTGTGCCCATGAGAATGAGTTGAGTGGCCGATTGCTGAGTGAACAATTGTGCTTATGAGATTGAGTTAAGTGGCCAATTGCTGAGTGATTAATTGTGCCCATGAGATTAAGCCGAATGGCCAATTGCTGAGTGATCAATTGTACCCATGTATATGTGAGTTAAGTGATCAATTGCTGAGTGATCAATTGTGTCTAGCTGTATGAGTTGAGTGGCCAATTGCTGAGTGATCAATCGTGTCGATTGAATATATGTTGAATGTAGTAAATGTATGATTGAATGCATTTTTCCTTTACTTACTAAGCGATGTGCTTATGTATTGTTGGGTGTTGTGTTGATAGGTACGATTAAAGGGATGAAGGGTGGGGATCCGGGCAAGCGACCCGAGAGCTACTAATGATGGACTTACTATGGCAAGATAGTAAGGAGTCGATCTTGAAAATCATGCTCTGTATAAACATATGACATTTTGTGAAAATAATGTACAACTTGTGTTGGACAATGTTAATATTTGTTTACATTAATATATAAAGTGTTTTGTCAAATTGAGTATGTAATTTAAAAAAAAAAAAAATCTGGGACGTTTCAAAATTGGAGTGTGAACTTTCTTGTCATTATATAGAAGGTGAGTCTTATGTTGAGATTGTATTCTCACCAATGTGGGACAAGTTAAAGTTAAAATTTTAAACAAATAGAAAACAAAATAAAATTGTTGGTTATTAGATTCGAACTCACGACCACATTCATGAATAGCGACTTGTCAACCAACTAATCTAACATTTAACTTGTTTTAATTATTTACTCTAAATATATTTATTATATATATCCCAGCGCGCATGATATATATTATAATCGAAAATTAAAGGTGTATTATCAAATTATAGTTTGTTGATGTTATATAATATCTTATGAGGCGATATGTATTATTTGTGATGTATTACAATATAAAATGCGTTATTAAAAGTTAATTTTAAATATACAATGCGTTATTAATTGTTATGACGTATTATAAAATATAATTGCAAAATCTTATCTTTAATAATGTTGTTTACTTGTTGTTAAATTGTATATTTTTGAACAAAGTCTACTTGTTAGATGTTGGATTGTTAAATTGTTTGTTGAACTTGATTTTGTATATCTTTTACTTCATGTATATATATTATGTTTTCATATTTTAACAACTCCGGTCCGACCTTCCGGCTCAATCGGTCCGACCAGTCAGACCAGAAATTGACACTTATCAGGTTCGACTAAAAAACCGGGTTTTAAAACATTGATTATAACCCGTTTTTATCTAAATGATCAGATACAAAAGTTAATTTATTATATGAAATATCGTTACAAAATTTTAAGTAAGTTGAAGTCAGTGTAATGTCGTCTAAAAAACAAAATACAATACCAGCACCATTTATTTCAAAGTATTTGCTTGTTAAAAGGATATAACATATTAATTAATTAATACATGATATGAATGAATATAGATGAGCTTTAACATAAAATAACATTGCTTTGTTTTGTTATTAAAATAAAATAAAAATGTTATTTGTTGGGCCAACTGTAGTTGTAAAGTTGTGTCCCCCTCATTTGGTAATTTGAGCAAATGACAACAAAAAATTTAGTTGTAAAGCACTTTCACCATACATTTTACAAATTGCCTACGTTGGAATTACAATGTGCAAGACACCCATACTCGTATATCTAATTTTTAAACAGATAAAAATGTCCCTTTCCGATAGATCTATATTGGATTCAAAGATTGAGGCAATAATTAATTACAGTATAGTATGGGGATGACATCATCCTTAATTGCTTGTGATATTTTTAGACAAACAAGGCACCATAAACCAATGAATCATAAAATTTCACACATTATTTTTGACCATATCTGTCATATACAACTGGTTTTGGATGGTGGATTGGTAGAGGAGACTCTTTGACTACATGTGGCATAGCAGTGGTCAAAGAAATCAATCCTTGATAATCAAACTGACATTTATTTAAACAGGAGATAGACGCAATATGTACATTCCCAAAATATGATTCAAGATATTGTATTTAATCTGCTTAATATATATAAAATCAGCATGTTTGAATGAAGTAATGTAATGATGTTTTCAAAAACAAACCCCTAGTTGGCACTAAAAAATTGGTAGGTGTAAATAAAGAATAAGATTAACATCAATTCTTCTATGTCGTCAATGGTTCATAGCTCTATTGGTAATTAAAGATGGGGCAGGTTTAACACAAATAATATAAGGGTCTCAAATTCAAGCTCGGCACCTTCATATCACAACCACTGAGTCAATCAGCTATGTTTTCACATTGTTTGTAGGCAGGCAATTGTGAGTCGGTCTAAATTTGACGATTACTAATTTCTTTCCACAAAATTTGTTCTACGCAAAGTTGTTTCAAAGACTAATGGGAAAGGGTCGATACTGAAATCCCAAACTCACATCAACAAAATTACCACCGGATGATGATCACAAAAAGACCTCAAAGAAAACTTACCTTTTGACAAAAAAGATTTCAAACCATTAAAGGCTTAGTTTGACTATCTTCACCTAATATGCCATCATAATTGAGCAAATTAATGTGATTTTAATCACTATTCACAACTTCTAGTGTTTAAAGCAACTAAAACTAGAGTCCTAAATTGATATAATACTTAAAAAAAGGAGGTGGAAAAGTGCAAAGACAATGTTATACCCAATAATCCAAAGTCACTAACAAATAGGGTAATAAACAAACCAAAGAAAAAGTAGAATCCCTTCATGTAAATGGGAGTTTAGATATCTTTTCCTTCCAGCATGAAAATGGGCCCCATTCACCTTTGACCAGACCCCACTCCATTCAACAACCATGGTTAAGCCTCAAGTTAATGGTTACACACGTGTGGTGAGAACTAAACAAAGTACCATAGTCAGATAAAAAGGGCCACACCTCCCTTTACCCTTCTCTTCTTCTTCATAACAAAATAAAACTCTTCCCCCACCTCCCCTCTGTTGTGTTTCTAATTTTGTCCCCTGTTCCATTTCATTTCATATATATCATATGTCAAAATTCCAACCCCATACCCAAACCATACGACATACACACAACCAATTCATATAAATTTGTTACTGAAATAAACAATAAAGTTGGGAAAACAGAAAGCATGCCTCGGAGTTTAGAGCCATTGGATGTTGCTGTTCAGATCCCTTATCATTTCAGGTGTCCAATTTCTCTTGAACTAATGAGAGATCCAGTCATAGTCAACACCGGTCAAACATACGACCGGTCAAGCATCGAGTCATGGGTGGCTACCGGAAACACAACCTGCCCAGTCACCCGTTTACCGTTAACAGATTTCACTTTAATCCCGAACCACACGTTACGCCGGCTAATACAGGAATGGTGTGTGGCTAACCGGTCTTACGGTGTGGAACGAATCCCAACACCGAAACAACCAGCGGATCCAGTCATGGTTCGGTCCTTATTAAACCAGGCTGGATCCGAGTCAAATACCAGACATGCCAGGCTGTCCGCGCTACGTAGGTTACGTGGACTTGCACGTGACTCGGATAAAAACCGCTCTGTTATCTCCACGCATAACGCACGTGAGGTACTTATCGGAATTTTGTTTACGGAAACAAACCCCAACTTAGCGGAATTGAAACTTGAATCGCTAGCGATTTTGTCTTCATTTCCTCTATCCGAATCGGAGTGTTTGTTAGTGTCGTCGGATCCGGATCGGATCCGTTACCTAATTTCGCTCCTATCGCATTCGTCGATTGACGTTAGGGTTAATTCCGCTTCGTTGCTCGAAAACGTCGTTGCCGGAACGAGATCGCCGGAGCACCGATCAGAAATTAGCAATAACGACGAGGTTTTCGAACGAATCGTTGAGATTTTGAATTTTCCGTTGACGTATCCGCGAGCAACGAAAGTCGGAATCAAAGCTCTGTTTGCGTTATGTTTGGTGAAGCAACACCGTCATAAGGCGGTGGATGCCGGAGCAGTGGAGGCGTTGATTGACCGCATAGCGGATTTTGAAAAATGCGACGCCGAAAGAGCGTTAGCGACGGTGGAGCTTTTATGTCGGATACCTGAAGGATGTGCGGCATTTGCGTCTCACGCGCTGACGGTGCCGTTATTAGTGAAAATAATTTTAAAAGTAAGTGATCGAGCGACGGAATACGCTGCCGGAGCGTTGTTGGCGTTGTGTACGGCGACGGAACGGTTGCAGAGGGAGGCGGTGGCGGCGGGGATATTGACACAGCTGTTGTTGCTTGTACAGAGTGATTGTACAGCGCGTGCAAAGCGAAAAGCGCAAATGCTGTTGAAACTGCTCCGGGATTCGTGGCCGGAAAAATCGGTTCGAAATTCGGATGATTTGGCGTGCAGCGACGTCGCTCCATTTTGATTCTATTTTTTGTGTGGATGATTTTAGTCTACTTTTTTTTATTGTTCTTTTTATTTTAATTAGTTTTTAGATTTAGATTAGAAAAAAGAAAAAGAAAAAGAAAAGAGCATTAAAGTTCTAGAAGGTGGTGGGGTATATACAAGAAGGAAAAGTTGTATTTGTGATATGTATGTAAGAATTTTTTATGGTGGCGATGTTTTTTGGAAATAGAAAACTTCAAGGTTTAATTTGCAAAAATTTGTTTTCACTTTTCACCTTACAACCTAACTAATCGGTGATATTGATCTATAATGGTGTCCAAAAGTGTGTTTAGTTGTTTGATGTTAGAATTCTCAAATAATACATACTGAACCCTTTTTAAGGTTTCAAAAGAGTCTTTTGATATAGGAATAAGGTAGCAAATAAAATATGGGAACTTAAAGTGTTGACGTCGTTGTATCGTGTTTTGGGTCCCTAGGCTTCAAACTTCACTAATAAAAAGGAACGAATGTAGAACTGAGAATGTGCCGATCTGCTAATGACGTAAGCATATTTTATGTATGGAGGTTGTGAATTGGATGCTTTTGTTGTTTTTCATATTCGAATTTGTTAGTATGTACATTATTTACTTTTCGCCTTTATGGAAGGTACGAGAATGACCTTGTTTCTCGTTCATGAAACAGTAATTTGGGTGAACATTTTGATAGGTCGTGTTTTGAAATATAAACTTCGTATCAACAAATTGAAACATTGGAAATGGCTAGAATGAATGTATTTTCGAGGTTATCTACACATGTTTATCACAATTAACATTATTGGTCAATGTTGAAACCACACAATTTTCTACACATGTTTATTAGTACTCCACATTTATTCATTTTAACATATGGCAAAAGCAACTTGTGTATCAAAAGTGTAGAAGTTTTCCACTTTTGAGAAAATCTGACCATGGAATCCATGCGAATCATGAGTTGACCAAATACAGATAAAAGGAATCAAGTGAGTTCTTTTTATGATAAAAGCAAAGATGGTTGGTAACTTTTCTTTAACTCAAAGATATGTGTGAACTTATTTTAGCTCATATTAGGATAGAGATATTTAGACTATCATTTTTTATAGATACATTAGAATTGGGTATTAAAAAGTTATATTGCATGCATACACCATGTACAATTTTAAGATTTGTATAAAAATTGATGGGGTAAATATCACTAACTTATATCCCAATCTTTACGTTCAAAAAGCAACGGAGAAAACTGTTACATAACTAGTTATCAAGTAAACCGGTTATCTAACTTTTTAATCAAAATCGAGAGTTGGTGTAACTAACTACCTGAAGTATGAACAGCAAATAACTACCAGCTCACCAAATCGATTGGTGTGACCGACAATTACTAGCGATTCCTACTTCATGCAAGCGAGTTGAAGCCTGCAATGCTAATTGAGGACGATTTTTTGAGGTTAGCTCACCCTCGCGGGCTGGCGACCTTTGTCCCGGCTAATGTAGCATGTGTGTCGCCCAGAACATAAGGGGCATGATGACTTGACGTCATCACAACAATCGCAAACCTAGAATGTATGTCTTAACAAAAATTAAATTATATAAAGATGACATGAGACATTCATAGGAGGATTAAGAAACATTCAGGGGCTGTAGAGAAAAAAAATAGGACATATGTCACTTTCAAATTCCTTCTCGCTCTTTTTATAATAACTTTCTTTTTACATAATCTAAACCTCTATATATATAGTCTGAATCCAGAGGGAAACACTATTTTTCCGGAAAGCAGAGAAGTTACACATTCATCGATGATGAATGTTAGCAAATTACCTTAATATTCATCATATAATGTTATAAGTTGAAAATTTGTTTTTTGGTGAATATTAGTAGTTGTATTATCAGTTTTGATAAATATTTATTGGTAAAAATATATATTTTTACGTTTGATACTTTGATTATCATTAATAGCGAATGAATGGTTAGTTTCCCTACGTCCGTTAAAAAATTATTTCCCTCTTGATCCCTACTATATATATATATATATATATATATATATATATATATATATATATATATATATTAATGATGATTAATGATTAATGAAATAATATTCATTTTGCAATAACAAAACAATTTTAGACAAGTTAACTATTACGTACAATAAACGCGTGTTTCAAGAAGACGATTTATCAATAAATCTAGCCGAGGACGAAATCGACGATAATCCGAAACCCGCCGACCTTGAGATCAAAATCCAACGGCTATTCCAAAACGATTAGATTCGTCGTCCACCCGGTCGTGAAACAAGTCGGAAAAGTCAACGAAGTTCGGGTTCTTCGGACACAACATCTTCAATAAATTCGAGCGACGCGACCCGTAAGGCCATTTTGGAATCGGCAAGAATCCATCAACAAACTCTGAAAAGTATACAAGAAGTGACGCAACAAAAAATGGAGTTTGATAAACAAAAAACGGTGTTAAAACAGTGGAAATTTGTTCAAAGGCTTATACTGTCACACTGGGGACAACATGAAGTTGCAATGTTTGAAGAAATTAGGAAAAATGTAATAAAGAAGTATCAAGAAGATTTCAAAACGATGTTCGAAAAGGATACGCGACAAAGTGAGTTCTCCGACAGCGACTAGATTCGTAATTAATGTTATTTTAATTATCGTAATGTTTTTTTTATTATTGTAATGTTTTTTTTATTATTTTAATGTTTTTTTTAATTAATGTATAACTTTTTATTTTAACGAAAGAGTTTTTATTTAAATTGTGTTTAAAAAATTAAATTAATAGTCAGTGGGTCCCAAAAATGAAACTGAAGAAAGGACTATTGGCAGTGTTTAGTCAGTCTTTCATCAATTTTGATTTTACTGACGTATCGCTGAGCTGTCAAACTGAAAAAGTAACGATTGAGGGTGGTCTAACAGCTTACCACCTTAACGATTAGTCTATTAAAATTAATTGATTAAAAAATAGTAAACGGCTGAAGGTCGTTTGGTTTTAATCATTACCCATTGATGGTGAACCTTAACTATCTTTGACCTTGTGGAATCAAAGTTGTTGGCATGTCATATCATAATCATAATATATCATATACGACATGAATAAATTACTCCTCATGTGCATTAATACTAGCCGATTAAACTTCAAAGTAGTATTATTGTACACCAACTTATTAACAACCCAAATCCATTTATGTTTTGGTTTCGATACAAAAGTTACTCTTCATGTTTTTTAATAAAGAGTAAATTACATTCCCAGTTTTTGTGATTGTTTTTATATTATGCACAATACCCAACTCGTGGACCGGAAGTTAATATATGGACAACCACAAAGACTAACAATGTAACTTACTCTTTAATGAATAACGAAATACTTAGAATTGTTGAAATTGGGAACATATTTACTTTAATTATTTATTATTGTACTTGAGGTCAAACAAGGGATGAAGAAAGGATTCAAGTAACTTTAGCAACCCTTGACCAAGAAGATTGTTCAAATAATAATGATAGTATGTAAAACAGAAGCAAAGCCTCCACAAGAAATGTGTGTGTAATGTAATGGGGTATGGCAATAAAGAGGTTGAAAACACTCGTGATTCATGTCCTCAAGTCCTCAACATCTTTAGACCAAATAGTCATTCCAAAACCAAAACTTAACTACATATGGGCTTCTAATTATCAGTCCTTATGAGTATTTTTCGTCAATTCACCACATTCATATATGTTATGTGAACCCTACATGCTCATATGCTGCTTTCTTCGACTCTCGAACCATATTTCCGATTCTAAATCTTTGATCCAACATACAAATTTCATTCCGAAGGTGATAAATAGTACTTGAACACATTGAACCAACATTTAAGAAATTCTGAGTTACCTACGGTTTCAAACAAACAAACAAACAAACAAACAAATATATATAAGAACATACAACTGACAGATTACTAATATAAAAGTTGGATGTCATAACCACGGTCATAGCAATATGTCTAATGGATATAGTTGAAGGTAGCATAAAGAAGACAATTTAAATCATCCAAGGACCAAGAGTAACTTTTCATAAATACTTTGATTTTTTTAATGGACAAACCAAATTTCTTTTATGACCTTATCTTGCCCCTCTTTTTGAGTGTAACAAAAAAAACAAGGGCTGCAAAAGGCCATGTAAAAACTACAACAATAAGTCTGCCAGCCAAATCATAGATGAAATTGAAATGTAACATCTTATGGGTAGGTTTACAAATTTAATCTTCCCTTTTGTTCTCTGTAACAACGTCCAAAAGATGGGTGGACGGTCAAGGAGCTAGACCAGTCATCTTGCATATGGGGCAAATATTTTTCTGTGCCAGCCACTGCATGATGCAATCTGTGTGGAAATCATGCCCACAATCCAAGCTTCCAATATTGTCACCAGTCTTGTACTCTTCCTGCAATACACGATGGAGCCCAAGTAAGATCATATATAGCATTGTAATTTTTTTTAGTAGATTCTTGGTAAAACTCGATTTTAGGACCAGAAGTCGTATATGAAAGAGATAAACACTTTCAAATATAAGTGCTATTGTGCTAACAACCAACCTGGCATATGCAACATGGTTCCAAATTTTGAGCTGAAATCGCCATGAAAGCTATATGCTTTCTCTGTTTCATTGACTTCAAGATGACTTCCTCGCTCAGTCCAGTGTTCACGTCTCCTATACGTTCTTCCAATGCTAGCAGTTCCTGTAATGAGTTTGGTGTACTTATAAACATGAAAAGATAAGATAAACAAATGGGGAAAAAAAGTTACAGATTAAAACCTATTCTCACCTCATAAGACATGTTATCAACATCTAGCCTCATATCCCGGTGTGCGTCATGCAGCTCGGCAACCCCATTGATAAATGGATCAAAGAGCATATAATCCTGGCATAAATCATTAACTGTTTGTTAAAAAACAAATCGGATAGGTCTGCATCATTCCTTGTTCACCAAGAGAGCATTTATTAGTTGATGTTGATATAGGTATGGTTATATCCATGTCCCAAAAAAGTAGAATCTCCTTCGTCTTTTATTCAATAATAATGTGATAAAAAAAATCAAAAAGGAGTTGGTTACTGTTAAAAGGTTTAGATTAATTTTGAGTTCTAACAATCAAACAACAACTGTATGCATTGCTCATTACACGAATCGCTACTACTAATATGTTATAATCTAATTCACATCATATTTCAAGCAAGAACTTTTTATACTATGCATTGAAATTAGAGAAGAGGTTAGAAGATAAAGATTAGTCAATGCTACCTTAGATTGAAAATGTTGTAGCTAACTGCTAACTCCCATTTTATAAACACATTATAAACACCATCGGATCAAAATAACTATAAATCTTGAATTATTATAAAGAGTTTTCTCTTCAACTTCAGACATGACAAACTACACATATATCAAATGACTAATCATTGGAGAGTGAGGTGATATAGGGATATCCAAATTATCAAATTCTTATATTTGATATAAGATAAGATTGTTTTAATCTGCTATAATGTAAAATTGTGAGGTAGGCTCTCTTTTGAGGGATGGAGGGAAACTAAATAGAGATAGATCGACGTTTAACTATTAATTAGGAATATTAAAAATCAGAATCAACTATTTAGGATATATAAGTTTAGTTTTCTTAGCTGCATTTCATCAGTAAGCATGAATAATATGAGAACAATATACAAAAGTCATGGAAGACAGCATCAAACCTCGGCTCGTAAGTTTTCACCCCTCCGCATTGCATTTAACACTTGTCGGATCTGTTGCATGAACAAAACATAATTTCATAAACTTTAGTATTGTAGTTGCCCCAGAAGTGTGCAATTAAGCTCAACAATCTCTCATACAATAGGCTACATATATAAATTCCCCCTTGACAAAATTCAAAGTAGGATCCTTTAACGCTAAGAAACATGCATGGATATGACATTAGTTTTGAGTGACAACTACTATTATGTCACTGTATTATAACTACATCACCGACTTCCTTTTCTTTCTATAAGCCCACACTGGCATCCAAGTTTTATATAAAAATGTATGCACAATATAAAGAATCCCAAGGTGAAAGCATATCAGACAATTATGACCATTTCTTACAGCTTGCAGTCAAAATATGGGATTGGGAAACAAAAGATGAAGGCAAATGAAATTATAATTGTTTTTGGGTAAAGGAGGATTACTTCCGGTAAATTTATTAATCATCAATCAACGAATATCCTTTTTGTACACACACTCAAACCGACTCCAATGAAAGACTGGTGATGATCCGGGGCATTCCTCGGGAACTTGCAAGTAGGATTGAAATTATCGGTTCAAATTATGATTTAAATTCTTTTAGACCGGCAAATATTCCCACATTCAAAACCACATACTGTATACAATCACAGATTTATATAGATTTATGTCTCAAGTGAGCCCACAACCTCTTGGTTAAAAGTTCAAATTATGTTTTACTTATTTAAAGAGTAATAGTTTAAGGATGTAAATATGTAATACACTGAGATTAAGAACTAGATTTGACGTCAAGTAGAAACACGTGCATGTATACCCTAAATAGCCAAGTGACAACAAATGTGAAGGTTTCACTAACATTAAAGAGCTCTAAACAAAATCGCTACCAGCCTATAACAGTCTACAACAAACCAACAGGTAACAGAGAAGTCACATCTGCATACAAATTAACTTACTAAAACTAGTGAATAAGGAGCACAAACCTCAGATACCAGCCTTTGTCTTCCCTCAATATCAGCGGCAAAAGCGCGCCAATCATCACCTGGTACTTCCATCAATAATGCAGACCTTGAAAAAGGTTGACGATGATTATGTCTTTGGCTGGGAACTCCAGCTGAGACATGATTGTCTTCTGAGGTAGAAGAAGTGCCTGCCGGAAATGGAGGGAAATGAATTCTCTGGCTTCCAGATTCCACCTCAGCGGATGGAAAAAGAGTCCAAGGAGGAAATTCAGATGATCTTTGCTGATTTGGCATTGTGGGATGCTGAGGTGTCCAGGTTGAATTAAAAGGACGAGAACCACCAGAACCGGTCCTGGAACTAGATGGGCCACCACCTCCACTACTGCTTCCACTTCCGGTAGCTAAGCTCCAATTAGTAGGATCTTGTACCAAATTTCTCGACTCGGACGGTGGAACAAAATTATGATATAATGCGTTGTTTCTTAACAAGCTTCGGAAGTTTGCTTCGGAACCTCTCTCTGGCAGAAGTGCTGAAGAACTTGATGAACCACCGCTTCTAGACCCAATATTGCTACCCCAAGGAAAGGGCGGCGCGTTTCTTGGAATACTTGGAACGTTCATTAAAGGGGGCTGTGGTGTCACAACCGGTGGTCCTCTGGATGTTTGATCCAATAGCTCGTTGAGCAATATCTGTCTCCTAGATGACTGGTGAGATGAGCTCATATTCGGAAGTCTAACGGGGTTTCCGGTTGATAATGAATTATTATTATTATATGGAGCAGAACCTCTCAAGCCAAAATGTGCTTGAGGCCTTTCCAGGAATCTTGTGCTTGGTGGTTCATGACGGTTCACAGGCACGGGGTTAACCGGAGCTGAAGATATATTTAAGCTTCTCGAAGCTTGTGGAAAGCAACTTGAACCGGGCTGTGCAGAGGTACCTTCAAGGGTTTTTCTCTTACAAGATAGACCCCAATTACCCAAGGATGAACCGGCCCCGCATTCAGAAGAAGGTTCAATGCCAGCAGACGAACCACTAGCTTCTGGTTCAGGTCTACCAGACTTGTAAAAATCCATAAATCCCATATCATCATCATCATCATCACTGTTAGTACCCTCATACCCAATGTTTAAATTTACATTCATAGGAATATGATTGGAAACAGAACTCTGTATATTTGATGGTCCAGCAGTACCCTGATCACCACTATCATGTGGAAGGATTACCGATGATTCAGGTTGGTGTTCTTCTAATCTCGAATCATTCTTCATTTTCAAACCATTATTAGAAACTTGATCTTGTAAACTTGCTCTAGAGCTTGATTCTCCAACATCCCAGCTGCTAAAACTCCGAAAGTTTCGATGACTGTTTGTATTATTCGCACAACTAATATTTAGCTCACTGGAAAGACCGTTATTTAACAACCGGCTTTCCATTGGAGATAACATGTTCCAATCCTCAGACTCATCCATACTAGTATTGTTGGAATTTGATCCTTGATTAAGATCAACTGCCTCAGGGAAAGGGTCAAAGATGCTCCTTTGACCTTGCATCGGGTCCAAATTACCAAAATTGACCACGATGGTAAACACAAAAACAGTACTTCACAATTTACAAGGTACAGCCCCCACAATGCCTCACCACCAACTTCCTGAACTAACAAGATAATGTTCCTGAGATTTAAAGATCGTTATTGCAGAGTTATAATATCAGCAGAAAATATTTGACCATCTAATGAAAATATTGGAAAGACATTCGAAGTCAAATAAGTAACACTTTAACCAAAATAATACAGCACTTATCAAAATCATCTGTCGAGTAGAAAAGGCTCTTTCTTTTTTAACTTGAATTGATTTAAACTTGCCAAGATGTTCACTTTTATATAATAAATACACACTAATAATCAAACCTTATTAGATACTCCAGTTTTGGTTAAAACATTCATACAAAATGCTATATAGTAGTAAAAAGATTTAGTCCACTCAAGTAAAAATCAAAGATGTAATGACAAGATAAGAGACTTAAAAACATTCATCTATAGCTGCATCAATGGGAAGAACAATTATCTACCATTTGCAGCAATGAAAGCCAGCAAATTTGATCAACTAAACTTAAACCACTAGCAAAACATAATCTTACAACAGCTTCCAAGAAAAAAGAATCTAAGCTTTGACCTAAAATGTCAAGTAAAAAACTAAAAATTGATTCTTATAACTTCTATTAGCATCTAAAACTTATAAGAACATAATCCATATTACAATTTTATTTTATTTTTATCAAATTCGAAAATTTGAATAAAAAATCGAAAACTGAAAAAGAGAAATAAAAAAAAAAAAAAGCAACTTTTAAATAATATTAGAACCCTAAACATCAAATTTTCGTAGATCCTTTCTTATGATTCAAAACGATGACGTTTAGATGCAAATAAAAACATCAAATCGAAACTTTACTTCGAATTTCAACAAAACATAAATTAACGATTGAAAAGTAAGAGATATAATACCGATTGAAATTGGGGGAAATTAATCGGTGGGATGATGGTGATGATGATGAAGATAACGAAAGAATCGATTGATAAATAAAGAATCTGAGCTCATTGTGAAATTAATTTAGATTACAGAAAGGGTAGTTAAGAAGAGAGAGAGAGAGAGTAGAGAGAGAAAGTAAAATTGGGAGCTAAATTTTCATTTTGTGGGGAAGAAGATGAAGAAGATTCGTGTTTCGGTGGGTTTACGGTGAGAAATATATACGGAATATGCTACTGGTTGTATATATACTATATAGTTAGTGACCAAGAGTACACAATTTTTCGAGAGAACAAAAAAGCTCACCATTTGTTCGTGACGCAGACGTAAAAAAATATATTTTTATTAAGAAAAATATTTTCTGAAATTGGTGTAATATCTACTATTGTTAATAGGTAAATTACTTTTTATAATTTATAATATCATACGATGAATACAAATAAAATATTCTAATATTCAGAATTATAACCGAAGTGAATATTATTAGTTTTTTTGAAAAATTCTTCGTTAACATTCGTCTACAATAAATGATAATCAAAACGTATAAAAACATATTTTTACCAATAAATATTAGTCAAAAATGTTGTTATAACTACTAATATTTATCAATAAACTATTTTTTATAACATATAATATCATATGATGAATATTAAGAGGATTCACTAACATTCATCGTTGATGAATGTGTAGCTTATCTGCTTCCCCAGAAAATAATGCTTCCCTCTAGATCCAGACTATATATATACATATATATATATATATATATATATATATATATATAAGAACTAACTAACAAAATCATTAGAATCACATCCGTACATCTCTAATATGTGTAGAAAAATATATGTTCACTCTCATAAATACATAAAAATTGAAAAAACAATTGATGCACAATAATAGAGATAACTGTGCAACAATCGTCTTTTCAATTTCTGTGCATTTTTTTTCTTTGTATATTTGAGATGTACGAATATGTATCTAATGATTTTGTCAAGAGTAATTGTGAATTTAGGCGTTCTTAGCCGTTTTATTTTTAAAGTATTCTCATTCGTTTTGGAACAACCTTTCCATGTTAGTGGTAAGAGGATCAGATGAAGGGATGTCATCACCAAGATTGATGGGGTCGATTTGGGTTGGTGTGTACACCGGTTGGCCATGACCCCCTAGTCCGAATATTACTTTGGATATACTTTTAGCACATCCAACATTTATCGTATATGAATTTGTGTTTTTGTTGGGACTTAAAGAGTTTATAACATGCGTCAACAATGTCTTTTTCATTTGCCCAGCTTGGCCTCCGGTCGGTTGCTTGGTTGTAGATTGCGATGAAAGCTTTGACGTCTTTGCGGATTTTATTCCACTTTCCTTGTATTTGACTCATCATACGTTTTTCGGGTGCCACCTTATTATAGTCGTTTACTATTAGCCAAAAAGTGTCATAGCTTTGTGAATTGCCTTCACGACTTTTTTCGGATATGGGACCCATCGTTAGGACAATATAACCGCCTCCTCGTCCGACCATTTCACTTGTACCATTTTTCCTTTCTTTTCGGATTCGGGTTCGGGTTGTTCTTCGCGGGGTGTATTAATGTTTCCGAATTGTGGATAGTTAATTGGGTTGGTGGATATAGAGAGAAAGCCGAGGGTGCGTGTTGTTGTTGATAAAATAGTCGGTTTCCAAAAGTCGAGGGGGTTTGGGGGAGTGGATGATATGGTGAGTAAGGTTGGTAATTTTGGTATGGTGGGTGTTGTGAGTATGATGCAAACACGAGTGGTTGACTAGGTGAATAGTTGATCGATTGAGCGGAAGACGAACCCGTTGGTGAAAAAAGTGGATTCGGTTGAACATTCGGTATGAGATTATTTATAAGATGGTTCCACATATCGCTTTCTTGTGATGTTGGTGGTGGTGTATTTTCGTTTCGATTTCATGACAATTTTGAAGTTGTTTTTGAATGGTATATGTGTATATGGAAGATGTAAATTTGTGTATAGAAGATATAAATCATAGATCATTATTTCATGAAGTAATCACATCTAATTTAGTTACAACTAGAACTAAAATATATTTATTAATTAAATTTGGAGACGTACGAAGATGTTATTACTTAATATATATTATATTTATATATTGTTGTTTAAAATACTTAGCAGTTTAAATTTGTTCTAATCATATCTATACTCATATAAAAATTGATAAAAAGGTAAGCAAGTAAATATTAGTGTCACATATTTAAATAAAATAATAAATGATAACTTTTTAAATAATAAATCAAAACTTAATAATACCAAAATCAATGTATCAAACTTATTTATATATTTATTATATACTAAATGGCACTCATTTAAAGTATGTTTGAACAAAACCCGTATTTTCATGGGTCATAAATCTAGTTTTACCTATATACTATCCCCTTAACCTTTGTGGCAAGCTCTCATAATCTATGATCTTATGTTTAAATTTTTTGTTAATTCTCATTGTTTTGTGGTGCGAACTCATTATTCATCAATTTAATTAATCAAGTCAAAACTAATAATTATTCACTAATACAAGTTAATATAGAAATGTTATAATATACGATTGATTCATCTTGAAAACTATACTATAAATTGACTTATTACACTTTAGAATTCAATACTTACTTTTATACTATATCAAACTAAAAATGTTAGTAAATATGCTATCATGAATCATTTTGTTGATCATTTGTTGTACTTAATTTTAGTGTCACCGTGTTATTTTTATTAGGTACAAATTTAAGGTCATTATTTTGTTTGAATACTTGCTCACCAAGTTGTTAATATTTGTTTATTACAACACTCGAAGACCAAGTTGTTTGTATCCGGTATTTATATAATGTTGTATTAAATAGTGTATGAGGTTACTTATCGAAATGAAGTTTGTAATTTATTCTCGTAATTTGTTGATGTCACAAAAAAAAATGTAAAAAGGTATACATTGTTTTTAATTATATTATATGGTGAAATGTACGATGTTGTGAATCACGATGGTCATTGACACCATTGTAACATAAGGGGGCAAACATTTTTAGCTTTAAGCAAGCCCGGAGTTTAAAATTTTATCGTCCGGTAAGCCCTTTTAAATAATTTTTCTTTTATATACGACATAAAAAATATCAATCACTACTATGAAATTGTTATAAGCGTAAAATTTCAAAAAAGTGTAACAAAAGAAATAAAAAATATTCTCATAACAAAATCATCACCATCAATAATTTCATTAACTTGCGTGTGTCTTTAATCAAATTTATCTAAAACAGCACGTTGAGATTTAACGAGTTCTTTAATCGAGGATGAAACTAGTTCTCATATTAAATACCACTAAGAAAATCAAGAATGAAATCGAGGATGAAACTAGTTCCCGGACCATATACGTACTTTTTTTTAGGTTTAATTCGCACGGAATTTAATGACTCATATCAATTTTGTAATTAAGAGAGCTGGAGCAAAATTACGTACGGGAATTGGGCCCTTTTGTTGAATGGATAAAACAAAGCAGAAATTAAACTCTTGAAATTGGCCCAAAACTTTGGATAAAATATTTAATGAGAAATGGACGGAGCTTATTTCTAAAGTGTTTTTATTGTAACTCTATATATATATATATATATATATATATATATATATATATATATTTATTAAAATTTGGGGGCCTGTGCAGCTGCTCATTGGACACTCCCTCACCTTCGAGCATGACTTTAAGATATTGTGTTTGATTGTACATGTTACTGTAAGTCGATGATTTGCGGTTTTAAGGCAAGAGTTATGATATATGGCCATAATTTATCAACTTAATTATAGACATAATGCATTCAATAACGATTAAATGACATGTGACATGTATTCATTATATAAGTAAGTTGATAATAATAATAAAGTTAGTTTTTTTAGATATATGAAACTAGTGTGAATCCCCTCCGATGGACGGCTCCGTAAGATATTATATACTAATATACAACATGTATGATACATGACAATGTTACTACCACGTCATATTAAATATTATATTAGATGGAAAGATTATGTATAAGTTAATAAAAATATATCAAGTACATAAATAAATGAGTCAATTATGTGACTTTATTGGCTCGATTAACAAATGAATTAGTCAAAAATATAATTCTTGATTAGCACCTATGACTTGTATATACTCATAAAATAGTACTATATGGAAATGAATTTTGATAAAGTGTGCCCAAAGGGCAATGGTTTAGTTTACCTTATTTAAATTTAAAGTATTAATTAAGTTCAAAATTTTCATGTTTATAACTGATCTTGAAAGAATCCAATTTGTTTATGAAATATTTGAGTGATAAATATATATAGGAAATGAGTGTCTAATAAATGCATGAAAATGAATAAAAAAAATGTTTAACCATTGCCCTAAGGGCATCATATATCAAAAACCTATAGAAATATATAAGTATGAGAAGAGAGCTAATTAAATTTCAATGAATTATTATAGATTACGTTAGCACATGAGAAGAGAGTTTATTAAATTACAGTATAGTTTGAAACATGAGCCGTAACAAACAACTAATATAAGAAGGTTAAACAATATAATATATTATCAAAATAAAAAAATTTGTTTTTGAAGTAATTTATAAAGAGGACTACTACATTGAAAGAAGTAAGTGTATACATGTCTATATGTTGGATCACAAGACTAAAAACTTGAAATGGTATTATCCAACAATATATAGACTAAACACTTAAAAACTGAATAAATAGCATATCACATACTTGACAAGTTAATAAATAGAATAAATATTTTAATGATTGAGTAGATGATATAAGTTGGTCTATTAA
Source organism: Gnaphalium uliginosum (assembly GCA_963930675.1). Classification (NCBI taxonomy): domain Eukaryota; kingdom Viridiplantae; phylum Streptophyta; class Magnoliopsida; order Asterales; family Asteraceae; genus Gnaphalium; species Gnaphalium uliginosum. The sequence continues at coordinate 70,181,700 of OZ005680.1, forward strand.
GTTGACACAAAAGATAATATTTCATTAACATCCAAATGTCATATATGTTTTAAAACTAAAATAATAGAAGATTGTACCGTTGTTAGTAATTCACTTGCACGATTCTTAACTTTAATAGATGAATTTTCTGAAAAGACTTGCAACCTTTATGGCGTGAAAAGGGACGATTTTAACGAATTTGTTAACTTACAAATTCATACGAGTATTTAATTTTTTAATATCTCTTCATATATTGTTATAAAATTTTATAACATTAAATAAATGATCAATTTTTTAACAATGATGTACACATTCAACTTCTTTTCATTAATAGTTATGATTTTGGTTACCTCACATTTAATATTGAATTGAATTATAGTATTATTTTATTTTATTATGAAAATACAAAATATAATTTCACATGACATGATAGATTGGAAAATGAAATATAAACATGCCACATTAGATTTTAAGCGATGAAAAGAGTCCACGTAAAAGAGGAGATACTCTCTACGGAGAGAAGAAGAGTAGGTTTATAAATGATTTCTCTTAAGACAATGTAAATGATATCAAGTTTTATTCCGTTGCCCAAATAGACCAGTTTTAGGTATATCAATATCCAATGGAGCAAGTAAACTAAAGACAAGCTTGTACTAGTGTTCCAAGATTCCATTCAACTCACCAATCATCACCCTCAAATCTTCCACAATCCCCTCAAAAAAAAAAAAGGAAAAAAAAACCCCCCATTTTTCTCGAAACTAAACGCAACAAAAACAATACAAAAATGGAAAACAGGGCCCTCGCGGCCCTACTATCTTCCCTCATATCGGAGCTCATTCTCATCCTCATCGCCGGCGACTCTTTATCTTCTCCGATCAACTCTATTTCCCCTTTTCTCATCAACAACTTCCTTTCACTTTCACAAATCGCCACCACTCTTTCCCTTCTTTCCCACAAACGAAAACAACCCGAACCCCCTCAACCCGAAAAACCCACCAAACTTACCCGCCGGGTCGAATCCTCCGACCCATTCATACCCAGAAACCCGGATTCCTTCAAACTATGTTTCAAGATGACCTCTTCTACATTCGAGTGGCTTTCGGCTTTACTCGAGCCGTTGCTCGAGTGCCGTGACCCGGTCAACTCGCCTTTAAACCTCCCCGTCGCAACCCGGCTCGGTATCGGGCTGTTTCGGCTTGCTACGGGTTCTGATTACGTCGAAGTATCTCGACGGTTTAATGTTTCAGAACGTGTAGCAAAATTCTGTGTTAATCAGTTTTGCAGGGTGTTGTGTACCGATTTTCGGTTTTGGGTCGGGTTTCCTAGCCCCAACGAGCTGGGCCAGATTAGTGAATCATTTGAAATGCTAACGGGGTTACCCAATTGTTGTGGGGTTATACATTGTACAAGATTTAATATGGAGAAACATGAGCAAATAGCTGCTCAAATTGTTGTTGATTCATCATCAAAGATTCTTAGCATTGTTGCTGGATTCAATGGGAAAAAAAGTAATCATCTTGTTTTAAAATCGTCAAGCTTATACAAAGATATCGAATCAAATAGCTTGTTAAATTCCCAACCTTTAGATATAAATGGTGTATCTATACCTCAGTACATGATTGGTGATCAAGGGTACCCTTTTCTTCCATGGCTAATGGTTCCATTTGATCAGCCTGTTGTGAATTCGTATGAAGAGAATTTTAATTCGGCACATAATTTGATGTTGGATTCAGGGTTTAGGGCGGTTGATAGTTTAAAGAAATGGGGTGTTTTGAGTAAGCCAAGTAAAGAAGAGATCAAAACTATGGTGGCTTACATTGGTGCTTGTTCGATTCTTCATAACGCATTGCTTATGAGGGAAGATTACTCTTCTTTATCGGGAAAATCGGATGAATATTTGCGATATAGTGATAGTCCAAAATATCTAATGGATGATGCTAGTTTTGTGCATAGTTCAAGTGAGCAGCAAAAGGCTTATGAAATTAGAAGTGCATTGGCTAGAAGAGCAAGAAGATGTTAATAGTCATGAGGTCAAGATTCTTGAAATAGTTAAAGGTTTATTTATTTATGACTAAAAGCAAGTTACTTGATGTTATTTGATCTGGTTTTGTGGTATATTTGGTCATGGTGTATGCGAATTGACCCATATTTAGTCTAGTTGAGCCAATAAGACGAGACATAAAAGGTTAGTCTGTTTGTTTACTTGCAAGTGAATTGTTTTTGGTTAAAAGTTGATAAAGTTACAGTCTTTGAATTTTGCTTCCACATCACAATATGTAAATGCTCTTCTGTATTCTTCTATATTCATATGCAATTGATTTGTCGTGTGACAAATGAATGAGATGATGATTACTTGTAATGAAACAGTATGTTGCCTAGGTTAACAATTAAAATTTCTATAAAACATTATAGTTTTGTGGTATTTATTGGATAGTCATGAACTTGATATCAACCCAAATGTAAGGGGAACATAATCTGAGGAGTAGTTCTTGAAAATTTATATCAATGGGTGAAACAATTTAACACGTTCTTGTTTTGTGTCATCTTTATTCATGATTTTTCCTCCCTCTAATGAAGTAAAAAAGTGATGGCTTTCAAAGACATCGTGTGAACCAAATGAAATTATTGTATGATCGGAGCCTCATTACAAATTTTACTTATTCAAATAATGGAGTATATCAAGTATATAATATATAATATAATATAATTATATTAAGCTATGATACAAAAGAGCTATCAGGTTTGGAATATTTCGGTGTAATCACGCTCAATACTTGTATATCGCAACTTTGTGGCCAACCGTTATGTCTGTAACATGGTTTTGGAGGGGGAAGACTTTACGAACATGATTACGTTTCGTACTATGGATAGACACTCTTTTTAACGAAACACTGAATCAGTCTGAAATGTATGCTTATCATTGCCTTTGCATATTTTCCTTCATACTTGAACCGATTATCATAGATTTTGTGAATATACGTCTATACGATACTAACTCATTAATATCAAACTTTCAAAGTCATGGCGTGCTTTACGATTAATTCAATCTTAGCACTATTAGCAATTAGTAACTATGTTTATCATTTCATTATTATTATAAGTTTATAAGAACACTTGTATGTCTAAAAAGGACTAAAAGAAACACTAGAACTCTAGAAGGTTAATGCATATATAAAAACGGTTCATAATCCCATTATTTTCATGTTTGATACTATTGGATCAACATTACGGGCCGTTTCTAATAGGCTTTCTAAATTGCTACTCAATAACAAATGGGCCTAATAATCTGCTAGGCTTCGGCCCATTAAATCAGACACACTGTTTAAATTGGTAAATCCTAGGGTTTCTTAGAAATGCAATCCTACAGTTTCTACACTCGCTCGCTCACAAATTACACAAACACCTAGGGTTTGAAACAGCAGCAACAACATGGCGACGGCAGCTCCACCAAATTCCGTCCAATGCTTCGGTCGTAAGAAAACCGCGGTAGCGGTGACTCACTGCAAGGCCGGCCGTGGCCTAATCAAGATCAACGGTGTTCCGATTGAGCACGTTCAACCGGAAATCCTCCGATACAAGGCGTTCGAGCCGATCCTGCTTCTCGGCCGTCACAAATTCGCCGGTGTTGACATGCGGATTCGTGTGAAAGGAGGAGGTCACACATCGCAGATCTATGCAATCCGTCAAAGTATTTCAAAGGCGCTTGTTGCTTACTACCAGAAATATGTCGACGAAGAGCAGAAGAAGGAGATCAAGGATATTTTGGTGAGGTATGATCGAACTCTACTTGTGGCTGATCCTAGAAGGTGCGAGCCGAAGAAGTTCGGTGGTCGTGGTGCTCGTGCAAGGTTCCAGAAATCTTACCGTTAGATTCAGAGTAATGTTTTTGTTGATTTCGTTGCTTTTGTGAGACTTTTGGTGATGTTATTTCTCTTGAAAGTTTACCTTTAATTTTGCTGTGACTGGTTTTATGATTGGATATGGATGTCTGTTGGATTATCTATGAACGTTAGTAGTATAAACGTTATTATGGCTATTAATGTTGCAATTGTAGGGCTATATGTTTTATGCATATATTATATTTGTTGGCAAATGAGTACGTGACTACATGTGATTGTGTCTTTGCTTATATGCTGAACTTTAGTGGGAAGTGCATTTGACTGGAACCAAAAAAGTTGTAGTAGTGGAATCGATGGGTGGATGTTTATGGTACTGGTTCTAGTATCATTTCGGTTGTAATTTGGGCTTAAACGTTTTAATATATGATTTCATTTCTAATTGATTATTGAAATGACATTGCATTTTGCTTTTAATGGTCTGAATTGAGTTTGATAACCTTTAAGATTAGCAGCCTATAGACATCAACATCGGCTATGTGCATATGATCTGGCATTGTTCTTTATTTGTTGAAAGCACGAGGACTATAAAAAAATACTATGGTTTTGCTGGTTATAAACTCTAGATCACAGAAATGCCGATTTGTGGTTTACCTTTAGGTAAATCCCTGTTGGGGATATGATTGAGGTACAGTGTAGAATATGCTTTGGTTGTAAGAGCTGTAGTGGTTTGAATGGTTGCAGTAATATTGTTTGTGATGTCTAAGTATATCTTTAAGTCTTTAACCAAGCTGGGTTCTAGGGTTTGTTGGTATTTTCTTTATGACTTTATGAAAGCACTTTTGGCATTTTTCATATGCTAGTTGTGCTATTTCTCACAACGGTGATGCTCGGGAACCTCATTAACCCAAAGAGATACCTTTTGCTCTATAGTTAGCTTATCAGAAATCTAGAATGCCAAAGGAATTACATGTTTTAAATACCTTGTGTTAACTTTTAAACCTCATTTTTCCTTCCGGAATTTATTGATATTGAATTATTTATATACATTTTTGCCACGTTTCACATACGAGTGTAACTAATGTGGAGTACATCTTTTGTAATCATTTTCTCACAATATCCAGCGATAGTTCCTTTTGGCACAGACTAATGATTAGATTATTGGATTACCTCCGCCCTTTCTCAACACATTTCTTTAGACAAAGACTCCGTTTTTTCCTCTTTTCGGATAGTAAACCCGGACAATTAGAAGTTGATTCAATTTTAGATACGGTTTCTGAGTTGTTTTAGGGCACTATGCTGTTTGACTATGTATTCGCTAGGGTCTTGCTAGGAATTCTAAAACCTTACCGTCCAACTGTTGTTTCATCATGAATCTTTTATGGATTAGGATCTTCTCAAATAACTTGATCCTTCATTTTTTAATTGTAATTTGAGAGGATTTAAATCCATCTTTTAAAGCTATTATTATCAAGGTTGTCAAGATCGGGATTCTACGATCGTAAGATCGGATCGAGATCGTAAGATCCAACCAAAATATCATTTTTATCTAAATATATATAAATTGATGTAGAAAACTAACAATTAGAGAAATTAATGTAACAGTAACACTTTATATTACAAAAATGATGCAATTTGTCAACAATTTTAATGAGATAATAAACATACTAAAACAAAAAGATAGTAACAATGTAGCTAGTTCAATTGCACCACTAGCCATAATATGTTTAAGAGCATATAAGCATACAAACAAAAATTATTAATCTAAGATATCAATTGGAACTTCAAACATCGTCTTTTCAACCATATAAACATCGTTTTCACTTGGTAGGATCGTGCGATCCTACGATCAAGATCGCGATCTTGACAACCTTGATTATTATTACTTCTGCTTGATCGCTGTGATCAGGTGCATTCTAATTTTGTCTTTTCAACCATTGATGATTTTCTATTTTTTATTTAAGGTAGTAAAATTTTGTGATTATCAAACTATCAGATTAGTACTCCAGTAGTTTACAGTTTTTATGAGTAAATGGTTTTAATTCCCTGTCGTGTCTTTTGAGAATAATGTCGAATAAGAAGATAAGCAATTTCATTCTCTGCTATTCGTATCATATTGAAGTATATTATCAAGGCTACTTGTTATTTGGCTATTCATTTTGTCTGAAATAAATGTAGGTTTTGGTATAATTTGGTAGCGTACTAATGTATTAACATGTCTTTGTTATAATGGTAAGATATTTCATTTTACCTATTGTCTATATTTTTCGGTCATTGGTCAATCAATTATTCAATCAATCAAATAAAGCATAACTATATCATAACCCGCAAAATTTACGAGTTAGAACATGAAAATTAATTTCATTAATTATCATTAAATTAGTTTTAGTTATCAAATTATAATTTTATTCATAGTTATATACAGTCAGAAATATGTTTTAGGATGAAGTTTATAAATAAAAAATAATATAATCTAACAAAATATTAAATTATAGATATATTGTGTATAAAATCCGATCTTAGTATTTAGTTAAGCTAGATAACTTGAAAAGTTAACCAAAACAAAAATGATAATTCATTCTAATACAACACATTAAAAAATCAATATTATAGTAGAAGTGTTAAATCCTAATTGAATATTTGAATAAAAAGTTTCAATGAGATAAATGAAGACAATAAAATAAAGTTATAACTTAAAAACTAATAGATCATGAATCATTAAAACTTTAAAACGGATCATATAGTCGTCCCTTCCACCATTAATGATTATTCAACATTTAAACTCTTTTTCGGCTTTTATTGTTATCTTATAGTTTTTGAATTTGTTTTGTTATGTTATTTGTGAAAAAATATGGTGTGTATAATGGTATATATAGTTTAGTGGATGATGAGTTAAAAACGTTGAATTTGAGAAAATTCAGTTAAGTTGAAAATTTTAAAGTAGAAAAATTAAAATAATTGCGATAAGATCATAATCTCTAATGAATAGCATTTTAACAATTAATGATTGTCAATTAACTGAATTCTCTCACAATTAGTTTATATTAGTCAACAAAATTAATAGATAGGGTAAATTACAAAAAACATCCTTGTAGTTGTTCACTTTCTCATAAAACATCTCCGAACTTCAATAATAGCAGCAGACATCCTCGTGGTTAGCAATTTTTTACAAATGACATCCTTCCGCCACGTGAAATGACCGAAATACCCTTTTAATTTTCTTTTAATCTTCAAATCTGAAATATGAAGAAAAGAGTATCTCGTTCATTTTAGATGGCGGAAGGATGCCATTTGTAAAAAGTTGCCAACCACGAGGATGTTCACTACTATTATAGAAGTTGGGGGATGATTTCTGAAAAACTGAATAACCACGAGAATGTTTTTTGTAATTTACCCTAAAATATACCTCAAAATTAATATCTATTTGTATTTTATTGTATTTGTATTTTGTAATTTATATAAATAAATTAACAATATTTAAATTTAAATATATATCACTAAATCCATCTTTTCACTAAATTTGTAATTAGAATCATCTATATTTGTAATTTGAAATTCAAAAAATTTAATTTGGTTTACTAATTGATTTACATGGGTTAATTTAGTCTTTTTAAGAGGTCTTGTCGGACATAATTGCTAAACATTCAAAGTAATTTAAATTAGTGGTCTTAATTAATTTTACTAATTCAATGAAAAGTATAAATTATGTTAGAAGAGGTAAATTTAAATTTGTTTACTCATTCTATACTTTCTCGAATAAAAAGCATCAACGTATGAATTATTTGAAAACGACTGGAATAATAGAATTTCGAATTTATAAGAAACTAGTACTCCAATTTTAGTATTTTAAGAAACCAAAAAAAAAAAACTAAATTAACTAATTAAAAAACTTCAACCTCACCCTTTTATCTCTCTAAAAACAAACAACATGACTATTAACAACGATGAACCATTAACCCCAGCCGGCCGTTTATTCACGCAACCCGCGACTCACCAAATCATCAACTGCGCTCTCGGTCTCGAACGCCCCCTCGAATACGATGCCGTTCGAACCGTTGTTTCTAATTCACTCATGATCAAACACCCTAGGTTTTCCAGCCTTTTAGTCACCGATAATCACGGCAGTGAATTCTGGCGTAAAATCGATGTCGACATCAACCGCCACATCATCCTTCATCCTGATCCTATTGGAGAAGTCAACGATGATGAGACCGCGGTCAATGATTATTTAGCTGACCTTACAGTTTCACGTCCGTTAAACACGGATAAACCGTTATGGGAGATTCATTTATTATCGGCTCATAAGTGTGTTGTGTTACGTATACACCACGCGCTTGGTGACGGTATTTCGCTCATGTCGTTGATGTTAACTTTATGTAAAAAACTCGATGATCCGGAACAAACGCCTACGATCGAACCGTTAAGTTTGTCAACTAGAAAACGTTATGAGTTACGAACGTTTGAGAAGATTTTGAGATTGTTGAAAATGATTTGGTTTACTTTGATTTATATGTTTGAGTTTACGATGAGAGCGGCGTACGTGAAAGACAAGAAGACGGTGGTTTGTGGCGGAGAAGGAATGGAGATGTGGCCGAGAAAACTGGCTACCGCGAAATTTAGAATCGATGATATGAAAACGGTGAAGAATTCTGTTGCTAACGCGGTACGTTTATTTAAAACTATTGTTATATTTTTCGTTACCAACGACATAAGTACGTCATACAATGATGCATTAGGAATGTTTATGGTGTGAGTTTAATTTGATTTGAGCGGTTGATTAAAAATCGTCCTTATGGGTTGGTCAACGAAACACGTACTACCAAAACACGAAGACCATGTTTACACGATGAAAAGTTCGTTAGTACGCTACAAGTCGTATGTGCGAGTTATTATTATTATAAAATATATATATATATATATATATATATATATATATATATATATATATATATAGATACTCCGTATAAAATGGAATTTCTATTCATATATTTTGAATAAATAATAATAAATAAATATATATTATAAACTACTAAGATGTTAATTACTATGCAAAAAGTTTATAGGTATTTTATTTTATGATTAAGAAAATAAAGTAATGTTGCTTTTAATTTATTTCTATGAAAGGAGTACGTGTTGGTCCGCTACGTACATATATATAATCCATGGGTCATGGACTCATGGATATAAAGGAATCTTTTCAATTGTACCTTTTAAATTTACTCTAAATATATTTTCAATTTCAATAATTATTTTATATTTGAAGATTTATTTTGAAGAAATCTTAGTATATTTCATAGTTGAAGTATCAATTAATTCATGATTTACATGTATAATGATCATAAGAAGCCAGTTTATATGCATAAAATTTGATGAGAGAAAAAAATTATACTTTAAGTAATTTGATATCATCATATATTTATATTTTGTATATGAGATTTTTAGTGTAGTGGTTGAAAATCAAAGAATTTTAAAGATAAACTATGATTAAAAGATACTACGAGTAGTTTTCATAAAGATAAGATATATTTTTTGAGATGGTACAATCTACAACTATGTAAATAGAAATTTGTATTCCATTTTTTCATATATAGTCCTTTATTAAAATTAACTACAATGAACACCCCTGTGTTATGTCAATTTTTTTTCAAATTGATCCTTTTGAAGTGTAAAATGTCAATTTTATATTTTTACATTTGTGTTTCTTCATACATATAGCATGTAATATCATAACGATTTATTGATCTTTGATAAGACAATCATGTATATAACATATTATCGAATTCAGACGATAAATGATGTTCTTTTTGGCGTGATATCATTCGGGCTATCAAAATATTTGGATCATCGGTCACCAGATTGTAAGATTTCTAACAAATCATGATTCAAATTCGTTCTTCGTGTTTAAATAAGTGATATATTTCGTCTTTCCTAGCTCTTGAAGAGGGACTCCAAATCACTGGTGTCGCATTAGTGAATCTAAGACCATCACCAGGACTTCAGGTCACTAATCTCAATTATCATATGGTAGTCATGTGTTCGACTTTTTAGAGTTTGATATAATTCGTATTTTTATCAGGATATTAAAGAGTTGATGAAGAAAAATGCAGGGTCAGGTTGGGGAAATAAATTTGGTATTATGCTCCTACCAGTTTACTATCATAAAAATGGCTCTGATCCTCTTCGGTATTTACAAAGAGCCAAAATGATGATTGATAGAAAAAAGTTGTCTTTAGAGGCCTTTCTATCATACCAGATTGGATACTTTGTTATGAAATATTTTGGAGCAAAGGTGAAATCATATTATATCCTTTTTACCTTTTCTTGATTATTGCATTTTAATTTAAGATAGTATATCTAGTTGAGATCTGGCTAATGATTTCTATCTTTCAATCTTGTGTCTGTAGTTTGCAAGCTTGATTAATTACAGGGTAGTTTGTAACACTTCTTTCACGGTTTCAAACATTGTTGGCCCGAGAGAAGAGTTCATGGTTGCTGGCATTCCTGTTACGTACATCAGAACAACTTCGTCTAGTTTATCCCATGTACGATTCTCTAATTATAGATAACAAATGGCTTAAATTTGTAACAAAAATGTGTACTTACTATAGTTGCGTTGAAATTGAATTGCAGGCTATTACAATGCATATGGTGAGTTACGCAGGAAAGGCAGATATGCAAATTTTAGTTGCTAAAGATCTTATTCCTGACCCTGAAAATTTAGCAAAATGTTTTGAAGATGCATTATTGGAAATGAAAGAAGCTGCAGAACAAACATGACAAAGATCCCTTCAAATTTCTACAAGATTTTGTTGATAGCTGATATGCATAGAAAAGTAGTCTGAATATAAGGGATTCAATATTCTTTGATACATTGCACCCATATGACATATTATAGTCACTTGACAAAAGGACCGGATTATGTCAACAATTGTACTGGTGTATGTTATATTTAGTTGACTCGAAGCCTCTCTTGGTCATGGGTTCAACTCTCGTTGTACACATTAATATGATAGTTATGACTTAGTATTTTACTAAAAAAAAAAGCTTTAACTCCAATGATAAATAAAATTAAAACTTTTTCTTTATGAAAAATAAAAACTACACTCTGTGACTTTGAAAAAGTAATTTATTTATTATTTATTATAATAATAAATATAATAAATAATAAATGGGTCCAAAACCACCAAGATAGAACTTTGAACCTTTTGTAGTACATGAAAATATGGCTTTGAATTTGATTCTCGTTATGCCATACGGAATATTATTCTTTGTACAGAATTAGGATTAAATAAATAAAAATGCCATTCATTATATTATTATAATTAAGATTATAAATTATAAATAAAAGAGTGAATCAAGATTATAAATTTGTGAACCCAGTTACATATTATTAGGAGAATACCCGCACTATGCAGCAGTGAAAAATAGCAAATGAAATTATTGCAACTCACAACTCATAAATTCGAACATGGACATTTATCTTTCGACGAATGTAGTGAAATTGTTCATAACACATATTTTTGTTATAATCCTAAATATTTCCAGGTCAATTTGAAAGTTATGAATATCTACTTGTACGTTTACATAATCCAGTTGAAAAGGTAAACCGAAAGGTTCTTTAATAATAATTAAAAGGTAAATTGAAATGTATAAGTCGTATGTGTTCGTTTATTACCATATCCAATAAAGTCAAAATCCATTTATATAATAGAGAAAATATTACTAGAGTACAGTATATTTTGAAAAAATAAAACTACAAATGAAAATGCGTCACGTGTATAAAAATCCATTTACCTCCAAGATCTTAAAAATTAACTATCTCACCAACGGCAAATCGAAAAATTATGAAAATTACACCATAAAATTCAGCGTTTTCTTCTCTTCGATTAGACATGTCACAAGGTATACTTTCGACAAGTTTCTTTTTTTTTTCTTTTTTTTAGCAGAGTTTAGGGTTTAGATTTTAGTAGGATTTAGAGTTTAGGATTTTATAAAGCGTTTAGGGTTTAGGGTTTAGGGTTTGGGGTGGGGTTTAGGGTTTGATGGATTTTACAAATTACTAACACATATGTTAACATGTTGCGTTTAGAGTTTAGGGTTTAGGGTTTTGCAAAAATTTCTAAACTTTAAACCCTAAACCATAAACGCAACATGTTAACACATGTGTTAGTAATTTGTAAAATCCACTAAAAAACGAAGAAAAAAAACTCGTGGAAAGTATATCTTGTGAGATGTCTAATCGAAGAGAAGAAAACGCTGAATTTTATGGTGCAATTTTTATATTTTTTCGATTTGCCGTTTGTGAGATAATTAATTTAAAAAAGTATATGGATAAATGAGTTTTTATATACATGATATAATTTCATTAGTTCTCCATACTTTAGATAACTATCGTATTATCTCTTATATAATAGTTAATAGATGAATTATCAAAGACAAAAAAATTTCAACATTTCATTTGAGGGCAAAATAGGAATTTTCGATCATAATTAGTTTAAGGCATCAAGTCACATGTGCAAATGGTTTATAATATTGTATAGTTGGGTGTGTTTTGATCAATTTCACAAATGTATATCCGTTGATTGGATTATATACACACTTTTTACTAAAGATTACAACTTTTGTTTATATAAAATTAAATTGTTACGAATATACGCATAAAAAATCTAGGATAACAAACGACAAAGCGCAACTATATTTTTTTTTTAAATATCGATTTTACTCGATCGAAACAGATACATGGAAGAAATGAATCATATATTTAGATTTACTTATTAAATAGTATTGCTTTGATGTTATCTTATAGTGTTTTTTTATAATTGTATGTGTCAGGTGTACCTAGTTGGTTACTTTTATTAATTTTTCACAATTACATTGATATTTAATTAAATTTTAGTTAATATGGAGTAATTAGATATTCAGATCAGAGCATGTGGAGTTGGCAACGTTTTGTCGTCGTTCACCGTCGAGAATGCTGCTCGGCAACATTCACCCACTCCGTCACACCGTTCCGGACGACGTTCAAGAGCGACGTTCGGGACAAAACGTTGTTCAAACTATTTTTGTTAATTACTCCAACGACTATTGATGCGTGTTAAATAGTGATTAAAAATAACAAGTTTTAATTGATTGGAAATACTAAAGATAACTTTAACACAACCAGACAAGACTACTTGTTCGTATTATAGTATAACTTTGGTAAGACTGAGTCGAACCACAAGGAATCGGTGTAAATTAAAATAATTAATTAAACCTAATTTTTACAAATTACAAATAGATAAGTGGTGCGTTTTAGTTCCGTACGAACGTTTTGTAATAAGAAAACTAATTAAATTGTAAACAACTGCGTTGCCGTAAACCACACATAAACATGTTGTAAGTCGAATTCCATCTTACGGGCATGTCCCAATTAGGGGTTAAAAAGATGGAATCCGTTTCCTTACATAATCTCATATAATGTTTGTATCTAGCCTTACCCGAACAAAATATATCTTGTAACATAATTTTATACGCGTTTTTACTACGCTTATTTCTTGAACCGCTAGTCCGTCTTGCACAACCAAGTTAATGATGTGTGCAACACATGTACTGTGGTAGAAAATGCATTTCAAAGGTGGTTCATATTTTAGTATTAACCTTTGAACGGCGTTTGTATTATTACTCGCGTTATCAAACGAGATTGAAAAAACCTTTTGTTCTATTTTAAACATTTTCATTACATCTCGTAACATGTAAAATAAGTTTTTACCCGTGTGAGGATAGTCAAAGTTTTCAAAAGCAATGGTACGTTTCATCATTTGCCAAGTTGCGGGATCAACCCAATGTGCGGTAACACAAAGGTACGAACCGGGCAAACCATGAGGAGCCGACCAAACATCGGTTGTTAATGATACACTTGTATTTAAGTTTTCAAAACCGATTATTAGTTGACTTTTAGCATTTTTCCACAATTTAAGAGCATCACGTCTAAGAGTAAGACGACTTACATGATTATATCGCGGTTGAAGAGTATTTTGAATGACCCTAGTAAGCCGAGGGTTGTCGAAGTGGTTGAACGGCAAAGCTTCTTGAATCACAAAGCCGGCAAATGCTTCTCGACACCGTTCCGCTTCGTATGTAAAAATACCCCCATTCCGTGACATTGTTGCTTGACTTGACTCGGGATTACTTTTGACTCCATCACAATACTTTGTAGCATGTGATTTCAAAGTAGAGTTGGAGTCGGCTTTCAAAAATTTCCTGCAACGTTTACAAAATGCCTTAGTGGAACCATCCGACAATAACACTTTGTCGTAATTACACCAAATCTCGGAATTTCGTTTGGTTACCAAAACTTGAACAATAGTTGGTGCATTTGAAGAACCAACACCGGCGGAAGTTGAAGAAGATTGAGTGTCCATTTTGATAGCATTTTGAGAGCGTTTTGAGAGGGGTAGAGAATTTTTTGAGAGTTTCGTACGTAAATCGTAAGCGTTTTGAGTGTTTAAAGACTAGAATTAGCAAGATTGAGTGTTGTGACTAAACTAAACCCAAGGTATCTATTTATACTAGTTTTAGGATGGCAAAATGGTAAAAAAAACACCAAAACCCCGCTCCAAAACGGTAACAAATGGCTATATTTCCAAAACCCCAAAAACCGGTTCCAAACCAGTTTTTAAAATCGGTTCTTCAAACCGGTTCGGGTAAAACCGGTTACAAACCGGTTCGCCAACGGTAAACTCCAAACCGGTTTCCAAACCGGTGGTTTTTATAAAAACCGAACCGGTTTTTATAAAAACCGGTTTCAACCGGTTTCGGGTTCGGTTTCAGGTCGGGACCCGGTTTTTTTGGTCAACTTTACCAAGCAAGCTGTCGGCCTTACACCAGACAATCTGGTATCAAGGTACAATGGGCACCACCCCATGCAAATGCTCCCACCATTATCTTGGTTCCCCAAATTCTATTGGTCCACGTAAGATGTCCAACCAGGCCTCCAACGGATCCCTGATCCGACGGTTCTCCATGAGCCACGTGTCCAGATCTTAACGGCTCATGGGAAACCCTCACCACCCTATAAATATAAGGTGAATGTTCATCATTCACCTCGAAGCACCTTCAAAAATCACAAAAACCCTAGCCGTAAAGATAACCATTCATCTTTTCGACCGATTCATTCCACCCTTCGCTTTGTTCTATACGAGTTGAAGGGTCACCCACGTAATTCACGGAGAGTAACGAATCGAATCGGGCCAACGCACTCAAGCTTAACTTTTATGCTTGATCAGTCACCATCATCCATTTTAGTCATTCTCACTGTGGACGCTTCCGCTGTCTTCATCATCGCTGAATCCCCTTGCTATTATTATAGTCTAGGTATAATATATGTAACATGAGTTGTACGTTGAGTTGTTTGATGATTTATCATATTGAAGACTCCTATATTTAGCATGAGCTAAAGGTGACTTATATATATAGTTATGATATTTTTTTAATCAAATAACTTAATTGAATGTAGGTATCTGAAATGTAAATGTGAAAAAGCTGAAACAACATGTATTGATAGTTTGATCATAAAATATACAAATTGAAGCAGAAGATTTTTTGTACATTTTTAGCTTCATATCGAAAAAAAGTAACATCATATGTTAAGGGAATTTCAACCCCTTACATATTTAAAATTAGCTTTCATGTATAAGTTTGACTTTGCTTCTCCATAACTAATTACACTATTACAATTTTTTTTTATAAAACGGCAAACCGGTTGATCTCAAGTTACACTATTACCTTAGTATAAATGAGTCACTAAGGAAAAAAAATACTTCTAATGTCACCGGAAGAATTAACATGTAATAATAATAATAATAATAATTAAAAAACTTTGTATTATCATGTTCAATTTGAAAGTGACTAACACAATATAGTTATGGTATATTTTATTCAATTTTGAGAAACTACATACAATGGTATTGATAATTTGATATATTCAAATGTAAGTATATATATTCTGATACTCCGTATGTTATTTTTTATATTCAACACGCGCGTAATTAGTCTTAAAAAGGGAGAAATAGTCAATTACTATTATAAACTTTTACATATATTATTAAGCTATAAAAAATTTAAGGCCACATACAATTAGTTAAAAATTAATACATCATAATTAGTTTTAGTTACAAAAAATATAACATCATACTGATTTAATTATTTTTATAATTGATGTAGAACCACGTTATAATGATGGATATTAAAATATCGATTACGATTGATTTGATATAATATATAAGTGAAAATAAAGCAGGGGTTTTGGTTGATAGGTTATAATTTTTATTACAAAAGCAAACTTAGTTTTTTTTTTGCGATATAACAGGATGGACCATTAACTCAAACTTTGACTTAACCCGACTAGAAAAGTTAAACTCATTGACTGTTCTAACTTAACAAGTTGACGGGTTAGAAGTGTCGCCCTAACCAGTTTATTTACTTGTTGGTTTCGTATCGAGTTTCAAGTCGTGACGAGATCGTCATAGCGAATAGTAAGAAAATGATATACTACATACTACTATATTCTCAATTATACGAAGATATGTTAGATATATATATTTTTACACATAATTTTTTTGTCGCGCTACATCGTGCGGCAGTAGGCTAGTACTACATTAACCAAACTTTTTTGTCGCGCTACATCGTGCGGGCAGTAGGCTAGTACTACATTAACCAAACCAAGACGTAGAGGAAAATATGAGCAGTCAAGAAAGTTTGATCTCTTAATTGAGAAAGTTTTCATCACATTCAAGAAAGTTTGATCTCTTAATTGAGAAAGTTTTCATCACATTCGTCTCCAAGCTCGTCACATGAAGCAAGCTAGTCACAAATCGCATTCACAAGATTTGCAGGAAGCTTGAAATTGACAAATTAAAGTGATGTCGGAGTTTCCTTGTTTTGCTTCAGAAGTTTGCAAAGTCCATCAAATTGAAAAATGGAATGGTTTACAATTGTAAACTCTCTTAATATTTTTTTCACATAAAACAATTAACTACATATTATGTTGCGCTTCATCACCAATGTGTATAGGATATGGGGTGACCCGTAGCAGGGGTATCTTAATTTTGTTAACCCGCATAAACAAGAAATACAGTAAAAAATGCAATTTTTATAAGAAATTTATACTGAGTATAGCGAAAGTACCCGTAGCGGCTGCTACTCATACCTTCTACCTGGCTCCGCCCCTGCTCATAAACATGGAAAAATAATAACTACCCGTTTCTTGTTTGAAAGAAGTTTTCCGATCGCAATCGTGGGGAATTGTTTTGTTGGTTAGAAATTTTTTGTGAATTGTAAGTGAAAAAAGATAGAAATTTTGTGTATATAATTGTGAAAAAGAAGTATGAGAAAATGTAGTTGTGTCTATATAATTGTGAGAAAGAAGGTTAAATTGTAGTGTGGAATAAGGTTGTTTGAACTAGATATATATATATATATATATATATATATATATATATATATATATATATATTTATATATATATATGTATATATATGTAATTTTAATGAGAACACCTTAAAAATAAGAACGGCTAAAAACGCTTCATAATCACACAACTAATCAACAAAATCATTAGAATCACGCTTATACATCTCAAATATGTGTAGAAAAATAGATGATCACTATCATAAATGCATAAAAATTGAAAAAATGATTGATGCACAATTATAGAGATAAATTATAGAGATAATTGTGCATCAAGCCTTTTTTCAATTTTTGTGCATTTTTAGAAATTTGCATTAATTTTTTATTTGCATATTTGAGATGTACGAATGTGTATCTAATGATTTTATCATGAGTAATTGTGAATTTGAAGCGTTTTTAGCCGTTATTATTTTTAAAGTGTTCTCATTTGATTCAAACTATATATATATATATATATATATATATATATATATATATATATATATATATATATATATTAAAACAACGGGTATATATCCGTTGAAAAATGGCTATATATATAATTGTTGAAAAACGGATATTTATATATATATCTATTGAAAAACGGCTATATATATATATATATTAAAGCAACGGGTATGTATCCGTTGAAAAACGGCTACCTATATATATATTTGTTGAAAAACGGCTATTTATATATATATATATATCTATTTATCTGTTGAAAAACCCACAAAAAAAATGAAAGAAAAAAGTTCTTCAAAATTATATCATGTGAAATATTTAATCGAAGAGAAAAAAACGTTGATTTTTACAGTGCAATCTTTATAATTTTTTAACTAACCGTTTATGAGAAATCTAATTTTTAAAAACGTTGAGAAAAATGTGAGTTTTATTAAATGACTTTTGTGCCCTTACAGATGAAGCTCTTTGAGTGGTTCCTCCACTCACAATTTTTCTAAAACACAAGTGCATGTTTAATAGAAAGTGACTTTAATCACATTTTATAAGATTAATAATGTGAATAGGTATCCTACTCCTTTACGCGGGCACTCTGCTAATTAGGGGTGTTCACTCGGATCGATTCGGTTTTTGGAAAAAATCGAATATAATCGAATATTTCAGCTTTTTTTTTAAATTTTCAAAACCGTTTGGTTTCGGTTTCTATATGATTCGGTTTTTCGATTTCGGTGGTCACTTATCGGTTATTTCCATTTATAACCGAATTTTACACTGAGTTTATTAAAACTTTGGGCTATAATATTGAACAAAAAATGTAAATTTTGTAAGGGTATGAAATTAAACACGCTAAACTACGCATAATTATACGTGAAAGAATAAGTTGAATACACAATTTAATGATAGAAATAGTAGATTATGTATGTATTTTAAAGTTTGTGAGTCGGTAACATCATTAAAAAACTTAAATTAATCTATAAATCTGCATAGTAAATATAAAACAAATATATCTAATCAATTAGTAATAAAATATCGGTTCATTTATTAACAGTTAGGTTTTTAGGTAAAATCTGAATTCAATAAAATAATCGGTTATTACATTATCAAGATATAAACCGTTAGTTTCGCATTCGGTTCGATTATTTCAATTTTCTCGAATACAATTCAATTTTTCGGTTATATGCTCACCCCGATTTTATGGGTGTGTTTGGCGAAGAGCTTTTAAGAGCTTTTTTGTGACAACCGGCACTTAGGCGTATTTATTACCCCAAGCTTGATTATCATTACTGGTATTTAGTTCGTAATAGGGCTAAGTACAGTAAAATTTGTATATTATATATACACACACACGTAATAAATTGTAATTACGCTAAACGATCGGAAGGATTCCGACACTATAAATACGGACGTTGGTGAAAAATATTTTCTTAATTAACGTAACTATATTAAATAATCGTTATTTAACTTATATTATCACGATCATATAGCAAACGTTATACGTTTCGTATAAATCGCACCGTACGCGACGAAAACGCGCAAATCGCGCCCGACAATCGAACAAAACTCGACTTATATTATAATAACTTAAAATGAAATATTTTAAATAAAACTTCAATCAAAACTTACGCGAATAAATCATTAATGAAAAATTGGAATAATAAACGTTTATTGTTTAAACGAACGACGAAACGAACGGGTAAACGAGCACCGCGCATAACGTAAACTTGGGGAACAAAATTTAGGCAAACCACATCCTTGTGGGCCCCCCTAAAACCAGCCACTCTACACCATACCTCCCTCTCCCTCACTCTACACCATACCCCCTCACTCCCTCATTCACTTTCACACTCAACCATTCTCCCATCTTCACTCAATCTCTCCCAACCTTTTCTCCCCTCGCTTTCTGCGATTTCCAGCAGGCCACATCACTACCACAAGCCACCACAATCACCACCATAAACCACCATAGCACCACCATTTCGGTTTGCAAGAAAACGCAAGAAAACGAGCTCACGACTTCCATTTCTTCGTGCTTTCATCATCTTCTTTGTAAGGAACTTCATCCCCCTTTTATTTTACTTGGAACATACTTATAAACATGTTATAATGTCTAATTAACAAGATCATGTCCAAAAACAAAGTCGAAAAACGTTTTTACAAACACAAAATGTTAACAGTTTTCTGGGCAGAATCTTAGCCCGACTTCAAGGAGGAGTTTCGTACTCAAAACTTAATGAAAATGGACGATTCAAAAGACAAAAATTAAGTTTAAGGTGTTAGCTTTCAGATCCAAGTAGTTTTATAATTTTTTACACCGTTTGATACCCGAAAATGATTTTACAAAAACATGTCGCTAGGCTGTCTCGGGTGACAGATTTTTGTGCCAACTTCTCGAGTTCATAACTCGATCTACACAACTCCAAACGACATGAGGTTTTCGCCTAAACCTCACTAAATGTGTTGGCTACAAAAAGTTCTCTATGGTCTTGATTGAAAATACACGGATTTTTCCAGAAAAATAGATCTTTGAACTTGTGTCCAGATTGGTCAAGATTGAACCTCAGAGGACAAATGGAATTATTAAAAATACTTAGACTTATCCAAAAATTCTAGAAAAATTACTTAAAGTAGCCAAGATATAGGAGAACAACTGGTATTTTTCTTGGATTTTATCACGACACTTTGACTAGTCAAAACAAGCCACAAAAAACGTACAAAAACTGATGAAATAAATCCGGGGACTGTTTTGACATATAATTGAGAACGATACTTTCGGGATAACCATACAACGCAACACTAATTTTTATAAGTCCTAAAAACATATTTAAGAGTTATGTAAAAGTTTCGGGTCAAACCGAGCACGTTTGACCAAGTTCCCGAACACGAAAACACATCAGGCCCTCTGTGTCGCAGATGGCCCAAAACCATTGCGACACAAGCCCCCGTGTCGCAACCTTTTTAAACCAGCAGTACTAACTTGTGTCGCAACTTGCGACACAAGCCTAGTGTCGCTAGACAAGCAGTATTAACTTGTGTCGCCATATTTACAACGTACAGTATTAACCTGCGACACTAATTTCCTGTGTCGCACACTTATTTAAAATCACGATCTGCGACACAAATTCTTGTGTCGCACAATTATCTAAATTTCACTCTTTGCGACACTACATCTGTGTCGCAGCACTTCTCAGCGACACAACCCTTGTGTCGCGTAAAACAGTCTGATTGAAAAACATATTGTTCACTAAGGATCGTTTTCGCGAAACAACAACTATACTATATACGACACTACCCGTACACACAATACCTATACTCTTATAAGTACACAACGAAACCAAACATAATAATAATATCTTCTGGAATTATTATCACAAAGCGTTACCAACGGGCCGTACACGTTTCCAAAACACACATGATAAACAAACTTTGGACATAACTAGTTGAGTGGACAACTAGCATGGATGATCTTTTGAGACATCTACTTACTTATAACCTTATGCGTTTAGGGCGCTAGAAGGTTAATTTTGGGAAACACTTGTTTACTATTTGTAAACACTCTGTACAAGACTCAGGTGAGTCTCATAGCTCCAATTTTACTTTTACTGTTTTACTTACTTTGGGGTGAGATTACACTGCTTTGTTTTTATGAACACAAGTACTATGAAAACACTTATACGGATTGCATGGCTAAACTGAACCAAACTACGATGGTCTCCAACAAATATCATAGCCCGTTAATACTAAGCGCGAACATTATGGATAGATCTATCGGGAACTGACAGTCCGCCGTCCGGGGTTAGTCGCTCTAACTACTATACGGACGCATAATAATTCGTATTTCGAGTGTACTGGTTTATACACTTAACTGGAGACACCAACTACGGTTAAGCTTCGAACTATGAGCCCATGTCAATAGTATACTATGATTTACTTAGGCATTCGTGCTACTACGATAACTTTGAAATCTTGTGGTTCATACTATGATTTTAACTACGTAAACCTATGAGCTCACCAACATTATTGTTGACCTTTTAGCATGTATTTCTCTGGTACTCAGCAGCAGTAGGGTTGCCCACAGGATTGCTTGCTAGCTCGAGTCGCATGCATTATACGTATATGAAGATTTTCTTACATTATTTTGGTATAATCGTTATGTACTAGAATCTTCGGACTAGATGCGAATTCTAAGAAATCTCGCTTTCTATTGTAAACTATGTAATTTGTGAAATGTATTTTCAAACGTCTCATATAGAGTCGTTTGCTTTACCTTTGTGCAATGATTACTTGATTAGTCGCGGCCCCACCCGTCTTCTGCCGCACAGTAAATTTGGGGGTGCGACATTTTTGAAGCTTTAGCTTTTAATTTTCAAATTGAAAAGCTCTTTATTTCTAAAAGTTTCGTTTGGATAAAAGAGCTTTGAGCTTTTTTTTTTTAAAGCTCCAAAAAAATTGTAAATGAAAAGCTAATCCTACAAGCTTTGAAAATTGAAAAGAGCTTTTAGTTAATATATTTATATGATTGCACTCGTCATTTATATGAGACTAGTTAGTTTATCGGCACTAGTATAGTATTCCAAATGTTTTTTCGAAGTTATTGTCATTTTTATTTTCAATAAATTAATAAGGAATTAAACCTAGTTAATTATTAACAACCTGATGACCTGACGTCCCTTTAAATATTAGAAACACTTTTTAAAATAACGATGGACATATTCATATTAATACTACACGAAATATAGTATGTAATATATTAACTCATAATCATTTTTGTATCAAATCAAATATTTAATACATATACATAAATTTTAACATTAACAGGTGATATTTGAATCATTATCATTTTTCTTACACTAAAATATTATTTGTCAAATTTATATTTAGTTATATTTATTATTATTTTTATATTCATATACACATATACTGTACATATTATTTCATATTATTATTATAAAGTAATTTCATATTTGAAACTCCTACATTTAGCAACTGCTAAATCACTGTGTGAGCAATAGTGCCATGAATAGTGATTTTTTTTATTTTTTGAAGTGTGTTTAATTATAAATAAAATTCATATACATAAAAAAATCATTTCAATTAAATATGTATTTAAAGTTAAGTATTGTAGGTTAATATATTTTAGTTATTGTTATAGAATTATATATTCTTGAAAATTCATATACATGTATCTTATATAAAGTTCTAAACACCTTATTAATACATGTGTTGTTTTAGCATTTTAAATACTTCATTCGGTATAAAAGAGAATAATAAATTTAATATCGATAGGTTTTTCTTAAGATTATAAGTGTCGTCATTATTTTATCAATTTTTTACAAATTAAAGATGTGTTGTTATTAAGTGCGATATTGATAATATGAAATCAAATCTTACCTTAAATATTATATCATTTTTTGTTTATGTCATAAACTTTATGTAAAGAAAAAATATTATTTGACAATGAAAAACAAACATATTAAAATATGAAATATAAGTTGAAGAAAAATTTACTATTTAACTTAATCATTTCTTAAATTGTTAGGAGAAATGTTACATGTTACTATTAAGGTAAGCTACGATTCACAATTTATTATATATTGTAACTCTTAAATATTTTATTTCATATTAAATTCTCTTTTTTTAGAAAATTACCGCTGCAACGCGTGGGTAAATAATACTTGTTATAACTATTAACTATACATATTTTTTATAATGTTACCTTAATTATAAGAAAATGAATATGTTAACAAAATTATAAATAATTTAGTTATTTATATTATATTATTATGAGTTATATACGTTAAATATATATATACCATTTAATTTAATTTAATTTTATCATTGTCCTTTATTGTCATTTTACTCATTTCAATTACAACTACAACTACTTACCAAACACATTTAGAAAAATATATCTACCGCTTACAGCTTCAATTAAAAATTACAGCTTACAGCTACAGCCTACAACTACAGCTACAGCCTACAGCTCGTTTTGCCAAACATACCCATATATAAGGATTTCATAGTTTCCTGGTCTTTAACAATAAAGAATGCAAATTACTAATATACCTTTTAATTGTTTACAACAGTTAATGCAATGTTACAATCATTTAATGCATTAAATTATTACCTTTTTGTAACCTCATTGACAATATCAGAAATTTGTATCGGGAAATAAAGCACATTCATTGAATACTTGTATTCCTATATTCATCCACATCTGCTCAAAATTATCTAATGTATGAGGTTAATTAAAAACATGAAGCCACTTCTATACAACTCAACAAGAATTAAGATATCAAGGATCTCAAGGTTTTTTTTTTACGAATGTGGGTTGTGAGGCCATAACATATTACTGCCCCACCTCCTAGAGATCTATATCCGCAAACGTCTCTAGCTTTACCCATAAATGAACCGATACACGCATCACCATCCTTTCTCAGCTCTATTTTCCATTCTTCTAGTAACTATATTATGATGAGACTCGTGTCGTGAGGAAATATGCTCCAAAGGTTACCGATTACAATCGGTGAACCGGCAACGATATAATCAAGTGAAGCGCCAATGAAACAACCTACTTTATCAGAGTACGTATCTACCATTTAACTCCAATTCAGCGGAAACGTCTATATTATAACCTTCTCCAAAAGCATCACGCAATTCTAGTCTCTTATACTTCATTCCCTTACCTGAGTTGCACAATTATTAAAAATATTTGGGTCAGCTATAAAGCCTTATGAGAATCACGATTTTTAAAAAAATATTTATAAAACTTTTTAAATAAATCATTTAACTAACAATCTGTAATACCACTTTGTCACCTAAGCAATATAGACTAGTCCAACAAGCCATTTAATTTCAATTTCTACTTTTTCTTTTATAAACAATTTTATGGCAAACCATAGTTTTACACATCTACCATTTTTCTCTTTTTCACTTTTTGATGGCAAACCGTAGTTTGCTCTTATACATAGCCCACTATTTGTTTCTTCGTCCACTGTTTAGTCGCTATTTGTTTCTCCGTCCACTGTTTAGCCCACCTTTTATGCAATTTTATTATTATTCATATATTGGATAATCAGTACGCTTAGTGACGATTTTTGTTTTCACATTATCGAGACATTTATTAAGCAATAAACAATTTATAAACACATTGTAGCATAAAAAATATTGAATAAACAATTTATAGAATAAGTGCAACCCAGTAAAAAGTCACGTGAAACTCACCTCATATATCGATTCTCCATTATACAAACATCGAATGCTCATGATGACCATGAACAATAATCACTCTAGCATATAAAATTAACTTTTCTCGGCTTACTTGCTACACATCTGCGACCCCTTTTTGTTTATGTTCTTTTTTTCTTAATTTTTTTTTCCAAGTAAAACTCAAAGAGGTAGTATATATAATCAATAAGTAACTAATTTGATTCTACTATAATTCTGTTATAATGTATCCCATAGTTTACGTACGATATTTATCCAAATCTAAATTTCTAAATTTCTAATATAACTCAACTACCATTCTCAATATTGTTTGGATACACATTTACATTAAATCCCCTCTATTTTTCTCTTTATTATTCTAAACCCCTCGAGATTTAATTAAACACAACTAAATATACACAAAAATATATCTCCAAAAATTAGGTGTTACAGCCAACTGGAGTGTATGCTCCATTTAGCTTTAAATGCTCCATTTAGCTTTAACAACCCACTACAGCAGTCCATTAAAAGGGATGCTACGCAATTACTTATATTTTTGAGTCTACTCTCTCGCATATATTTAAAACCTATAATATAACGTTGGTGCATAAATGTGTGTCAGTAAGTTAGTCAACGTTTGTGTCTGTCAAAGTTATTTAGTCTGAGTTTGTGAAGTGTTAAGTTTGTATATTCGAGTCTGTAAATGAAAAATGAATATAGAAAATATACAAATGCAGATTGCGACACTAAGCTAGTGTCGCAAGAGTCGGCAACTGCGACACTTGACTAGTGTCGCAGGTAGGTCAGGTTTGTCTATAAATAGGAGCATTATGTTTCATTTTAAAAGAGCCTTTTTGCATATAGAGAGAGAGAGGGGGGGACGAGTTAGAGAGAGAGGTAGAGGGTGAAAGTGATTATAAACGTTTATATTTCAATTGTTAATACAAAGAAAACATTATAGAGAATTTCTGTGATTCGTTTAATACGTTCAATACTTAATCGTTTGGATTCCGCACTTACGATTGAGATACGATCTGATAGATCCTGAGATAAAGGACCTACAAAGTGGTATCAGAGTCATGAATCAGTTATTCGTCAGTTTTAGATCGTGTTATTGTTCGTTTTTCGTTTTGGTTCGTGAAGGTTTTAAGGGATTAATCCTTGTTTCCGGGTTTGATTGCTTGAAGATTGCGTTTTCTGGAGATTTCATTCGACTTGGGGTTTTCAAAATTTGTTAGGGTTACGAAATTTTTTGATTTTTAGGGTTTTAGATCTGCTGCTTTCGCGACGTGTGACACTAGACTTGTTTGCGATACTTGATACTTAGTGATTTAGGGTTTTTGCGACACTTGTTCTTTGATTTCTGATTGTTTATTGTGACACTAGGGTGCGGCACTTAATCTAGTGTCGCCAGTGGGTTTTGTGCGGCACTACATTGTGACACTTTTCCTGCGACACTAAAAAAAGTCTTTTGGCGGGAAATTTTTCGCATTACCAAATTTTGTTTTTAAGTTTAAAAGTTCTTAATTTTGGTTTTGAAAAAGTTTCGTTTTACTCGGGCAGTTTTCGATATTTTCGAACCAAGTTTTGGAGGGAAAATTCAAAAAGGGATAAATTTGAAAACTCGCCATTCAACATCTGGGTGTTTGTGATTTGGTAAATTTCTGGTTTAAAGATGTCTCTTTATAAAACTCTTATGAATTACAATAGTGTAGTTGGTAGTGAGAGTAAACCTCCTATGTTTTCACCAAATACCAATTATGCTACGTGGAGATCTGCGTTCGAAGCCTTCATATCTTTTAATGATCCAGATATGTGGAACTCACTAGTTGAAAGATATGAAAGACTAGTAGTTGGAGAAAAGAATTTGGTAGCATCACCACAAAAGACTGTTAAAGGCATGACACCCGAGGAGAGAAAAGCTTGAGATACTGAAAGGAAAACTCATGCAGCAATTATCAAATGTTTACCAAAGGAAGTTCAAGAAATTTTCAAACATTATGATATTGCATATGATCTCTGGAAGGCCATCGAAAAAAGATGTGGTGGATATGAAAAGTAAAAGAAACGTAAATTGGAACTTGTCAAGGAACAGTTTGACACATTTGATTTACTCTTATGAAAAACTTTTCAAAAGATACTCCCAACTTGTAAGTGAATTGGCTGATGGAGGAATAGTACTTAATAATGGAGAAGTAAATAAGAAGTTATTAGGTGCATTACCTAAGGATTGGGATACCAAGGTGAAGAGTTTAGAACAAGATCCAGAAATTGAACTCGTGGATTTGAAAGATCTCATTGATAAATTACAGGCGTATGCTCTTGACATGAAGAAGAAAGCAAAAATGTCAGAAGCTAATATTCAAAATCCTAATCTGAATGATACTTCCAGATCTAATTCTAATTCAGCTACATCTATTTCTGGAAGCACTTCATATGCTTCCTATACTTCTCATATAGCTCCTTCAAAGTCTCCTAAGGAACATGCTGCTATCTTTACAACTTTCCTCCGCTCTTATGAGAACTTCCTCAACAAGAAGACTAGTACTCTGAAGCTTAGAGTAGAGGACTTCAAACAGATTGATCCCGATGATCTGGAGCAAATGGACATTAAATGGAGTATGACCATGATAACCCAGAGAACCAAGAAGTTTCTTCAGAAATGGGTAGAAAAGACTTGGACGATGATGGTGATACGGGTCTTGGTTTTAACAAAACCAAGGTGAAATGCAAAAGCTGTCAGCATCATGGACACTTTGCTAAGGAATGTGTGAAGGAAAAATATCCCTCATCTGGATTCACTACACCTTCAGTTCCCGATACTCCAGTGAAGAACATAACATCACAGGCGTTGGTGGTGTATAATCAAGGAACGTTTGATTGGAATGAACATGAAGAACATGTTCAACACAGTGCGCTCATAGCAAAGATACATGAGGTAGAAACAAAACCTGTTTTTAAATGCTTATCTTGTAGATGCTTAACTGGTCAAAACAACAACTTAAAGGGTGAAATTGAAAACTTGCAATCAAATCTTGAAAACTTAACGCAGGCAAACAAAGTTTTGAAAGAAAACGAACTTCTTTTTGATAAGAAACTCAATGCTTGTCAAATTGAGATTAGAGATTTGAAATGTAAAATCTATAATCAGCAAGATGAAATAAATATTTATTTAAAGCAAATATCTTTACTTAAAAAGGAACTTGCTGAATCTCAATCTGAAGTTTTTGATTTAAAACGTAAAATTTCAAACTTTGCAAGTTCATCCATAGTGTTTGATCAAATTCTGGATAAGCAAATGACGAATACAAAGAGTAAGGCAGGTCTCGGATATACCTCCGTACCTCCTCCCGCTAATTATTCGCCTATGCCTAGTCAGGAAGAAATCAAAAACTTTGTGCCTATAACTTCATCAAAAGTAGACACAAAAGTTGTTCAGAAGCCAGTTAAGGAATCTAAGGCTTATGATAAAGTACCTCCGGTTAATGTTGACGAGGTAGTTGAGATAGAGGACTTACCTGAAGAGTCTACAATAAAGGTTGAGAAAATCAATGTCAAACCTGAAAATTTCATCATTAAAATTGAAAATGATGATCATTTTAAATGTAAAGGTAAAGCAAAGATTGACATTGAATCCTCTAAAGTTAAAAATCAAAAGAAGGATTCACAATCTAAATCTTCAATTGATTCAAACTTACTTGTGAAGAATCGGAAGAAGGATAAAATAGTTGATAAATCTGAACAGAAGAAACCTTTAACATCAACTAGTTCAACCTCAAAAACATCTACTTCAACATGTTCACCTAAAAGAGCATTTTCAGTAAATGCTTTTGTTAATAGACCTCCTGTTTAAACTTTATTTGTTTTAGTTATGTCGACAATTGCAAATTCTTTTGTTCTACCTAATGAACATTAAGATAAGCAAAGTTGCCACATCTGTTTAAGGGGAGTAATTTTGGTTAAAAATGTTAAAACAGACTCTGCTGTTCAGGGGGAGTAATGACAGTCCCGATTTCCTTCAATTCAAATATAACTTAAACAAGCTTTGAATTATTACTGAGAAGTTGCGGAATAACACTCAATAATATTAGAAAGATCACAGATAAATATTTAGAATAATAAATAACGAAACACAAATATTAAAATCAAAGCCTCAATCTTATTAATATGAATAAGACGAATACACTTTTGTATTAGAGTTTACACCTTGAAGCTGCGCTATTCTATTCACTAATTTTTGTATATCGATCTAGGTTCTAAGGATCTCTATTTATAACACATAGAGTCCCGTACACTCTCCTATTATTATGGAATTAGATAACTTCCATAACAAACTCATTCTTATCACAAAGTCATAAACAGTGTTAACTACCACATTCGAACATTCAGTGGAAACAAACTTCCATCAGTGGTAACTGCTTCGTTTATGAAAGTCAAGTATAAACAACTAACAGTGTTAACCACTTATATACACTAACAGTCTTAATTACATAAACAGTGGAAACTACTTAGCAAAATTAACTAACAGTTGTAATCTTCGTAGCAGTGTTAACCTTCAGTTCAAACAGTCGTAATCTTAGACCAGTGTTAATATTTAACAATCAGTGGTAACCATGTTAGTCTTCAGTGGTAATTCTTCACTATCAGTGGTAATCTTCAGTGGTAACCTTTTGATCTCCCCCTAAACTTAATCTGTCATCTACAGCATTAAGTTTCTTCAAATTCTCCATTTTAGCTTCTTTAAAGATGCTTTCAAAACCAATTTTTGGATTTCTTCCCCAACTGTTCTTTTCTGTGAATCTGGTTCAAAATCATGTATACTAATCTCTGAGCAACCTCATTACATACAGAAGAATGTAATTTGGCTAACTTCAGGCTCCTTAATAAACTCAGATTCATGTCATACTCTCTGTCTGTGAGCATGTACAAGATCTCACCATCTTCTAAGATAACCTGATGTACTCCAGGCACCTCAAAATATATCCACATCTTTACCACCTTGAATGTACCAAATCGAAAGGGAAACTTTTCTGGCTCATACATCATTTGAATCCAGTCCCATGTGACTTTCTCAATGATATTATCAATTCTTTGTCCATCCAATTTCCTCTTCCCAATCTCATACATTTTATCCATATCAGCTCTACTCACCCTTCTCAAAATATCTCTGAATGACCTCCAGAAAGATTCACTTCCATCACCTCTAATAATTCTTATTTTCTCCTCCTTCTTAGGTATAAGCAATTTGACTACCATCCAGTCAACAATCTCAGGCAAATCCTGATTTATTGGCTCTGCTTCAACTGGATGTATAATCATCAAATCATTCAATTGCCCTTCATCTCTTTCCAAATCATTAACCACCTCTTCCACTGATTTCTTCTTTTCTTTCTCTTTCTTTTCTTCCTCTTCTTTCTTTTTCTTCAACCCTTGTTCCTTCCTCTGACTCTCTTGAAAAGGCACGAATATATCTCTTTCATATGCCTTGGCCATCTCTTGATAAGTCATTTTCTTCAATCTTGCAGCAGGAATCATGCACTTTAATTTACTATACATTTCCCTTCTTTTCTGTGCAATGGTCATTGGCTTATTTGCTTTCTTGATTCTTGCTTGTTCAGCTTTCTTCCTCTTCAGCTGATCTACCAAGTATTCCACAGATTCCTCTGTCTCTTTTCTGAGCATCCACTCATCGAATTGGTTAACCTCTTCCTTGGTCATCATTACGAATTTACCAGGTTCAACCTCAACTCTTATCAAATTCTCACCCATCTCTGCATCTAATTCAGCCTGTAGCCTCTGTGCATATTCTTCATCATTTGCAGTAGCAGCAGGCACTTGCTTTGATTTCTTCTGTTTAGGCTCTTCAACTAACTTGCCTTTCCCTTTGTCTTTTGGATCAATCTTGGGTAAGTCTGCCCTTTGGAATGTAGGTGCTGCAGCAGATTCTCTGATTGTGAAACCAGGCAAAGATGGTTCACTTTTCTTCCTGCTAAACTTCTAAGCAAACCTGTCTGCAGCAACCTCTTTAGTCTTTTCAATTTCAGGGCTCTCCGCCTCTTCTTCTTCATCTTCTGCCACCCTTATTTCTTCTGTTTCATCATCCAAGTTTACCCCAGCAGGTTGTTCACTTAAATTGGCACTGGCAGTCTTGGATGCCTCCTCTATTATCTTATCAATCTCTGCTTCATTCTCCATCATCATCTCCTCATCTACCTCCTCAGACCTATCATCTCCACCCTGTTCATTCTCCCCCTTTTTGAATGCATCTTCTGAGGGTTCAGGGGAAGAGAGAACAACTCTGGCTTGTTGCACAGGGACAGATCTTTTGTATTTATCATCAATTATGTAGTACTTCTGACCCTGCTTCAAACACTTCATCACAATTGTATTCAAGGCATCTATCTCAGCTTGTTGCTTCTTGATGATCCTTTTCTGCCTCACCACCTCAGCCCACATAAAGTCCAGCATATCCGTCAATTTTTCATAGTTCAAGCTAGCCTCATCACCTTTAGGATGTGACTCCTTTGGTGAATCATTGACAGAATTTCCATCTGATTCATGCCTAGCATGAGCATCAGATGACCCTCTTTTCTTGGTACTGGGTCCACCAAAATCACCTTCTTGCAAAGGATCATGTTCTGGTGTTGCCTCTGTTTGGGTCTTATTTATGTTACTTCTGTCCTACTCTGCCATTTGGCCAGAAGCAGTAGAAGCAGCCCTCCCAGAATGGGCATCCCACTCCATATAGACCACATGTTGTGTTGAATCATTTGACTGAGACATCTGAGCAGCAAGAGCCTCAGATGTCTGTGTTTTAGCCCTTTTGGCTTTAGCAGTGGTTGGTTTGTGGGTCCCTTGTTTTCTTTTGGTACCCCCAACTGCTGTGGGTTGAGAGATGATGGGTGTGTCATCTCTCTCAGCAGATGGTTCAGCTGTAGTGGGTGGAACTGCAGCTGTGGTGGAGGGTGCAGGAAGCATTGTTGGAAACAATGTTGTAACCCTCCCAGAAAATTTGGAGTCTCTCTTCATATTTGAAAAAACCTTAGGTTTATGAGAGAGAACACCAATAACAGTATCCTAGTCAGGCAGATTTTGGATTTGTGCATTTAAAATTAACTGCACAAACCTAGGATACATCAAAAATTTTAATTTTGGTTGCTCAATGTTTCTGAGCATACCATAAAATATCAGATTTGAAAAATTAAACCTTTGTCCAGTGGCAAGACAAACAGTTGCATATGCAATGTTGCTGCCAAACTGTTCAAAGGCTGATCTTTTGGATGAGAGACAGTGTAAAAGAGTATGTATTAAAAACCTCCATTTATGGGAGAAAATAGTCTTTTGAAACGTAAAAGTATCTAAAGGACCTTCATAACCCATCAATCGAAAAATTTTCATACAATGTTTGACTAGATAAAGAAGTAATACCTGTCTCATCATCGAGTTGTAAAGAAGCATGAACAGAGGCTTCAGTGATAACTACCCTGGTGTTGGCCACCATGGAGACTATGCTCTTAGTCCCCTGTTCGTCTTCGATGGTTGCATTTACCCAGAAGTCATTAATGTGATCTTTGGAGACTCTGGGTGATACTGTAAGAGCATGATAGATGTGAGAGGCACGAAGGAAATCAATAATTTGGATGAAGTCTTGTGCCTCTTTGGGTTTCATCAGATAGGCGATCATGTTATGATTCTGCCCTATTGCAAGTGTTGTGGAAGAGGAAGTGGAAGCCATTGATGTACAATCAAGTGGAATTTGAGGTTTAGATGGTGATTGAATGCTTAATCGCAAGAGTGTAGGTAGGAATTGAGAGCGTATTGAAAAACGACAAGTGTTTGGGTTTATATACTGTTCAATTTAGGTCAGTGGAAAAATCCCCAATTTTAACGCTAACAGTGTTAACGAGTGAAGTATGACAAACAGTGGTAACGGAGAAATTGCACTAACAGTGATAACTGTCCAAACACAGGGGTTTTATGCGCTTGCCCATCTTACTTATCTACGCTAGCAGTGCTAACTTGTGAAAGCAGTACTAACCGACCAAGGTAGTCACAACTTAATACAAGCAGTACTAATAGTCGCGCTATAAGGTAAAGAAAGCAGTACTAACTTTTTTTTTTTTTTTTTTTTTTTTTTTTTTACCAACAGTAGTAACGCCAACGCAAGCAGTGGTAACACCCTTTAAGAAGTACTAAGTCTCCAAATCGTGGAAATTAGACCTGCGCAGTGTTAACTAAAAACAAGCAAACAAAAAAAATAATAATACAAGTATACAAACAATACTAATTACCAAAGGCAGTGGTAACTTGTTTCAGTATTAACACTGGCAGTGTTAAAAGTCTTGCAAATAAGTCCATATGTAGTAAGTGTAATGGTGAAAAGTTTGTGTTCACTATTTTGGACTTAAAAGAAGACTTGTGTTGCTTGCCTTTTTGGCAGGCAACACAATGATCATCACATGAATATACCTTTTCAGGTAAACCTCTAACAAGTTTGCTTTTGACAAGCTTATTAATGGTCTTATAATTCATGTGACACATCCTTCTATGCCATAGTTCAGATTCATTTATAGTTGCTTTGCTTATAAGACAGTTTAGTTCAGGTTGAGGTTCCATATTTGCCAAGTCACACTTATATACATTATGCTTTCTAGGAATTCTCATTAAAATCATATTTTCAGGTATTTTAAATTCTTTGGAAAGTATAAGGCATTCAGTGTCAGTAAAATGAACTGGGTTCTTTTTATCTGTGATTTGACTCACACTTAGCAAATTGTACCTCAGTTGTTCAACAAAATACACATCCTCAAAACTTATCTTATTGCTGTGCACTGTTCCTTTGCAATCCTCCTTTGGGATTGCTTCCAAAAGCTACATATCCTCCATCAAATGATTTGAAGTCCTGCAACATTTTCCTATCCCCTGTTATGTGCCTAGAGCAGCCACTATCCATGTGCCATTAGTTTGCTCGCTTCCCCTCATAAGGAACCTCCGATGGCTTGTTTTCTTCAGCAATGGCCATTAAGGATTGATTCTTCACTTCATGTTCTGCTTGATCACTCCAATCAAATTCAAGCCCATCTTGAGAAATTAAAGCATTTGATGTACTCTCCTGCACTGGTATGTTCCTTCTCTGAATTCCATTGCTTCCTGCTCTCTGCCCAGTCTGCTCTTGCCTCTGACTTCTACATTCTCTTGCAAAGTGCCCCATTTTATGACAATTGAAGCACTCTACCTTGCTTTTGTCAAACCAAGTAGCATCATTCCTTTGGTTTGTAAAGTTATTTCTTCCTGTCCTTTGCATAAATCTTTTGGCTCTTTGAGTAATCAAAGCAATTTGCCACTTGATATCCATCTCCTCCAGATCATCAGAATTTATCTGCTCCAAATCTTCATTAGTAAGTGAAGAGTTCACATTACTAGCAAAGAAGGATTCTAATATTTGATCATTTGAGTTGTTTTGAGATGTTCCAACTCCTGCAGCAATATAAGCAGATCCTTGTTGATTTGAATCAACTTGAGATCCACTTACTGACATAAAAGCAGCATTATGATTGTTTCCTACAGCCTGCTTTTTGCTTTCAACTTCTGGCTCAAAGTTTCTCAGATCATTATAAATATCTTCAAGCTCCTTCATCTCCAAATCTGCACTCTGTCTTAAACCTACAGTGTAGATTATCCATTCTTCACTTAATGATCTCAGAAACTTCCTGTTCAGATCATCTTTATCAATTTTTACCTTGTGATTTTCTAGGTCTCCAACAAGTTTTGAAAACCTGTCAAAGGTTTGAGTTAGAGTTTCAGTTTTTGCAGAATTAAAGTTCTCATATTGTTGCTTTAATAGAGATCTTTTGTTCTTCTTGGTGCTGTCATTACCACCAAATCTCTTCTCAATAGCCTCCATGAGTATTTTAGCATCATCACATGCTTCAAATCTTCTTTGGTACTCATTAGGCATTGACAGCAACAATGTGCTGAGAGCTTTAAATTTTATAGATCTGACTTTTCTTTCTGCATCAGTAGTTGGTGGTGGTCTCTGTTGCTTGACACCATCACCATCTACTGTAACTGGAGGACCATTTACCACAACTTCCCATATCTGATAATCTGTGAGAAGCATATATTGTTTGATTCTGATTTTCCACAGATCAAACTCATCAGGCCTGAGCATAGGGATTTTAGTGACCTGGATTCCTTCATTGTTTTCTGTTGCCATTAAATTCAATACTTAATCACAAACTACACCTTAAAAATCAATTTAATCTAAAATTCCAGATCTTTCTGTATTCAAAGCTTTCCAAGCTCTGATACCACTTGACAGTCCCGATTTCCTTCAATTCAAATATAACTTAAACAAGCTTTGAATTATTACTGAGAAGTTGCGGAATAACACTCAATAATATTAGAAAGATCACAGATAAATATTTAGAATAATAAATAACGAAACACAAATATTAAAATCAAAGCCTCAATCTTATTAATATGAATAAGACGAATACACTTTTGTATTAGAGTTTACACCTTGAAGCTGCGCTATTCTATTCACTAATTTTCGTATATCGATCTAGGTTCTAAGGATCTCTATTTATAACACATAGAGTCCTGTACACTCTCCTATTATTATGGAATTAGATAACTTCCATAACAAACTCATTCTTATCACAAAGTCATAAACAGTGTTAACTACCACATTCGAACATTCAGTGGAAACAAACTTCCATCAGTGGTAACTGCTTCGTTTATGAAAGTCAAGTATAAACAACTAACAGTGTTAACCACTTATATACACTAACAGTCTTAATTACATAAACAGTGAAAACTACTTAGCAAAATTAACTAACAGTTGTAATCTTCGTAGTAGTGTTAACCTTCAGTTCAAACAGTCGTAATCTTAGACCAGTGTTAATATTTAACAATCAGTGGTAACCATGTTAGTCTTCAGTGGTAATTCTTCACTATCAGTGGTAATCTTCAGTGGTAACCTTTTGATCTCTTCAGACTTAATTAACAGTGGTAATCCAAACCCAAATCAGTTTATCCCAACAAGTAATTTTAAAATTCTGATTTAAAAAGTCAGAAAAATGTGAACAGACAGATTCTGTTTTAATCATTTGGGTTGTGTCTGTGAACAATTTGGGAAATGATAGTACATCAGGGGACATGCATAAAAATGGAAATTTTAAGTTTTATGTTTGATGTGTCAGTAGGTTTTTTTAGCATATTTAAGTTCAGTTTTCCAAACATTAGATTCATTATGTGATGTATTAATAGGCATTTTGTACTTAAATTTTTAAACTTCCATAGCACATAACTTAACCTTTGCATATTATTTTATATAAAACATATTATTAATGTATGACATTAAGTCAAAAAATATGACATTAAGTCTTATATTTTGACACATAGTCTTAATACTATTTTAAGCATGTAGTCTTAAAATTTGAACGGTAAACATGCTATGATCTATGATTTAGAGTCTTAATATTATTTTATCTGGAAAAATGTATTGGTTGCCTTCTTTGTTGTACTTTGTACAGACCTGATTGCAACTCGTATATTTTTGAAAAGAACATAGGTACGTTGTCTGTATCAAGGTACAGACAACATTACGAATCCATGGTAATCCTGCATTCATAATAATGTACTAAGTACAAGAATATATTAGCAACAAAGGATTACCTAGTACTGGTTTGTGTTAAATTATGATACTCTATTGTACTTTGTACAAACCTGTATCCTCTAGTTTAATTGGTCAAACTGGTGTTTGTTCAACTCGAATCACTGTGAATGTGACTCTGTTGTACTTTGTACAGACCTGTCACCGCTGGCATGATTCTAAAGATATTTTCATATTTTCACTCTTTATATAGAAAATATTAACATGTTTACATTTCAAATGTATATTATAATATGAGTTAAATAAAGTAATATGCATACTAATAATAAATATTCAAAGTTTAGCTTCTTAAGTAAATGTTTAGGTAGACAAACAATATCAATAATCATCGTGAACTAATTTTTCGAAATGTGATTTTGAATATGCTAAGTAAATTTAAGGTGGACAAAATACTGGTAATCGAAATAAGACTTTCTAATTCTTAATAAAAGCATGTCAGTATGGTATGATCCCTAAGCAGACCTAAAACAATCATATTTTCAATTTATTTTAATTTTATTTTAATTTATTTTATTTTTATATAAAGAAAATACAAAAAGATTTTACTTCTGTGTTATTTTCATCAATATCACATATCTTGTTAAAGTCAAATGTTGAAGATGTAAAGGATGTCTGTTATTCTCCAAAGACTTTGAAGATAAACTTTATTGCAGAAGCTGCTAATAATTAAAAAATAGATGGTCACTGAGTTTGAAGATCTAATTGTATGTCAGTCACATGAAACTGAACATCAAGATTTTTGAAGACCAAACTCTCTCAATGGGGGAGTTCGTTGGTTCAGACTAATTGAAGACTTATTTGACCAAGCTGCTGACATGGGGGAGTTTGTTGGTCCATAAATGTGTGTCAGTCAGTTGGTCAACGTTTGTGCATGTCAAAGTTATTTAGTCTGAGTTTGTGAAGTGTTAAGTTGGTATATTCGAGTCTGTAAATGAAAAGTGAATATAGAAAATATACAAATGCAGATTGCGACACTAAGCTAGTGTCGCAAGAGTCGGCAACTGCGACACTTGACTAGTGTCGCAGGTAGGTCAGGTTTGTCTATAAATAGGAGCATTATGTTTCATTTTAAAAGAGCCTTTTTGCATATAGAGAGAGAGGGGGGACGAGTTAGAGAGAGAGGCAGAGGGTGAAAGTGATTATAAACGTTTATATTTCAATTGTTAATACAAAGAAAACATTATAGAGAATTTCTGTGACTCCTTTAATACGCTTTAACCTCTATATACGAAATAGCTTTTCATAGAGGGTTAATTTATATTTGTTTTCAATGTTGCCGTTTAACAATCAGGCTACTTATTTTGCTTCACCATATTTACTATCAAAACCTGAAAAACACCACACAATAATTCACCTAGAATCCTAGATGTTGCAAAGTTAAATGGAAATTATAAGAGTTGTTTTAGACAATTTGGATGAAAATAAAAGATAAAAATTAAGTAGTTATGTGTTATCATATGTACTAGCTGTAGATTGATAAATAAACATCAATTGATTAAAAAACAAGGCAAAAGGGTAATCAAATGGAGCAACTAATCAGTGACTTGATTGTTAGACATATAAATCTAAATAATTTTGAACTCTTACCCACCAAGTAAATAGCCATTTGCATTTATGGAAAGCAGAAAAACTCGTACATGTATTATTTATGTGGGTAGTGCTCAAAACATATTAATGACATTTTCATAAACAAGTTTAATGGTGGATGATAATTCACCAAGAATAGATTACCTAAATGCTCGTGTCCAGCATCAAAACGACAGGTTCTCAATTTTTGGTTGATATACTTGTGTCTTTCGTGTATTTTGCTTTTTTCTTTTGATCAACACATATTTTATTTTCACATGCACCAACATAGCAAGTACTCAAATGTTTATTGTACGTCTCCTGATCGTCCAGCGGTTCCCCTAACAAAACATGTTCCCATGGCTGAAGCCATTCCTCCATAAATCTCCAGGAAGGAGAAATTTATCACTATCAAACTAACTCTATATTATTATAGATGTTATAAACAACAATAATAACCTCACCTTACGAAAGTGGCAACGTGTTCATCAAGCTGTTTCTTCCAAGCAATAACCGTGGCACGTGCAATAGGGTCCGAATGAAAACTGAACCCTATGTATTTTACAATTTTATGAAATCCCAGGGCAACTTTGTTAACAATTGTGTCGGTGCCCCAAGGGCATTCATATGTAGGGGCGGAACTATTATGGTGGTGAGGGAGCCCCGTGACCGTTTCCGACCATTTCCCTGGCCACCCCAAATGTGCAGCTAGTGAGGTTCGAACCTGAGACCTCTTGTGAGAAATCAGGACGCCTTACCACTAGGCCAGTTGGTGATGGTTCATAATCAAACTAACATAAATCCTAATCTATTGTTGCCGTATTCATGTGTCGTTTTATAAGTTTTTCAGCTGTGATCAACATGAAAAAGTGAGTTTCATTCGAAGTTTTAATTGTGTGTGTTTTCTTGACTTATAATTCACGTGTATGTATTTTCTTGTGTGTGTCAATGTGTGTTTTCATTACTATGTAGGAGGAAAAGGTTATGTAGTGTGTGCGTTGATGTGCAAACGGAGAAAGATTGATCAATGGTTAGTTGTTATTCACCAAATATATACAAGTATTGTTATTGTTATACACATACTTGTTTCTTGGTAGTACTTTTCAACCTCAAAATGTGTTATTGTTAAGCTATCTGAACTCTCACTTGCACACGTTCGTATATGTGTATTTATGTAGCTAACCATATGAAACAAATATCGACTCTAATAACATGCTATTTTCCCCTAAAAAAGTACGAGGGCACTTCTTCCCTCGGGTCAGTTTTTTACCCAAACCATCTGGACCAAGAACAAAACTGAACCGTTCCGAAACATTTTTTGCTGGTCCAGTCTTCGGTTCTTGTTTGGGTCTAGGGTCAGTTCGGCCCGGCAGTCATGACTAGCTTTACATGTGCCTTCGCTGTGTTAATATATACATTTAATTAGCATTGATCTTATACCATATGTGTAGCATTAAGCAATGATAAACTTTTCCACGCGAGTGTTCAAAAAGTTGAGTTCCCCTGCACATACCCGTCGAAACATGTTCACTCTATAATGATGCATTAACAATGATTTCAACTAATATCATGGTAGTAAAAAGAGTTTCACTCAAAATGCACATGACCCCTGACATTATTATGCCATGATTGTCAAATCAATAGAAATCATGTTACTCACTCTGTCTCAATTTATCATCCTCTAATACACTTTGTATGACAAAGTAAAAGGAAAAATATATAGATATATTTTTATTATTATTAGTAAAGAAACGGGGAAATTTAGAAACTTTACAATTTACAGTCGATTAAATGTATTCATTCTCCAACTTATAACAAATACAACGTCTATAACAACTTATTTATACAACAAAATAAATTAATTAAATTGATTAATAATACTTTTTACCATCACTCGAAGATTTTTTTCTCAGCAACAAGTCAACATCAATAAGGTGGGGGAGGAGGATACATTCCTGGGTATTGAGAACCTGATAATGAAAGCAGTATCTAGATTTAGTAAGGTTTAATGACATTTTGAAAAGGGAAAAAAGTATAGTTTTATTATTTTCGAATTTATTGATTTTTTTCACTATTCTCATGCATACGTTTTTTTTATCCATTCACCACCAAATTTGCTCCAATATAGGTAACGAACTAATTTTATTATCAATGTAAGTAATGTACTTTGTAAAAGTGTTTCAATGTAGGTAATATGATTCATAAGTACATTAACTATATTGGAACACATTATATAAAGTACATTACCCATATGTAGCATTTTTTATCAATACATTACCTACATTAATAATAAAATTAGTTCATTATCAACATTGGAATAAAAGTGAAAGTACGTTACCAATCTATGGCTTTAACCCTAAAAAAAAATGAGAATATATTACTAGTAAATAAGTATATGAATGAAGGACTAGCTAGCTAGGGTTTACCTGCAGGGGGATAATGTGATCCATAAGCCGGATTTGGTGGATACGGTGAAGGAGGGTAAGTAGCCGTTTGAGGTGGATATGGAGCTGGTGGATAAACACTTGAATTAGGTGGGTACGGAGATTGAGGGTACGCTCCACCTGGTGGAGGATAAGTTGTTGCTGGTGGGGGTGCAGAGTACGTGGGCCCGGGTGGTGGTGCATAGTACATGGAGGGTGGAGGTGCATTATGCGCTGCATATGATGGAGTTGATGGAGCTAAACCTTTTGATGGTTTTTGAGCATAATTATTTGAAGGATTCTGCAGAAGAGCAAAAACAACTTCAAATTAGTTTAGTTTCTGATGGCAAGAGAGTAACCGTATGATAACGATATATAGAACTTACATTCACATTAGAATAATGCATAATCAATCGAACCTCTCCAGCGTGCCTGATGAACAAGTTCAGTTTTTGATTAGATAATTAACCATATCCAAAGAGTTTATCGAGATCTTTAGTCTTTTATGGACTTTTTCGACTAGTAACATTTCGGCTAAGGTTTGTCAGTGAATCTTATTGATCAGTGTTAACATCTAATAGTCATTTGAAACGTCTAATCTTATTTATAGTCTAGTCAAATGCATAGTAATTTACAAATTAGAGAAGTTAATCTGAATAAGATTAATGCATATATCTCATATTTTTTACGTTTGAACTTTTGATGAGTAAATTTCAACACATGTATTTAGAAATGCAGTAGTCACCTAAGTTTTAAGTTGTGACCTAATTAATCATGGTTTTATATCAACGTAAAAGTGATTAAGCTAGTTACAGATTAATTACTGGTATGTAACGTGTTCCATAATTTTAATCCAGATCTCAATAAATGATCACTGCACTGTTCTAAAATGTTGCTTAACAAATGAGTAAACACAAATTACCTGCCAGATTTAGTCTGTAATGGCCAGCTACTATCATCAAATCCTTGAGAAAGGGCCTTTGTTATGGGAATCCTGTTAACAAAAATCTCTTGTTAATAAATATCTTGTAAAATTTATCGTTCGAATTTTTGTCATTTTAGTTGAGACCGAAACTTATGCAAAAACAAAGAGACTAGTACTTACTTTCCACCACCAATGTACTCATCATGAGTTAGCATATTACTATTCCAAACTGTAAGATTCAGCTCTCTTATACCTTCAATTAAGTTATACACAAATTTCTCTTGGAATGTAGGGTTCTTTCCTCCATCTACATATACCGAGTTTAACGTAAGTAATGAACATATCATATTCATATACACAAGAAGACTATATATGAAAGACGTTACCTATGCAAGTACGCGTGGAGGATTTAATGTTACCATATTCGATACAAACAAAAGGATCTTGCCTTGAGATCCATTCGGTATCTTTCAGTTTATTGCAGCCAACAACTACAAATTCCATACAAAATTAGGTCTTGATCGTCAATCAAATTTAATCTTTTCACATATTCAAAGGAATATACTTGCAAATTAAACATGGTCATGATGACAAACACGAACACTATACATATAAAGTATGTGATGCTAATATTCTATAAGCATACATGTTATTCCTTAATAATAATGTTAACTAATAATTAATATTGCAAAAATTGTTACAAGCTCATTAAATCGAGGAATATACTTACTCTGTGGTAAACTCATGAGGCCTTTAGAAAATTATGGCATTTTGAATGTGATCGTCTATACATTACTTATCCGACTACTTTTCATTTGAACGTTGATTCGATAGAAAATAAAAGTATAACGAAGAAAATGGACGTACCGGTGACTTCAAGAAGATTGCCATGGATGCCCTGATTAGCCATCGAAGAATAGTGAATTAAAGGTTGATTATACTATTAATTAATTATCTATATTAATTATGGTCTTAAGAATTTGTATTTGAGAACCATAATGTATGCAATTCCTTTTATATATATGAATCCAAATCCAATATGTGTTGACTTTAATCTATATTTGAACAATTCAACGCATTTGTCAGCTATTTTTTTTCTTAAAAACAAGTTGCATGTTTTTAAAAGATATAGAATAACGAGTAAATTCCAGCAATGGCTATTCATCGACTCTATCTTTCCCTCTTACGGAATAAATTAAAGATATAAAATATTAATTTATACAGCTAAATATTCTAATATTCTGTATTGTTAAAATGCAACCCATCTTTTGTATTGTTAAAAAATAGATTTTTGGATTTTTTTTTTTTTTTTTTTGTTTAATATATTTGAAATAGTTATCAAAGGGTATATTTGATTTTATATATGAGTTATTTACCACAATAAAAACTTAAAAGGATGTCACAATCGTTTTTGAATATTTATACTACAATTAATTGTAAGGCCTGGTCAAATCGCTGACTTTATATCAATGAGACAATGATATTGATATGTTTCTATAGTTGACTTTTTTTATGTTGCGGACGACTTCATCATGTATCAGCATATTGACATTTCACAATCATGTTCATCTCATTAGAATCTGAGTTGAATTTGTGATATATATATAAGAAAATAATGGCTTGTACTTACTACTTAGAATAACATTAATTAATGGGTTAATTTTATAACTATCTTACGGTCATGAGTTTCTGATTTATTTAGATATTGATTTATACACGACCAAAAATTCTCCGTACACTACTAACTGTGCTTTACAGTGTTGTAATGATGTACAAATAATTTTCGATGGTATACGAATTTACAGTTTATAAAATCATTTTGCAATACAAATAAACTGATGGACGTTTTCTAGTAACAAAGAACATGCAGACGAGTAAACGACTTTTTCAGTAATCATATGAATGTTAATTGCAAATTATATTATATATTTTATTATTTTTTGTTTAATTTGAATATTGCTTTGAAATTGCC
Organism: Gnaphalium uliginosum; assembly: GCA_963930675.1. NCBI lineage: Eukaryota > Viridiplantae > Streptophyta > Magnoliopsida > Asterales > Asteraceae > Gnaphalium > Gnaphalium uliginosum. The sequence goes on from OZ005680.1 coordinate 70,225,168, forward strand.
AATAGTAAACGCTAGAAGATAAAATTGTTTTTGATTCTTATTTTGGAAATAAAGAATAGATAGATATATGTTTAGTATGAGAGATTTCTAACCTCGAGCTACTGGTTTCAATTTCAACCGTTGATGCTTGCAACAATTATTGAACATTTTCATAACATCAAACGAACAAAGATGTCAAAGCTTTTGTTTCACATGCAACACGACACAGCCCAGCCTTATAAGCAACATTTGCAAGCGCAACTTTACCGTAGCTTGGCTAGAATGTTACTGAATGAATTAAATAAACGTAGGAAGTAATCGCAATGCGAATGTTATGTACAAGTATCTGTGCCACAAACTACAACATCTTGAAACACTTGTTGTTCTCAGTCACTTTCATAGTCTTCATCGTCTCCAAACGAGAATACAGATGCATCCGCAGCCATTGCCTTAAATTCACTTACCTCCCCAACAGGTTTTGGGCCATCAAGGCCCGATTTAACAGCGCCAGCCGTTGAAGCCTGTTTGGACGCGCTGGTGGTGTCAGTTTGTTTGGTCCCTGAATTTTCTAGAGAGAGATTTTGGGTTTCTTTAGACAAAGTTCCAATTTTGTTGGATTTAGTATCGGTTCCAGTTGACTCGTTGTCAGAGAACACTTCGTCATCTTTTTCATTAGACCCAGATTCTTTAGGTATGGTTGAGGTGGCCTCGGAGGGGGCATCAGGGGCAGGATTTGAGGTTGTACTCTCAGCTGGTTTAGTGTTACTTTCAGTCTGCATTTTTGCTTGAGTAACGTTGTCATAGTCCACAACCACAACCTCCACTAGAAATCCTGGAGATGGCAGTTTCCTCTGCAGATAACAAAATCGTTATGCAACTATTTGAAGTGTAATTACGCAAAGGTAGTCTATTTTACACTTTTAATGTATACATAATACAAATGCGGGTTGAAAATCACAATAAATGTCATGGATTGCTATCTAACACCTGCAGGTAGAAGTGGCAATGTTGGCCGATTTACATACAAATGGAACAAATTGGATAACTTTTATATCCCTGACAGGTTAAATGACTCTAAAAGAGTATTTTGATGAATACAACCTCCCTCAATCGCTTTATTAAGAAAACTCATAAGATTATTGTAGTAATAAGCTTTTTGTAATCATATATAAACAAATTGAATAAAAAATCAACATGCTTCAAGAAAAGGAGATTACATAATGGTTCGTCAACCGATTACTTGAAACCTTATTAACCCACCCACCCCCCCCCCCCCCCACCCACCCCCCCCTGCCACCTCTAATAATAGGACTGTAGTAATAATTTAATAATCACTCGCTGAAACCTCTTTACTCCAACAGTCAAAGAAATTAATCTCAAACAAATATTTTAGTCTGTTGTTGCATGATCAGTTGTTAGGATACCTTGTCAAAGCCGTCAAGATCACTGGTGGTTAAGACTGTCCTGTTCTCGATCATTGTTGTGTTCAGCCAACTTCAGAAATGAGCAACATAAACAATAAGATGAGATTGCAAACATACAAGCGTAGTTTAAACATTTTTGTGACAAGGCAAACTCGACATACCAATAGAAGTCTCCTTGACGGTCATGAAACTGAATCTTAAAATCGCCAGATAACTCTGTCAAACCAGGCTCTCCAGGAAGAGCAAAGACCATGATACCCTTTCTAGGTGCAGCAAACCAAAAATCTTCAGGCTGCATAATTGAACAAAAAAATACTTTACCAACGAAAGTTCCTGGTCCTTGTCATTGTACTTCATAATTGATCTATTAGTTCATAATATTCGGCCTTTTAACATATGATTGGCCACAATAAGTTATATATTATGAATTTACACATAGCATTTATTTGAACATCAAAGGAACGAGAGGGTATACAGTTATGCGTATGTTTCTTTTTTCGTTTGGAGTAAAAGAAGGCGGAATATTATAACCATAAAAATGTACGTTAGATTGTTATACATGTCATATTAAACGCTTATTAAAACATCAAATGAATATTGAGTTTCAATGATGCAAAAGAGCCATTAACTTAGGAAGTTAGAAATTAAATTAGATGATGCGATGAATTGTTGTAGAAGAGACATACCGAAAGGTCCTTTGTTCTAGGATGCTTTTTGGTAGAAAAAAGAACACCTGCATGAAAAGAAAGATGGAATAGAAAATCCTGCATCTTGTTAAAAAAATAATAAACATGATTGTATCCTGAACAGTTACATTAACATCATCGCATACCATCATGATCTGAGACTGTAATAGACGGTCTGATCCAGTAGGGGCACCTATGAAGGCGAATTCCTCTAAGCATACACCTGCAAACAATGTGACGATATAAAACTCAGAAATAATCAATCACAACATATTCTGCAATTTCTAGTCTTTAAGGTCAACATTAAAGTTTCTTTCCGGGAAGTGTTAAAGTTTCAAAGATGAATTAAAATCCATACCTGCGCCCAGGCTGATCTTCTCCATTGAAGTGTTTTAAAACACGTTCAAAATATTTGACATACCTCTATATGGAAAAGACACCAAAAAGAAACATAATAGCGGACTGTCAGATAAACTTCAAAAAAAGAGGTAAAAGACAATTTCATATCATTTGAGGTGGCATTTCAATCCTTTTACCTTTGAATGGATTGATTTGGGCTATGCTGATCCAAACAGATCAACCTAAACTCTTAGCTAAAAACAAAATTGGTCAAATGGGTTGGACGCAATAGATGGATTGAAAGGTCTTCACAAGTGTACTTTTGATGCATACAGCCTCCTAAATCATACATTTCGCTTAAATATGTAATTGTGTGGTTTTGTTAATTAGGTTATTTATTATAAAGTATACAAGGTAGACAGAGCATCTGCAGTTAACCTGACCTGTATTAATCACAACTAAAAAGTTACCTAACTGAACCCCCACTGCCTGTTCTGCCACCTCTAGATTTACATAATCCATAAATTGAACTTACAATTTGACTTGGAAGAACAAGTCCCTTCCCATCAACACATCTTTTTTGGTTGTAATAGTCAATAGATTCCTCAGCTGTGGGGAAAAACTGCAGGAAAATGCAACACATGATTTGCACTTATAGCTAACAAAGTATTTCAAGTAAAGAGACCCCAGACTATACCTTTAGGTATAAAAGCAGACTTGTGATCATTAAGCCTGTCCTTGCCATTCCGGCCTTACAGTGAACAACCACAACATTCTCAATATCCTCTTTCAACCATGAGTAAGCACTATGGCAAAATGATATGATGAGCTGAATGGGAGGACAATTGTGATCATCAAATGGGAAACTAGCAACCTGATGAGAGCAAATACAAACATTACATAAGAGGCAGTACAAGATACATATCATTTTCTAGTACAGGATTCAACCATTCAACTACAATTTGTGTCAACTTCAGTGATATTTTCAAAATTTTGCTGAATCTGAAATAGGTCAAACCGTCAAACCAGCCATAAGGTATATGTTGCCGAGTGTTGGCAATTCAACCCATATAGGTACAATTAGATTATTTAATATTTTATAGATAACACAAAAATTATCTGTACAGTTAAGAAATGGGGAAAAAGGTGTTTGCCGGTCAGCCACCCAACCCAACACGTTTGGACCTGTTACACCCAACTTGCTATACCACCCATCTTGCCACACCCTTAAACTTTACTACGTAATGCCAAGATCTTGGTCAGTCCCTAATTAATGGTTATGTATCTCCTTCAGAGAAGCTTAAAGGCCAAGTGTTTCATCCAACTTCGGCAAAACGTGGTATGCTTCCATCTTAAAAAAAAACCTATGGCATCCTATGTTTTGAGGTGTGAAGCTTCGAACTCCATCTTGTTATCAACCATACTGCATTCGCATGGCATCAACGATCGTACACTAACACTATCGCATCCTGTACTAGAAAATCATGTATCAAAACGGCACGGGAATGAAAAGGGAACTACTGTTATGAAGGTGAGTGAACTTTAATGACTGCGGTAATCTAATAATAAAAATGGTACAGCTTGAACAGGGGTTAGAAAATGAAGACTTCAATCTCTACTATTCTTTAATGCTAAATTCCTATCACATGTGCAACTTCAATAAGAAAGGTAATCATTTCTGCCCAAGGCTGTGAGAAATTCGCTAGATCGAAGTTAAAGGATAGTTAACTGACAACCTACGGTTCCATATTTAACAGAGAAACTTTATGTTTACTTAAAATATAGTACTGGTAAAAGGGCATGATTTTATTGACAAACCGTGTACGTATGAAGAATGTATGTTAAGCTGTAAACATACCTTTCCTTCAAATAGCGATGCATCATATAGCCTCTCAGAGCATAGATTATATACTTTGTACTTGTCCTGATATTGAAACAAATAAATGTGAGATGTAAGATCCCTAACATTATAAACAAAACATAAGTTCTATAGACCGAGACAATAATTTTTATGGTCATGGTTATTTTTGTCAAGCTCGTAATTTGTTGGCATGAGAGTGGGCTTTTGTTCGGAATTGGGGAATTTGTCACCTATAAGTTATTTTAATGGCCGATGAGAAGGGAAATTTTTTCTCACCTATTCATCATTTTCCCAAACTCGGATGCCTAATATAGTATCTAGGTATCTTAAAATATCATCAAATTAACAAAAACTTGGGCATATATAAATACAAAACTGTTGTGTGAATGAAATTATAATACGATCGGATGCTGCTAGAAAATACACATAAGTAAATGTTGCTACCTTGTGATTGGTTTCAAAGAACTTGATTACTTCCTCCATGTGGTTACGGTAAAATCCCTAAAAAGAATTATTGACGAGTTTCAACTAAATTAATTTGAACAAAAGGAGTTTCAACTATAATAGTAATGATAAGTTTTACACATGTAATGACAGATGTCTAAAGTTCACCTCAAAATATCCAAAGAAACCTGAGCTCAGATCACCAGCAGGGAATCCCATTGCAATAATATTTTCGGTGATGTATGTCATATCTAAATCAAATCCTCCTTCCTGAAAACAGAAATAAAAATAAATAATATATGTCGATAAATTCATTAAAATGAGACAATACCACTACAATCAATGAAACAATATACACATCATTAGAATCAGTATGCAGCTGTTAGATGATATCATATATTGATAATTTTGGTTACAAGATTTAAAAGGCAAATGAAAACATAAACTTGGAATTCGACTCGTCACTTGCAATGAATTTAGCACGTTCTAATCAACTTATTAAACTTCTCAAAAATTCACTGTGGTTGTCATCCATGTTACACAACCAGTGATAGATCAAACTATAAACAGTTTGATCAGGGTTTCTATTTGCCTTCATCTATGTTCATGCAACATTAATAGCTACTTATACATATAAATCTAATGCTTTGGACTCTTCTGAAGCTGATGTCAATAAATACGTAGAGCATGGTTTTGTGTGGTTCATGCCTTCAGGGGTTGCATTGCACACCCTATTTCTCTACTCTTACAAGTACTATTGCATAGTTCATGATAGAATATCCTTAAAACCGCCACAAAAGGCTAGAAGCATCAACCATTCATTATAGAACACTTGAAAGTACTAAAAATGTTAAAGAGTAAGACAAAAAAAATAAAATGAATCGAGATAGTTCAATGATAAAAGCAATCTAACATAGCCAAGTGATGATGCCATAGACAAGATACCTGATATCTTCGTTTGTTTTGTGATACAACATGACGAGCCTTTACTTGCACAGCCTTCACTGCACTTTTAGATGTGTCAACAAAACCTTTAGTGATGGTCCCAATGAAGCCAGTTTGTGGTGTATCTGAAGTTCCATCAGGACTATCAATTTGTTGGGAAGCCTTTGGAGACAACCGCAACCCGATCCCACCAGTCAGGCGTGCAAAGGATGATTTCTCAGTGTTTTCAGATGAAGACTCGGTTTGTGTGCCTCCCAAAGGTTGAGGAAATTTCAAACTTTTGGCCCAATTGCTTAGGCTAGAGGCAGAGAACTTTGATGATGTATTTTCTGCAACATTATTATGTCCACTATCCACGGGAACAGAAGCTTCCAGATCCACGTCTTTAACAGAAGGCGTGGCCTTAGCAGATTCCACATCCATGTTACCTTTTGGGCCCCTTTAAAGCAACCAATAACATAAGCACCCTTCTCGAGTAATGTATTAAACATAATACTCAAGGTCAATTAAGTGACCATCCAACATATTTAACTAGTGAAACTATCAAGTCAATAAGAGTATAAGACAGTAAAAAGAAGAATATTGTGCTGTAGAACAACCTATAAATATAACTACAAAAATAGGCTTAAGGTTTTCCGACTTTAATCAGATAAAACCTGAATGCCGAAGTTCGGGACACTAAGAGAGCAAGTCATTTCTGAAACTTCACTGGTTACAATCACCCATTGACGTCAACTAAATTCATCAGGGATAACTAGGTGCATTTCAAATCAATATTTGATCACACAAAGGGTCAGTCTGAGCGAAAAGTATGGCATTTTCCATAGAAGTTTAATACCGCCCCATAATACCATCACTCCAGTTTCAATCAATAGTTCAAAATAATCATGACAGCTATATGATCTTTTCACAAGCAGAACCAACGGTCATACTTAAAAATCACACAGCCATACACGTATAAACTGAAGCAAAATTCCTGTCTTACACTCACCTCCTTAATGTGCCAACAATTCAAAATTGCCCAAAAACAGCTAATGTTGTGACGAGAATGAGTAAAAGGTAAGGTAATTAATGCCTAGCTATAGTAACAACAAAGTCAACATAGACAACCCTAAAATAAACTCTTAAGAGAAAAACTCAATAAAGGAAAACAGTTATTCACCTCAACCAAGTAGATGGTCACCGGCAGAGTTAAACTGTATATCAATGCATTTAGAAGAATTCTGTAATCCGAAACTAAATTGTAGAATAAAGTTTTCTTACTCCCCTACAATGTCTTTCATCTCAAAAATCCACATCACTGTGAGGAATCCGGCACATGCATATATACACACACACATTATCTATCACATATAGACTATTCCAGATGAACAAGAACTGTAGTTAACTTAAACCGGCAGAGTGAATACATACATATACATATATATGTATGTTACACACAAAATCTATGACATATATGACTCATATAAAACCTTCAAAATTTTAGTTACCGAGGAGTAATGAAATTAATTGATCAATTAATTATTGCAGATAAAACTAGCACTATTAGCTTATAAATTAACTTATAGAAGTTACAGATCTAACTTCCTTTTACTTGCAACTTCCCCTTAAAATTTCCTTCTGATCTGTAACCTCAGTATTCTAATATGAATAAATAGAATGAATAAAAGAAAATTAGAATACTGTGATACTACACTCGAATTAGGTATATACACATCTACAGATATTCAACTTACTATGTGAAATTTATAAGTATATAACAAAGTATGGCAAAAATATAGGGTTAGATTAACGCTTACTGAATAAAATAGCATCAGATGACAAAATCTGGAAGCTAGCGGCGGAGAACAGCAACAAACGGCGGTTATTGACAGTTTCCGATGGTGGCGGTAGTAGCAGTCGTTTTGTTGTTTTGGTTTCTACGTGCAGCGAGATGGAGTGACTACGAGTTAAACAATACGTGGACTTCAAAGAGACTTTATGTATTTGCTTATTAGTCCTTTACTTTCAAAAATCAACTATAAATTGTTTGATTGATTGTCAAAAATTTATCTTTTGATGATAGAAATGGAGGTCTAACTATATTTGCGGTATTATTTTTCATTAATGCATATTGGGTTGGTTGTTATTATAAAGTAAAAACAAATATCAATTACCAAAGTGAATGTAATATAATATGCAAAAGTAACTGGTTAAGAAATAAAATAGTAGCAGTTTGATCTATCTTTAATGATAGGAAATCCGCATCGGTGTATACGGAGGAAGCCCGTCTAGAAGTGTTGCGAGCACATTGAGAAATCGCTAGAGGAAGCCTCAAAAAGCAAAAGCCTGCTGCGAAATGGATTTCAACTTTAAGAGAAGAGTTATTGATTTTATTATCGCAAATTGACAATCAAGATTCTAACTTATATTTTACTTGCAAATTGCAAAATTGCATATACACGATGTGTGTGAAACGTGTTTAAAATATATTTATGAATTGGATATTACTGATATTATTACTATCACACAATACAAGCAAGAATATCTGATCGTATAATAATATAGTTTAAGTAAGTCCGAGTATCGACCTCAGGAACGGTATTTAATTTAAATAAAATGGAATTTATAGTTAAACTAACAAAATAACAAAGAAGGGTGCGTTTTAGTTCCGTACGAACGTATTTAAGAAACTAATAAACTTAATTTAAACAAAGTAATTTAAAGTAGATTAAGACAAGTATGGATATTTACTTAGACTTTTATTCTCTAGATTACAATTATCATGTATGTTTAGAATTGAATGTTTTGAAGCCTTGAATAAAAATATTGGATAAAAAAATCATATAGGTGTAGGTAAAATAAATAAATAAATAAATAAATAAACGGTATTCCAACTTAGCGGTTACGTTTCAAATACCTAAACACCATTTTTAATCTAGGAAATATAATTGTTTTATATCTAGAATTGAATGTTTTGAAGCCTTGAATAAGAATATTAGATAAAAAAATCGTATAGGTGTAGGTAAATAGATAAATAAATAAATAAATAAAAAACGGTATTCCAACTTTGAGGTTACGTTTCAAATACCTAAAACCATTTTTAATCTAGCGAATATACTTATTTTATATCTAAAATTGCATCTTATGAAGCCTTGAATAAGGATATTGGATAAAAAAATCTTATAGGTGTAGGTAAATAATTAAATAAATAAAAAAAGAAAGAAAAAAAAAACGGTAATCCAACTTTGCGGTTACGTTTCAAATACCTAAAACCATTTTTAATCAAGCAAATATAATTGTTTTATATCTAGAATTGAATGTTTTGAAGCCTTGAATAAGAATATTGAATAAAAAAATCGTATAGGTGTAGATAAATAAATAAATAAAGGGAGAAAAAAACGGTTTTCCAACTTTGAGATTACGTTTCAAATACCTAAAATCATTTTTAATATTGCGAGTATACTTGTTTTATATATAGAATTGCATCGTATGAAGCCTTGAATAAGGATATTGAATGAGAATATTGGATAAAAAAATCGTATAGGTATAGGTAAATAAATAAATAAAGAAAGAAAAAAAAAACGGTGTTCCAACTGTGAGATTACGTTTCAAATACCTAAAACCATTTTTAATCTATCAAATATAATTGTTTTAAATATAGAATTGAATGTTTTGAAGCCTTGAATAAGGATATTGGATAAAAAAATCTTATAGGTATAGGTAAATAATTAGATAAATAAAAAAATGAAGAAAGAAAAAACGGTAATCCAACTTTGCGGTTACGTTTCAAATACCTAAACCATTTTTAATCTAACAAATATAATTGTTTTATATCTAAAATTGAATGTTTTGAAGCCTTGAATAAGAATATTGGATAAAAAAATCGTATAGGTATAGGTAAATAAATAAATAAAAAAAAAAAAAAAAAGAAGAAAACGGTGTTCCAACTTTGAGGTTACGTTTCAAATACCTAAAACCATTTTTAATGTAGCAAATATAATTGTTTTAAATCTAGAATTGAATGTTTTGAAGCCTTGAATAAGAATATTGGATAAAAAAAATCTTATAGGTATAGGTAAATAATTAAATAAATAAAAAAAGAAAGAAAAAAATGGTAATCCAACTTTGCGGTTACGTTTCAAATACCTAAAACCATTTTTAATCTAGCAAATATAATTGTTTTATATCTAGAATTGAATGTTTTGAAGCCTTGAATAAGAACATTGGATAAAAAATCGTATAGGTATAGGTAAATAAATAAATAAATAAATAAATAAAGAAAAAAAACGGTGTTCCAACTTTGAGGTTACGTTTCAAATACCTAAAACCATTTTTAATCTAGCAAATATATCTAGAATTGAACGTTTTAAAGCCTTGAATAAGAATATTGGATAAAAAAAATCTTATAGGTATAGGTAAATAATTAAATAAACAAAAAAAGAAAGAAAGAAAATGTTAGGTCTTAAAGGTCCCAAAACTTAGATACAGATTAAATAACAAGTATTTAATACATTAGTTTATATCTAAGTTATATCAAACAGGTTAATTAATCAAGGCGGAATACAAGATTAATTAAAGCACAAAATATATTATGAATTAAAGTGTTATTCACAATAAATGGTTGTCTTACAAACAAGACAAAGTATGCAAACACACACAGATTGTTTGAATACGATCCAAGTAGTATACTATGATACAATTATCACTACAAACTTAACCAGTAAGTGTGGTAATGCTTTTAGCCTAAGCTTAAAGGTCTTGTACACTATTTTTCTTGGATACTTCTTTGTGGTGCTTTTGAGTTGCTATTTATAGAGTTGAGTATCAACTCTATATTAACCAGCTCAGATAGTTGTCCAAGGGATAACAAGTACATCTTGGTCAACTTTGCACTCTTTCCTTTTTTGCTTTTCTTGGAAATAGAAAAAGCAAAAGGTAAAATGCTGAGAAGAAAACATTTCTCCAATGTTTGACTTTACTCAAACATCTCTTCAGTTGTACCGTAGCCTAAGGAACGAAAAACTTCTTTTGTACGATTGTACTTTTGTTCTTCAATCTGTGCTCTTCAGTCTGTGTTCATTAGTCTGTGATCTTCAATCTGTGATCTTCAGTCTGTGAAGCCTTCTGTCTTCAATCTTCATTCTTCAGATGATGAATTCATAAGTCTTCAAATAGAGCACGGCTTTCAATCTGTGAGAATTCTTCAGTCTGTGAAGCACAGACTCAGAAACACAGACTCAGGAAATCACTAAATTTTTCCCGAATACAACTGAGTTAGATTTTGACTCCTCAGATTTATAACTTGGGTTTGATCATTGTTTTTCCCAACAATCTCCCCCTATCTGATGATGTCAAAATCTATTTACAAAAGATAATAGAGAAATAATAAATACTAAAGTGAAACATAACATATGGATCAAGACTTATATACATAAAGTCATAATCCTAGTCAGTTCACAAAAATATTACAGTTATTACATGAGATTGTAAATAGCATAAATTTAACAATCTTCAATCTTTTCTCTGAGCCCTGATCTCTTTGATCTTTTCCACTTTCCTTTTCAACAATACTTCCATTTCCTTATCAGATTTTTCTGCAAATTCTTGATATTCCAGGATGATCTTCTTGCAGATGTCTTCAAACCCAATCATCATCCTGATCTTGGAAAGGTTGTTGAATAACCAGCTAATCAGTCTTCTTCTAAATGGCTTGGTTTGAGAATGTTTGCATTCCTTCAGCAGGGCAATACAATGTAGCAGAGATTCTCCATACAGTCTATTTTGATCCTGGAAGCACTCTATCCCATTGATATCTCTGTAGCACAGACCTTCAATATTGTCAGTCTGGACATAGGATCTATCGATAAAAACGATACTTTCTGGTAGAGGATGCTCCATTCTCTGCTCATTCTGTGTAGATAACCCAGCTGACTTCTTCTTTATTACAAAGTTGTTTGCTATGCAGAATAACTTGTATTCTTCTTCTGAAATGAGCCCCATACTGAGAACTAACTCAATCAGGTAAGATAGCTCATCGAGAACTTCTTTCTTCAAATCTTTGTCACCTGCACTCTTCAAAAGATTAGCAATAGATTGTCATTCTTTAAGCCCTAGAGTATACAGGTCATCCACCCATACCATTTTCTTGCTCTTGGTTAAAGTCAACTTCAGCTTCAATTTCTGTCCAATCTTATTCAGATAACATTTTTTAATCTTCTGCTTGAGCTTTGACTTTCTGAAAGTGGATTGTAGCTTAGCTTTTAGGCTCTCTATCTTCTGTAATTTTATTGACAGCTCTTCATCTTCTTTGATCTGTTGCTCAACTTGACTCCTTCTGGTTTGAGTCTGTGAACAACCTTCATCTTCTAATTCTTTGCAGAGCATGTCAACAAATCTTGTTTCCTTCAGCTTCTGCTCTTCTTCAGTTAATACATTTAAGTATTCTGTTAGAGTCATACCTTGAGCAGTAGCTTCTTGTTGCAAGAGTTCATCCTGTAGATTTGACAGTTCAGGATTTCTTGTACCAGCAGCATGATCATCCACCATCTTCTTGATCTTGCTCAACCTCTTCTGCTTGGATAATGCAACCTTCTTGCCCTTACCCTTAACCATATCTTCTTCCATAGTAGAACTCGACCCAGGATACGTGCTTACCAGATGAGCATTTCTCCATTGCATTCTGTCTTCAAGTTCACTTCTACCTGAAGGCAGTATTCTGGTTGTTGTGGTTGGTCTAGCAGGATTGGCTTCAGCTTGGATGGCTTCAACACTGATGATTGGAGCATCAATGCTTGCTGCTTGTTGCTAAGAGCTCTGAGTCTGTGATGGATGCAGTGTCTTAGTCTGTGCAGGTTCAAAAGGCATAGACTTAGACTCTCCTGTCTTGACTTTTGAGGCACCTTCATCTACACCTCCAAAAGTAGCATAATCTTCATCATCATCTGATCTTCTAAATACCTCAGACTCAGAACTGCAATCAGGATTGATGGCATCATCATCTTCATCATCAATTTCCTGTTCTTCTGCCAGTTTTTCAAATTGATCCCAGGTTTTGATTCCCTCCATTTTTGTTTGGTAATCAAAGATATCCCTTTCAGGAATCTTCCTGGCCATTCTCTTTATTTTTCTGGCTCTTTTGATTCGCAGAGGTTGAACATCTTCATCTTCTTCTTCCCTCGGTCTTTTCAACTCCATCTGACCTAGGCCTAAGATAGTTGCTATTGGGTCTATGTGTAAGACAATAGTTGACTCCCCCTGAGTCTGTGCAACCATCTCAGTGTGTTCACCTGTCTGCGATCCTTCTGGCTCCCCCTCAGTCTGTGCACTCATATTTTCAGTCTGTGGCACAGACTGAGCTTCAATCTGAGACTTCACCATAGCACTTTCGGGTCCATCATCTCCATCATCTCCCTCATCTCCCTCACTGCTATCTCCCCCTAAATCTAAGGATTTATTATTTTGTAAATTATCTTTTGGGGTTTTAGCTTCTGCAGACCCAAATTTCATCTTCTCCCCCTTTTTTACATCAGCAGCTAAGCTTGAGAGGGTGATCTGCATTTCATTTAACCTATTGGATACCTTGTGCTCCAGCATATCCACTTTATCCACCATGGTAGAGACTAGATGCTTCATCTTCTCTAGCTTTTTCTTATTATTATCGAACTCAGTCTGTACCCATTCAGACAACTTGGTGATGGCAGAAAGCACATCATTAAGTGTACTAGAAGGCACAGACTGGGTTTGGTTGGAAGGGTTAGAATTGGGTGATGGAATATGTTCCTCTCTTGACTCATGTTGAAACTGAGCAAGATCACTGGAATCTTTTGGTGTTGCACTCTTTGCCTCACTCTGTGTCCTGTGCATGGAAAAGCGATCATAGGCGTTGAGTGGTGTAGTTGTGTTTCCCTCAGATCGAATCCGGTGATAGGATAAGACATCACTGGAAAATGATTGTGTTGCATCTGTTGCCTCAAATAGTCCCTGGTGTAAGGGAACAGTATCATTGGCAACGAATGTGGAGGATGGTATGCCTTCACTAACCATCTGGTGATAAGATGGTAGATCATCAAGCAAAGAAGTGGAGATCTGTGCCTCAGTCTGTGACATGACTAGGGCATTGACGATCTGTGCAAAATATGACTCAACAATGATTTTAACAAGAATTTGATTATGAAAAGCACCACTTGCCCCACGGTGGGCGCCAAATTGTTTTGACCAAAAACTAACAAGTATAATTTCAAGATCAAATTCGTTATGTGAGGTAGTGTGCTTGTTATAATTTTCAAGACAATGAAATATAAATGAAACAGTGAGTTACTAAAATATGAACTTTAATAATAAAAACGAGTATTGATCAAGATAATACGAGATAATGCTCTATAAATCAAGATAATACTACTTTTGCGAAGAAAACAGTTTATATTATGCTCGAATTGAAAGACAATGCGATTAAAGTAAAATCGACACAATTAGTTACGAGGAAAGCTCTTAATCCTTTTGGATTGCCGGCACAAAACCTCGGGAAGGATCAATAGACCCTTGCCTTTGTTGATTTTATTTAATAAAGTAATGAAATTACAAGCTAAAAGCACAATATGATCGATCTAAGAGTGTTTTGTGAATTTAACCAAGTAAAGATGAATTGCAGAAGTGTTGTGAAAGTACAGAAAAGATCATGTGTCCTATTCGATCATATTGCCTTATATTTATACTAAACAATACATCCCGAAATATTCGAGATCCTCCGATATATGCTGCAATATCCCAACGTTCTTCTTGACCAAGCATCTCACACGTCTAAGTCTTTTCCCGTTGAAATAGAACTAGTCTTCATCCAAATAATCCGAGGTTAGTTGGTTGAACTCAGTCTCGCGTATTGACCTGGTCAGGATATATGGAAAAACACACGGATTATTAGCATATGATCCCTGGACATAACATATCCGGGATCACAGTTATACCAAACAAAGATAGTATCCCTGGTCGCATATATCTTCAACTGTGTCGAAGATCATAGACTTTACATCTTCCTTGCATACTTGTAACTTTATTTGAGGATCCTGCAATGTTAGTATAAAATTCACCCACAACAGTTATCAACGAATGTTATTGCTTAATATACATGTAAATGAATGTTATCAATTAATATTTATCAAAATGAACGTTATAAAAATTATTTGTGAATCGATCCCAGTGGAAAACATTGCTATGACAATTGCGAAAATGCATATCAGGAAGCCCTGGAAACACAAGAATGACAAGAATCTAAATGGATAAATGCGCACAATCACAATGTGATTTTTTTAGGTCTAAGGTAGAGAGTTTCAGCTCATTTATCAACTCAGTCATCCGGTCGACATGCTTGTTATCCTGCTTTTGAGGGCTACATTTTTCACTCTCTTGCTCATTATTAAATCATGATAGTTACTATGATAAAAATTTAAAATGATTCAAGTAACGACACTTTATTTAAACAATGATATCGAACCTTCTTAAAGCAGACCAACAGAGGAAAACAATATAAGATGCCATGATCTTTGATTATAGAATACCTTTATTCACATGTTCAAAGTCTTGTGACAGTTAGATTCTTGAATAATAACTTTGAATTTGACCGGGAACTTAATTTTGAATGCAAGGATATAACCATCATACAAGAAGCAAAGTTGTTGTCCATGTGATAGAAGAACATGTTGAGAGTGCATGAAAGTTTGAACGCATATAATGCATACATAAGATGATCCTACATTAAGATGCCATACAAAACAGTGTCGACGTGAATAATCCACAACGAGCTGCAAACATAAATGGCTCACATCAAATCTGTTGGACGTTTGAGAAGTTTCATGGTGACAATGATGAGACTAAATCGAACCTCTGCTTCTTTCTTTCATCGCTTAATATTCATCAGAATGAACGTTATGACAACTGAAACTAAATTTTAAGATTAACCAGTGAATTTTATCACTTAGTATTCACCGAAATGAATCTTATCACTTAATGTTCGTTATCAATGTGTTATTACTTAATAAATGTTATCAATAATGTTATCGCTTAATATACATGTAAATGAATGTTATCAATTAATATTTAACAAAATAAACGTTATAATAACTGAAATAAAATTATAACGTTTATCAATGAATGATATCACTTAATATTCATCAAGATGAATGTTATCACTTTGGTGTTCGTTATCATGAATTTTATAACTTATATTCGTTATTAATGAACTTCATCACTTAATATACATGTAAATGAATGTTATCACTTGATTCATCAAAATGAACGTTATAATAACTGAAATTAAATTACAACATTTATCAATGAATGGTAGTATCACTTATATGTATCCAAATGAGTATATCACTTATTATTCATCAAAATGAACATTAAGTTATAACAACTAAAATTATATTGAATCATTTTATAAGTAAATATTATCACTTAATATTTATATAAATGAAGTTTATCACTTATTATCATTTACTTATCTAAGAATCTGTAAGGTGACTATCTTCAAAGATTTAAATAAAAATATTGAAGATATCGCGTTTAGCCTTCACTATTTCGTTAAGTAGCACCACGGTGAAAGGGTACAAATGGCTTTAGTAAGGGTCTCACCTTCACCATAGCCTACGTAACCTTATGGTGACCCAATTAGCTTGTTAACTGTATGTCGCTCCATATATTCAGTATTCACTCATGTCTCTCTTAGCATGGCACCTTCCTGTAATTAACACAAACAGCCACATAAGAACAAAAAATACACGATAGAATCTTACGTGTCGGATGCTGAAAAGAATCAAAAATAGCTAACTGATTGGGCTTGAATCGGGAACTGAATCGGGTTGGCTTGTGTGCCTAAGTATCCTATCAAAAGGATGAGTAGGACCGAGATGCAGAACCGACATTAATGGTTTAATTCTAATCATACAAACATAACATGGACACAATTTTGTCATCAACAAGGAACCCAATCTATTCACAATATGTACTCTCAATTTCAGAACACAAAAAGAACACCTTACCATTTGATCAGTCTTCTAGAAGACATCACATGACCTGCAAAATAACATTCAACACGAGGCATATTAACTTTTTTACACCTCAACATCATAAAAACGGGAATTGAAATTAAGAAAACAAGTATGAGTTTAAAATTTCTAGTAGATTCAGGAAGAATTGAATTCGATTCCAACGAAAAATTGGAAATACATGACACAATAAAGTCCGACAAAAACACAACTACAAAATCGTGTATGAAATAGAAATCAAATGCGATTAACTTTTAAAACCTAATTACGAAGTATGAAAAACAAGACGAATGAATCAAAATCACGAATAAAAATGAATGAATGATCGAAATTGATATTCACGGAAATTTGATGTTCAAATCAAAATCATGTATGAAATCGAAGCAACGAACAAATTTTATGTTTATAGAAATCGATTTTGATTAAAATTGTATATGAAATCGAACGGACAAATAAGTAAAATCAATTGGATCAAGAACGAATGAATTTGATGCTTAACGTAATTTGCTTTATGATAATATTGAAATAAGAAAATCATTTTTTAATTAAATAAAAGGAAGAAGGTAAAATTACCAAACTACCCTTGTCCCCGTGAACAAACTAAAACGCTGGAACATTGGACTAGAAGAATTACGATGGAATTGAGGGTGAGATTACCATTTCCCCCTGAATCATCCCATATATATATATATATATATATATATATATATATATATATATATATAATATAATATTATATATAAAGTTTTAAAAAATAATATTATATTAATGTTATTATAGTAATTATTAATTAATATAATATTATTTTTATTTATTTAATAAATTAAACTATCTATATACATCTGCCCTAATTAAAAAATCCATAACTTTCACTCTCCACCGTTGTATCTCTATCTACTTCGTCTTCCGCCGTATCAAGGCGGCGATCTATCGTTTGCTGGTCGGAACTCCGGCTAATCTATCCTTATTATCCATATTCTTCCCTCTCCTCCTCTTTATCTCTATAATTTCCATAACACAAAAACATAAAAATTGAAAAATCGAAAATTTCTAGGGTTTCAACGGTTCGCTTTCAAAATCATTAAAATTTATCTGGTTTTTGAAGGTTATTTTATCAAATTAGGTCTGGATTTATATCAATAAGAGGAGAGGGAAGTGAAAAAACCAAAAAAAAAAAATCAGAAATTTGTTTGTTAGGGTTTAAAGATGGCGGCTCAGGTTCAGGTTCAGGTTCAATCTCAACCTCAGGCAGTGAGTGGTGGTGCTGCCGTTGCTGGTGGTGCAGGTGCTGGTCAGCAGTTTGTGCCGACTTCATTGTATGTTGGGGATCTGGAGTGGAATGTGACTGATTCTCAACTGTATGACTTGTTCAATCAGTTAGGGCAAGTGGTTTCGGTTCGAGTTTGTAGGGATTTATCAACTCGAAGATCGCTTGGTTATGGTTATGTCAACTATGCTAATCCTCAAGATGGTTAGTAATGTTTTACTGTAGTTGATATAGTCATTATTGTTTATATATATTGTAATTTTTAATGGTAAATATTCTATATACATTGATACAGTTTTGGCCTTAATTCTGCGGTATACTTTGTGTTTGCCTCATTGTTGTTTGAATTACTTACTGATTCTAGTTATGGGCAAATAGGCAATGTACAATTTTTTTACACCATTAGTCTTTGAACTTGTAAAAGATATGCTCCACATCCACTGTTTGAAATCTTTGATAACTTTCATCGACCAAAATTAAAAAACTAATTTATGTACTAGGATGAAATAGTTCAGTTGACAGGATGGAAACCTTTTACAAATGTTAGGGTTTTGTGTATATTGTGTATATCAAAAGTGCATTGCATGAAATGGTATATTTGTGAAAGTGTGTTGCTATCACATGCCATTATTTGTTTACCTCTTTACACTATTACCATAGCAAACCATGTAGTTATAACTTAGAACTCATCTCGGACTCTCGATAGAAAATGTATGTCTTGGCTTGAAGGAAACTTCGCAATACCCTTTAATTTTTATGTAATGAACAAGGAGCTAGACGTGGTATGCAGTTACTTGAATATTGGTCTAGAACATGGAACAAGGGGATGGGTTTAGTTTAAGGAAAAGAATGAAGTTTCAGGTTGTATTAATATCTTGGAAAATTAGACAAAACCCTAGGGTTATTTGGATAAATAAAATGAAATTTTGTTTTCTGGTTTCACGTAATTGAGATAGCAACTATGCAATTAGCCAATTAGGTATAGTGTGTGGCGATTATCTAAACTATGATGCAGACAGTACATTGGAATCATAGTTTCAAGTTTCAACATTCCGTTGGTTTACCTCAACGTAAAGTTATAACGTGGAACAATGAACTTTTTGGCTAAAGGAAATGAGATCTCATTAATGGTTTCGTGTAATTGTTGTAGCAACTATGTAACTAGGTATAGCGTGGGGTGATTCTTTGAACTTTGACATAATGATGCAGACTGTTCATTAGAATAGTAGTTTCAACATTTCAATGAGTTCACCTCAACGTAAGGTGTATGAACTGGAACAATGAACTTTTATTATTAGTGGCAAGTCAAAAGCAGTGTCGCTAACCTCGTTCGTTATGTTGATGACAGCTGCAAGGGCAATGGAGGTACTGAACTTCACTCCTCTGAATGGCAAGGGAATCAGAATAATGTATTCTCATAGAGACCCTAGCGTACGCAAAAGTGGATCTGGAAATATATTCATAAAGGTATATAAGTTACAAATCTTATGTAATCACCCTGTCTACATACTAAGCATATGTATTTACTGATTTATTTTTGTTTGTTGGAAATTCAAATGGAACAGAATTTGGATAAGGCAATTGACCAGAAGGCCCTACATGATACATTCTCGACATTCGGAAACATCCTTTCTTGCAAGATAGCCACTGATGGAACCGGTCAGTCAAAGGGCTACGGATTTGTGCAGTATGACAGTGATGAAGCTGCACAAAAAGCTATTGAGAAGCTCAATGGCATGCTGCTGAATGATAAACAAGTGTTTGTGGGACCCTTCTTGCGTAAACAAGAAAGAGAAATGGCTGTGGACAAGACAAAATTTACAAATATTTATGTCAAAAACCTTTCAGAATCGACCACAGATGAAGAGTTGAACAAGGTTTTTAGTGAATATGGAACTGTCACAAGTGCTGTTGTGATGAGGGATGCTGATGGAAAATCCAAAGGTTTTGGATTTGTTAACTTTGAGAATGCTGAAGATGCTGCTAACGCGGTTGATGCTCTTAATGGTCAGAAGTTTGATAATAAAGAATGGTATGTTGGTAAAGCGCAGAAAAAACATGAGAGGGAACAGGAATTAAAACAGCGATTTGAGCAGACTGTGAAGGAGGCTGTTGACAAATCACAAGGGCTAAACTTGTACATAAAAAATTTAGATGATACTGTTGATGATAATAGCTTGAAGGAGTTGTTCGCTTCATATGGTACTATAACTTCATGCAAGGTTTGTGGGTCCAAAACATCTTATTCCACGATTATATTTGTGGATTTCTATTGGGGTAAAGTAAGAAAAATAATCTTCATCATTTTAACAGGTTATGCGAGATCTTAATGGAACAAGTAAGGGATCGGGTTTTGTTGCATTTTCAACACCGGAAGAAGCTTCTAGAGCAGTAAGTAAACATATTTTTATCATGTTTCTTTTAATTATTATTTTTGGAGCTTAGTGTGAAATGCTAAGTTCATTTTTGGTCTGATAGCTTTTTGAGATGAACGGAAAGATGGTTGCTAGCAAGCCTCTTTATGTTGCGCTTGCACAACGCAAGGAAGATAGAAGGGCAAGGTTGCAGGCACAGTTCTCACAGATGCGTCCAATTGCTATGGCACCAACTGTAGCACCTCGTATGCCAATGTACCCACCTGGTGGTCCAGGTCTAGGCCATCAAATATTTTATGGTCAACAACCTACATTCATTCCTCCTCAGGTAATCCCACTTACTGTACTTGTATTGTATAAGCTTCACAAATGACTGTCATTTCCATATATATTCTAAGGTTGCTTTGCATCGTCAGACCACAGTTAAAGATAGATTTTGTAATGTGTAGTAATCTAATAGTGTAGTGTATGGCTTTCTGATCCTTGAAACTAGATGTTAAAGTTACAACCAATTTACTTATGAATGGGTTGATTGGATTTTTTTTCGTTACGAATGGTCTAAATCAGTAAGTTAAGCTAAAAGGAGAACAAGTAGAATGGGTTGGAAGTCGCCTTAAATTATTTTAAATGCATAGAACCTCCTTAGTTATTTAAAGAAATTGTAGATAGTTCTTGCTATATTAGTATTGCCCTGTAATTGCTATTAATACAGTAGATATGTATTTATTTATTTTCTAGCAATGGACAAAAAAGTGTTTCTCGGTCAACCATACCTGACGGTACTAAAATGACGCGTTTTTATCCTGACATATTTTACCTGCTACTGACCTGCCTTGCTGACGTTGCTTACCACCTTTGCCTTGCTTGTCTTTTATGAAGCTCCTACTAAATGATTTCTCATTTTTATGTTGGATAGCCTGGATTTGGGTATCAGCAGCAACTTGTACCAGGCATGAGGCCTGGTGGGGCGCCAATGCCCAACTTCTTTATGCCAATGGTTCAGCAAGGGCAGCAAGGACAGCGTCCTGGTGGCAGACGTTCTGCTGGTCCAGGTCAGCAAAACCAGCCGCCAGTTCCCCTTATGCAGCAGCAGGTATGTTGCAATTGGATCTTGCTTCAATCTACTAAAATACTAGTGACATATTAACACTTCCTTTTATCTCCTAGTCTAAAACTTTTTTTATTGCTATAATAGATGATACCAAGGGGGAGGATGTACCGATACCCCCCTGGCCGTAATGCACCTGATGGTTCTATGAGTGGTATCGGAGCTGGAAACATGGTTCCTGTTCCATATGACGTGAGTGGAGGCATGCCATTGCGCGATACTGGAATCTCACAACCAATTCCAATTGGTGCTTTAGCTTCTGCACTTGCAAATGCGTCTCCCACGGAGCAGAGAACGGTAAGCATCAAATATTAAATTTATTCATATTACATGTCACAGTAATATGTATTTTTAAATCCGACTTTTGGGAATCTTGCAACTATATTTGTAGATGTTGGGAGAAAATCTGTACCCTCTAGTGGAACAGCTAGAGCCTGAAGCAGCAGCGAAGGTAACAGGAATGCTTTTGGAGATGGATCAGACCGAGGTTCTTCACTTGTTGGAGTCTCCTGATGCTCTAAAAGCAAAGGTTGCAGAGGCCATGGAGGTGCTGAGGAATGTGTCTCAACAGCAGCAGCAGCAGCAGGCAGGTGGTGTGGGTAACCAATTGGCTGGTCTCTCTTTGAATGATGGCATTGTTTCTTAAACTTATGGGTTGTTGGAAGTAATGGAATTTGAAGGTTTGTGGTGAGACTTGTCGTTATCTAGTTTGGTTAGTAAAAGATTTAAGAGATTGATTTTGATTTTGTGTTCTGGATAGTGTTTGGTTTTTAAAGATTATTGGATTTGACGGATTGCTGGTTGTGTTGTTTGCGACTTTGAGGTTTTATATTTTTTGGTTTCTCTGCTGTTTGTTTATGCTTTTAGTTCATGGTTTTTAAGAATGATTTGACACAACTATTAAGATTGGTAACTATCCTCTTTTAATCCTTCTGGTTTTAGTAGATCCAGATTTTTTAACAACAAAGTTGAAGTTTCTTGAGAACACTTATTTTAGCAACAAAGTTTCAAGATTTTTGTTACAACTTATTTTGCCCAAGTAGTCAGTTTTTGTGAACTTATTTTACCAATAGAACCTATAAGAATTAAGAATTGCACAACTGAGTGTGTGTTTGGTTGGTTGGTGGTTTGGGTAAGGGTATGAGTTTAGGAAATGATTGATAAAATAATTTGTTTGGTATGGACATGATTATTGGGAATGATACCCTCATAAATGGGCATATGTAAAACCCATGTAACGGGGTGGGTTTGAAAGGGCGGAATGAAAGTCATTCCCATAGTGATACCATGCAACCAACCAAGCACCCCCTGAGTGTTCTTGAATATGAACATTGTGTGCGAAATTGACATGCATGTAAACTTGAGTGGATCATTTAGAAATATCATTGATTACTCGAGTATGCTGATGTTGGCCAAAATACTCTGGATGGACGAGTTGCTTTCAGAACACGGCATCTACGTTGAGTAAGTTAAGCATGCTGATCATCTCCGTCCATATACACCAATCATGAAATCGAACGAATGTACACCGATGGAAACACTAGGGCGACCTTTCAGACTACTCATGGCCTGATTCCATAAGCCATATTTCACACCCTTGTAGATCGTTATCGTTCGCGAGTGTTAATCCCCTTTCAGCTTGCATTTGTCTTTATGTCAAATTAAAGGTGTACATCTTTATGAAAAATAAGATGTCCAAAAGTGAAGTCATTGTAATTTTTTCAGTCTTTTGTTGCCTTTTGTTCAGCTACTAGCCTCATTCATCTTGGAGCAAACGTTTTTCACAACCAAGAGAACATGTCATTGTATCGCTTTTGTTTAGACGCACATTCTTCAGCAAAAGTTGGGACTAATTTGAACCTCGCAATTGTAATTTATGTGCTGATGATCATGCATTATAACTTGCAACATCAAGGCCTGATATACAGATTACAAAAATCAAGACTTTATAAGAAGTTTAAAAAGAGAGGCTCCTACAGATATCCACAAAAGAACGATGGTCGTTCTATCGAACCCCCTTCCCATGTTAGGGCTTAAGGCTCTAGACCAAATACATAATAACTCTTCTTAGTTCTTACTGTAACAAAGGGTCCTCCATTAGCAACCCGCTATATATCTAGACGAGATCAACATCTAATTTACACCATACGTTTCTATAAGATTCACCGACAGTAAGTTTTTGCATCGTTCTACAATCTCACTAACCTTCCGCAAATCATATTCACAAATTCTTAAATCAATGCCGCAGAGTTAACTTAGCCCTCCACTGGAATAGGGCGTCTATGCCTCAAACCCACATCAGTGTCTTCTGCATCAGCATCGTAGTTCTCAGCCTCGTTTGGTGTATCTTTGGCATCTTCCCCAAAGTTATGAAGTCTTCGACCAATCAAATAACGATCATCTCTAATCGAGTTGTGAAGGTTGGTGAACCAGATATGGAACCTTTTGGCACAAAAGCACAGTAAACTGAGACTAAGGCACCCTAGCCATGCAAACCTGTAGACAGCAGAGTTAACCACTAACGGGTACCCAAATACAGGGAACACCCCCCGGGCTAATACGTAAGGGACACAGAGAGCCGTAAGAAGCTTCATGATGATGGGGACCACGATCTCTCTTAGCACCCAAAAAGCTTGTAGCCTAGAGAAACCATCATCCCTCACTCTCTCAAACTTTACTCGCCAGCTGTCATCCACTAGAGGCATCATGTGATCCAGCATTACCTGTTCAGTAGAGCAAATACCAAGTACATTCAATTTCCGTGAGTGGAAAATGGACAGCGAATTCCCGGTTCCATGAGTAAACATGACGTTCCCCAAGACATTATTTATTTAGAAATATAAATACAGCAATGGATACAGAAGTACAGAGCTGTAAATGCACATGCATATACGAACAAATTATAATACTATCGATTTCCAGGTGCAAAACGAGTGTATTAGATAACAGGTCCAAACAGGTGGTATCTGGTACGGACAGGTCTAGTTGGCACAAAAAATTATAATAATACTTTAATAATGAAGTTACTTTTTGAATAAGAACATACTTTTATCTAAATCAGTTTCAACATTAGAAATACACTTTGGGCAACTTTTGACCCATTTGACTCGTTAGAAAAAAACATCACCTGTTAATAAGTAATGGGCCAAAATTTCCAAAGCCACGAATCAATGAATCCTTGAAACAAAGAGGAAGTTATGAAAACTTACCAGCCGAGTCCAGATCTTAAGGAAAATAAGTCCAAGAGCCCAATCCTGATACAACAGAAACACGGGGCTTTCATCCACAGGCACCCTCATTGGTACGATTACCAAAAGTTCGAATAGCAATCCAATCAGCACTGGGATCACAAAAATCTGTAGAAACAAGACGTTAGATATGATGAACTATAATAGAACCTGGCAGCAGCAGGAGATATGATCTTACCCAAATTGACAACAGTACAGAACTCTTAACAACGATGGAACACCATTTCCAAATTTGACCTAGTAAAACAGCAGCTCTCCTTGTTCTAATTTGATCAATGCAATACCTTATGCCAGCCAATGCTGTCCAGATCACATAACTTCCGATAACAAACGCGTATATGTCTGAAATAAAAAGGGAATGGATGTAGATTAAGTTTTCATTTCTCAAAGCAAAAAACACAACCTTATAACAGACTGTTAATGGATCACCTCTTATAAGAATGTATGGTAAAGAAGCGAAATCACAATTAGATAGATTAAAAACAGGTTTCTGCAACCACAGAGGAACACACAATCGTGGTTGATTACAAAAGCTATAATATTTTTATAATTATCCAATAAGTTGACTATAATCACTTTTGGAGGTTGTGCATTAAAGATGTACTTTCAGCAATTTCTACCTGTTTTCTTTCTAGCTACTTATTTTTAGTTTACCCGAAGCCATTAGAAACCGAACATGACCCAAATCAACCCGCTGAGAAGTAAATGGGTTGGAAATGCCATTAACGCAGAATTGTAATGATAAACCCGTTGAGAAGTAAACTGAACATGCCCAACACAACACAGAGAGCGTCCATGCTTATAAACTACAGTAGCATAAAGGTTGTCAATAAATTCTCTTACCATTACATTTGATGCCATGTGTGATAGGGAGAAGGGGAACTGCATTGAACAGTACTCGTCCAAGGGATACGGGCACCACGATTAAAGCAGAATTGACGATCAGCAATGTCATCCAAGCAGCCAATAAAAGCAACACGATACAGAGAACAAATGTGTACCTCCTAGAAAATAAGAGAAAATTATCACTAAATAGAAAAAAAAAAAAAAAAAAAAACATTTAAAAGTAACATGGGTAATATCCTTCATTAATCTTCTTGAGCCAACAGCACACATACATTCATGGGAATCATCGGCATTATACGCAAAATATCATCCTTAGCTGCGCAACGATATTATATCATTGCGAAGAATACCCTAGGATGTTATCTTGCATATCGTATAAGTTTATATGATCTCACATCGAACTTCTCTTAGCAGGCAGAAAGTTGGTGCACTCATACATGTATAATACAATCATACATCTATTTATACATTATCATTTATATAAACAGATTTTCCATTTGTTCCAATTATCAGTATAATGATCTAATTCATCTCCATACTTGCATGATTAACTACGTCCTATTCAAGACAGAATTCATATAGATAAAGAGGTTAAAGGCACACGACAACTTACTCTGAATCAGATTGTTCATCATCATCAGCTTCTTCTGAAAAATTAGCATTGGCTGCTGCATGCCTTGCTCGGTTCAAATTTTCAGGAGCCAAAAATCCTACTACCGCTCGATCTTGGGCCCTTGCTAGATCGTTGTCATTTTCTTGCACACCGTTGTCCTCAGGTCTGGGCAATAAGTAATCCGTCAAACCAAGTGCCCAGCCAGCTGCAGTAAACCAGTAGCGCAGAAGTGACTTGATTGTTGCACGTAGCTTAAAATGCTCAACAGCAAATGGAATGCAAATTTGGAAGAGAAGCATGTCAGCAGGAATCTCCGTAAAAGGGTCTGACACCCTGCAAACACACAATATAGCTCTATAAGCAGAAGTACCAGATGAAATAGAGCTTGCAAAGTCAATCATCCACCCCAAGACTGTACGTGGCAATATCAACCCATTTACTTATAAAGGGTCAATTAAGTTATGTTTTATCTGTATGGGTCAAACAGGCAAAATCACCAGCTAGAAAGGGAATGATGGTGCTAACAGGTTGAAAATCACTGGGATTATTGTTTGGTTATGCGCTCAACTTTACACTTATTACTATTGTATGCTCCCAACTTTCGTATTCTCTATTGTATGAGGTGAACCTTCAAAAAACTCTATTGTATGCCCCCAACTTTCATACTATCTTATATGAGGTGAACTTTCTAAGAACTCTAAGTAATATGATATTAATTAGACATTCTAAAAACTCTATTAGGAAAGTTCATATCATACAATAGCGGGTATGAAAGTTAGAAACATACAATAGAGTTTTTATAAGGTTAACCTCATACAATAGAAGGTACAAAAGTTGGGAGCATACAATAGTAATGAGTGTAAAGTTGAGCGCATAACCAAACAATAAACCTATAATCACTCAAGTCAAATTTTAAGGAACAGAACCTCCTAAACCATTTCTATTCAAGATTACGGCTAATATAATAGTCTTGATTTTGAGATCATGACTAACATATTCATATTCACAGTAAACAGCTACTCCGTATATGTTTCCCTGATCGTCGAAGTACCAATCATGCCACCCAACAAGACCTGACAATTTCAACATATACTATAAAACGACCAGTTTCAACCAGCACCCTTCTAAAAAGTTACCCAACCCCGGAGAAATTGACCTCTCCCAGAGACAGAAAGCAATCTTACGATATGTCAAGAGGGAAGATGGACGGAGCCATTCGCATAGCAAGTTTAACTGGCAAAAATACCAGCATAACAATTAAGCTCCCATAAACAGCAACTGACAAAAGAACCCTGCGTGCATGCTTGTGCACAGGATCATCAATTAAATCCCTGAATGGATTGTAATTAGGATCAGCTGGATCTCGCAGGAAATAAAGGACTCCATTGCGCAAAACCTGCGGCATAAATGAATAAGAGGGATGATAATTGAAATTCTAAATATAAATAAGTAATGCAATATCAGACAATATATTTATACCCCTCGAAGAAGACTGACAAATATGGATATTTGTAGCATGTAGACGATCCCGACAACCCAATGAATCAACGAACTTGCCAGGGGAGAAACCGAAAAGAAGTCAACTCTTTGACCAATAGACTTGCCAAACATTCTTATTGTACAAACATCTAGCCACCAACCACACATAAGAGGGAAGACCCCTAGCTCAATGACCAAAAGAAACGCCACCTTTATCATAGTCAATAGATGTCTCATTGCAGCTAAAAACTGCCTGAAAAGTGAAGGGATTGTCTCAGCAATTGAAGCAATACCATAAAACCTTCCCATGGTCAAAGGCTCTCCCCTGGTGTACCTAACCAGTGCAACAACTCCAAGGTAAAATATGATCACTGAGAAAATGAACATATACCCAACAGCAAGAGTTGTGGCATCAGATAGTCTTGATCCCCCAGCAATTGCTCCTTTCAGAAAATCTACTGAAACAATTGTAACATTATTTGGTGTCTCATTAAGCCCAGTCGCATTCACATTTAACATCTCTGCAAGATTCTTCTCAGATGTCAAATTTGCGACAGCAGTCAACGCGTTTTTTAATGTAATATTTGCCAAGGAAAGTGCATGTTCTGTTAGCGGTACAACAGTCGACAGCATTGGGCTGGTGGTGGATGATAAAATCCATGATATATGGTAGAGAATAAACCGCCCTAGGTGGAAGGGAACAAGTACGACAACACCTAGAAATATCATGTTGCTTGCAAGAACCTACAGGGGAAGAACAGATTATTCGAATAAGCAAAAAGAAAACTACATGAAGTAAAATACAGAAGATGTTAAACAGCAGTTAAGGGGTCAAAATCGGCAGCCAGATGGGTTGAATTTCCATGATCACATGGTCAGGTAAAAACATAGGTTCGTGTTAAAACGGGTCGTGTTGAGTTGAGAATGGACCTGCAACACTCGTTGCACAAACAAAAGAGGTTTTTTTTGTAGACAACTGTTGTGTCATAGATGACTACTTGAAATAATATTAATTCAACAATATTCTAAGTTTTTGAATATATTTTTCTAGGAAATTTTATCCATTAAAACTACACTTTAAGAGACTAACAACTCATGTCACTTGTTTAATTTTAAGTACCTTATTTACACATTTGACCTATCAGAGGTAAAACATACCCCGATGTGACCCATTTACAATCGATGTATTAATATGGCCACCTCTACGCAACCGTATGATGTACTTTTTGGATGACAAACACTAACATATCCTAGAAGAGTATGCATGTACCGTGCTAAAAAAAAGATTTAAAGCAACAACCATCCCCAGTGAAATAAGTAAAATCTAACTTCACTCAAAACAGAATACTAAGGTGTATAGCAGATCTAATAGCAATGGAATAATATACTCACAGTAAATGCATTTTCCACCAAATGGAAGACAGGTCCCTGCATGCCAACTAGCTCATCAAAAGGAACATCTTCTGCACCGTCACCATCGTCCAAACCATCAAACATCTGTTCAACATGTGCCTCAAGACGAGCTGCTTGCATCTCCCACCTGGCTGCAACATTTTCTGCATTTCTTCTGATCATCTGACCAGCCCCACCAATACCTTGTGCCCCAACATCTTCACCAATTAGGTTTTGGTTAGCTGGTACAGGCTGTCTCCTTGCAACACGAGCCCCATTTCTATCTCCTTCATCGTCTCTGTCACCTTCCTGGCCTCCAAGTTCTCGTAAATGTCTAAAATAGTCCCTCAAAGATGTAGCACCGAGGAAAATGAACACGATGCTTGCAGAGAGTAGGAACCCGTGAAGACAGTCAGTAAGTATGAATGTAGTTGAAATATGACTCAAGAACAGTCTTTGTGCTTCACCAAAACTCCTAACAAATGAGAAACGCCATATCCAGAAAGTAATAAACGGTATGATCATAAGCCATACAGAGAGCACAAAACTGAGTCGGATGAAGAATTGCAACACATGATAGGCTTTCATTGCCATCCCAATAACAAATTCCTGGAAAGGAAGCCTTGTTGGCGCATTCTCAGCATACACAGGGGAGAACGAGAATGGGTGCTTGCAAACCTGCAATACATTATGTCAACACTAATGAAAGAGAACAGCTGACAGGTAATCTTAAAAAGTAGGAAAGATGACAATTATGAATTGCAAATAATATATGTTATCACTTCATAGTGAGCTACTAATAATCAGCCATTATGATATTGGTTGTTAGGATTGTTAGAATTAAGTCCTAAATTGTGGGCCACTAACAATCAGTCACTACAATAACAAGATTAGAAGAATCACAAGATATGAACTAACATATCTCTCAATTAATACACTGATCGATGCATAGTATTTCCACTAAAATACCTAGGTCTTCTTAAACTTAACTTTGGGGATATGAGTTTCACAAACCATGTGTACCAGTATATTTTCCAAAATAATCAAACAAAGCAACAACTTACTCAAAACAGTCTGTTTGTTATGAAAGAATCAAATCATTAAAGCCACATTACACTTAAGGTTTCATATCAGAAAGACTAAAGAAGCACCTTACAAGTGCCAACAAAGAAGCACCTTACAAGTGCCAACAAAGAAGCACCTTACAAGTATACAGATACACGTATACACACACACCGACATACATACGTGCAATAGGACTACATCCAAGTACTACCCCTTGTTGAACACAGGATTTCATTTCAAAATGATTAACAAACACGAGATATACGATATGACTTGTTTGATAACAACTGTCTGAATCTATCTCTAAATTTAGAACAAACATAGCAAGATAGAAATACAATAATCTAAATACAATATCTATGGTATCATACCAGTAATAAAGTAACATGTAGCTAAAATACAATCTAAGCAATATAACTATCAAGACAACAAAAGCAAAAACTTAGGATCTCCAAACAAAACCTGAACAACATATCCCAGTTTACTTTTTTTGCTACAATGTGACTAATCAACGCAAAGCTCTACCATGCCGCAAATACCTTGGCTTGCTATAAAAACAAAGAATCATTGAACTTAGATTTCCTATACACTCCACCATGGCATCACTCAATTCCTAGTGCAGGTTCTTCCAGATCATTTAACAGGACTTAACAAATCATGCCATTCATATCAAAGCCAAATATCCTTAATTCCTCCTAAACTACTAGCTAAAGTAAATGGTCAAATATCAAGTTCATTTAGCTCAGGCCGCTCGATACTAGTCCTCCGAGACCTTGCAAACACCAATAGGATTCTCACAGAATAAACACTTATTCACGAATCACGATACATGCGTACGCACACCAATTTCTATCAAACTCACATCGTACTTTCCTAAGGACAAATGATTCCTATCTACTTCAAGCTGAGAACTATGTCCCCCTAAATATGATGAATTACCTAAAATGTAACACCTAATTTCGGTTTTTAAAAACAACTATTGCAGTCAGTAAACATCATCATATGCTGTAAACATGCCTGAGAAACACATCATGATGAAAACCTAAGTTCTAAATGTACTTTTATAATAAAATTATGATTAAAATAATAAGAAATAAACCTCGCAGTGACGAGCGTTGCTGTGATTAAGCCACTGAAGAAGACAGTCCTGGTGAACAAACTTAATACTACCGCTACAAGCACACGGATACCGGAGAGGATTATCGGCGTCACCTGAATTTCGGCAGATCCGGCAAACGTCCTCATCTTCATCGTCGTCGTAATCGAACCTATTGCTCGATAAATTATTGTTATTAACAGGAATCGAAGGAGAAAAAGAATTCGATGCGTTTCCAGCTACGTCGTCTGCGGCCGGTACCGGCGGTGCAATCTCCATCTACCGACAATCGGAGGTTAAAATTTGGACGCGTTTATCTTTTTGTGATAATAATGGCGGTGAAGGGGATTTGGTAGGAATTGAATGAAGGGTGATTTTAATGGGACTTTTGTGAAGTCGGTGGCTTTCGAGGGTCTATTTTGTAACTTTAAAATATCGGATTCCGTTGTGACGGACCGGCCGGTTCAAGTTGAGTGATTCGAGAGCACTACTCTACGAGGATGTAGATAAAGGTGGTGGGGTGAAAGACACTGTTTCTGAAATTTTTATTTTTATTTTTCTAGTTTTTATAATATAAATAATTAAAATAAATAACAAAGTAAATTAAGAAAAAGATAATATTTGTTAAAATAAATAAAATATGACAAGTCTTGGAAATTAAAATAGTACATAATTTAAAGACAATAATTTAAAATTCTTAATAATTAAAGATGTTCGACAAGCACAAACACAAATAAACTACTCTTAAGAATGTCTCGCTTCATGATTCCTTCAAAGATGCTCGACAAGGTCGGATCGAAGTCTCTCGTGCGTGTCTCTACCACGTAATTCATTGATTTTACTCATGTAAGTATCGCACCTCTCGATCCAAATACCTTGTATATTACCAACCGGTACATGATACTCTTCATTCTCGGCAATATTAAACCGTTGTCTTCGGTAATCATAATATGCAATATGATGCAAGTATACATGATTCATTTTATAGCGTTTACGCTATAAGCTCTCGCTGGTTGTTGTAATGTATGTCAACGGCCTTGGAGGACACCAAATGTCCGCTCAACATCTTTTCTGGCACCACCTTGTTTCTTAGTAAAAGTAGGTTCTCATTTGATCAACAACACTTGAAAAACCCTTAACGAACAATGTCCATGACGGGTTGATTCTGTCAGCAAGATAGTACCATCTTTCGTACTGAACAATGAAAATGAATTAAGGACGTTTAAGTCATTATTGAACCTCGCAACCCCAAAGTATGCATGCCAAATTCACATGTCATACAAGGCAAACGGGTTCAAGCATAATCGTAGGATGCTCATGCTCGCCTCGTGTGTATTGCCCTTTCCATGCATTTGGACATTTTGCCCAAGCCCAATACATACAATCAATGGAATCAAGCATTCCCGGCAAAACCATGAAAATCTTCATGTTTTGCATACAAACGTTGTATATCTTCCACCACTGATTCTCTCATGTATACATTTGCATATAAATTAATTATACAATTTGTAAAGTTTTGTACAGTTTCACGTGACGTTCTTTCCGATGTTTGCAAATACTCATCGATGGCAACTAGTGATGTGACGTAGGACGGACGTCACTTTTACAATAGTGCTAAAACTCGGAACACCACGAGCATCGGGTCGTTGTTGAAAATATAGAAAATAATCGGGTAAATGTTGGAAAGACTAATTAGTTATACTTTCAACTATTCAGAGGAATAGTCGTTCTCTCATACGACATCGACGCTTGAAATATGATTCGGGTATTTCGCGTTTTCCCCGAAGTAATCGCTCATTAACCTTTCGTGTGCTAAAACTCGATCACGATATGTATAACGACGTATCAATTGTGCTTGGTTGGAACTTTCAGCCTCTTCTAGAGGACTTAAAACTTCATTACGATATTTAAGACCTGTAGATATTAGTTTGAACAACGTTTCGTCGTCAGAAGAAGATGTTGAAGACATAATTTTTGGATATGTATTTATGAAAGAGATTGAATATAAAATGTAAAGAATGAGATGTGATATGTTGTATGAATTGTATGTGTATATACAAAAGTTATTTAAATGATTTTTTTAAAAAAAGTAAACTATCTGTTAAACGACTATTTTTTTAAATATATATATAGTTGATAACATCAAATAATGTCATATTTATATAATAATATTCCCTTACTTTTAAGCATTTTTATTGCAATTTAATTATATATATTACTGATTTCGTTTATATTTGCAAAAGGTGTTTAAATTAAAGGAATAAAGAAAAGGAACGAAAACGAGCAGAAAACTGAAGAAAATGAAGAGAAGATTAACATTGATTTCGTGCTTGAGTTGGAGGGCTCTACCTCCATCCATCGAGTCAAGTAATTCGCTATCGGAAATTCTTCCGCCGCCTATCTCATGCCATGCTTCTTCTTTCTCCGAATCGGTTCCTAGTGTCAGTCAAGGCTGGTAGGTGGGTAGGCTTCTATCCGACTAGTAGGACATGCAGTTCTCACTGGGCGAGAGGTGCACCCAACCCACCTACCCACTCATCAATCACGGTGTTCAGCTGCCAGCAGATGTGGTCACCATCATAGGATCCTTGCATTTATGCCGGAGCCGTCGGCCCGCCACCGTCCGGCCCGCGTTAGAGGGGGTGTCCCTTTAGATGGAAGAAGACCGAACTTCTGCTAAGGGATCGCTAAAAACTTAAAGAAGATTAGGCTTAGAAAGAAGAATAAACCCAAGAAGAATGAGTTATTGGGCCAAATAAAAGAATAAAAATCGGATTATTGAAGATGGAAGCCCAATAAGAAGAAACCCAGCCCGAGCATGGAATCATACGGAACCACATTCAGCCGGCGGTTGGAATATCCAACCGGCGGTTGAACCTAAATCAGGAAGGCGGTCGAGCGCGCGGGTCAAGATCTGGGTTTTCGGGTAAAAATCCAATCCAACCGGCGGTTGAAAAATCCAACCGACAGCTAGATTCGCGATCCTGAAATCTATAAATAGGGGCCATTATCAACCTTTATACCATATAATTAACATACGAATTAAGTAAACTTTAATTCGGTTCTAGGGTTTAGAAGTCGACCAAAGGAGGTATTTGGAGGCTAGGAAGCTAGGGTTTGAAGGTTTTCAACCCTAACGAAGAGTTAGTTCGGTTTCTTGGGTTTGATTCTTAATCTTTTCTATTTACTATGTGTAATAACATGTTTTTAGATCTGGTTTTGTTTACTATAAACATGATCTAATTCTTTAATTGTATTTACTTAGATGAATGATTTCTAGATAAAGGTTTTATGTTGATTTAAATTATGAATGGTTATTAAGTTTATTCGAAAGATCCATATTAATTTGTGTGTTAATTAATTGTTACTTAACGTGATCAAAAGATTTATGCTATAACTAACGTTTGTATAAGTTGATTGATTATTTGCAATTAAGTAATTTATTAGTTAATTGTGACTTGAGACTGTAACCGGTAATAGGTTAAGAGACTGGCAATTAATATAACCTAATTGATATGATAATTATTTAACCAATAGTTATAGACTTGCGTTAACACGAGGTTGCTGAATGAATCTTAATGATCTGTTGATAGTATTAAAAGCATAAAGTTTATGTTAATAACACGTAGAAGAAATTCTAGTGTATTCAAGAGAATCTAGTATTAAGGTAAGGTTTATTATGGATTAGTTAACCTTAACAGGAGGCTATCCATATGAGTTTGAAATCACCATAATAAATAATCAACAATTCAATAAACATATCTGAAACCTGAATCGAGAAATCACTATTTTAAGTAAATACATGCTTATCTATCTGATTGTCCTTAGTTACTTTTCATCTTTTATACGTTTTTCATGATCAACTTGTTCAAAAAGGTCTTGCAACCCAATTTTCCTCCGACTATTGGGAGGTTATTCAAAAGATAACCGAATTGCTCAAAGTTTTTAAAACCGCAACTATTTTATTATCGGGTGTTTATTATCCCACAAGTCATTTGGTACTTAATCAAATATTTTTAATGATTTCAAAACTAAGCGAATACGAATTTTGTGGTAATGTATATGCAATAATGGTAGCTCCCATGAAAGCAAAACTAAGAAAATATTTTAAAGAAATGCCACCGGTAATTAGTTGTGCCGCCGCGTTAAACCCATGTTTGAACATTTCCGAGGTGAAATTACTTATCGATAACATTTGTAACGATTTGGATTTGAATGATGAGGACCCATTTTTTGCACAAAATACAAAAGACTATTTTAACAAATCTTTTAAAGATTTATTTGGTCATTATTTTCAAAAATATGGTTCAACAACAATGGTTTCTTCTAGTTCGGCTTCCACAATGTTTGCTTCATCATCTTCTTCCCGAGATCCAATTATTAATTTATATAATAGTTTAAGACAAGAAAATCATAAACGGGCAAGGGATGATGGTGACCAAAGGGCCACTAGCGAATATGGGAGATATACCGGAACGGATTTTTTAACCTCAATGGGACCCGAAGAATTCGCACATTTTGATATTTTGGCTTGGTGGAAAGGGGGGAATCTCAATTTCCCATTCTAACCATCATGGCCCGAGATTTACTAACCGTCCAAGCTTCTACGGTAGCTTCGGAATCCGCTTTTTCTCTTAGTGGCAGGGTACTTTCCATACGAAGAACAAGACTCACATCGGCTTCATTAGAGATGTGTATATGCTTGAAGGATCACTTAGACGCTGCGGAACGTATACAAAACGTTTCAAGTCTTGAAGGTGAATTGGAATACGAAGGAGATATACACGATATCCAGGTGGCAATATCACTTTCCGATGAAGAAATTGCTCTCGATCAAGCTTCGCGAGAGGCTTCCTCCGAAGAAGATTTTGACTTTTGAAGACTACCCAAATTGAAGATGTTAGAAGAATTGAAGATTAATAAAAGTTGAAGATTTTTGAAGATTATGAAGAATTATTGGTTTCAATAATATTTTTATGAAGATTTAGAAGACTTTGTTTTAAGTTATTGTTAGGTTATGTTTCCATACCTAATGTACTAGCATTCTATCGGAAAAAATTTGAGGTTTTCCCTAAAACGCTTAACGCTCGAATAAGATTGAATTATATAGAATTATTGGTTTCAATAATATTTTTATGAAGATTTAGAAGACTTTGTTTTAAGTTATTGTTAGGTTATGTTTCCATACCTAATGTACTAGCATTCTATCGGAAAAAATTTGAGGTTTTCCCTAAAACGCTTAACGCTCGAATAAGATTGAATTATATAGAATTATTGGTTTCAATAATATTTTTATGAAGATTTAGAAGACTTTGTTTTAAGTTATTGTTAGG
Organism: Gnaphalium uliginosum; assembly: GCA_963930675.1. Taxonomy (NCBI): domain Eukaryota; kingdom Viridiplantae; phylum Streptophyta; class Magnoliopsida; order Asterales; family Asteraceae; genus Gnaphalium; species Gnaphalium uliginosum. Next base: position 70,261,686 of record OZ005680.1, read on the forward strand.
TTATGTTTCCATACCTAATGTACTAGCATTCTATCGGAAAAAATTTGAAGAATACGTTGATTTCTCTAAAACGTTTAACGCTCGAATAAGATTGAATTATATAGAATTATTGGTTTCAATAATATTTTTATGAAGATTTAGAAGACTTTGTTTTAAGTTATTATTAGGTTATGTTTCCATACCTAATGTACTAACATTCTATCGGAAAAAATTTGAAGAATATGTCGATTTTCCCTAAAATGCTTAACGCTCGGAAAAAAACCGAATTATATAAGAAAACCGGTTTGAAACCGGTTTTTGAACCCGAACCGGTTCCAACCCGGTCCAAACCGGTTAGGGTTTTTCTCCCCCTCAGACCGGTTCGGTTCCAAACCGATTTTTGAAAAAACCGGTTATTGACTATTGACTAAAAACCGGTTCGGTTTTTCAACCCGAACCGGTTTTTATTGCTTGGTGGGTTGGCAAGTGGGCCAGCTGAGCCTGCTTTAGTTACTTGGGCCTTGGTTTAATGGGCCAAGTGTTGGGCCTGATATTGTGAAATATCATGTGCATGATTAGTGACAATGACGAGAGTTGACAACGGCGATGTTGAGTGGTGATGAGTGGGTTAGTCGGTATTGTGGTGAGATCGAACCGTAGGGATTTTTGCCATAAGGGTAATTCAACCGTCACCCTATTTTTATGTGACTATTCTAGTCCTACAAAAATAAAAGAGGAAAAAATAGAATATTATAATTACTTTTACAACTACTGGACTTCGTGAATTACTTTATAACTACTACCATCCCTTAAAAATGAGTTACGAATAATGTTGAAATTTATACCAAATTTGTTGACTTTTAATGTGTTCACTAAATTGACTAAAATGAGTTACCATTAACAACCATGCTAAATCGGTCCATTATGAATAAGGGGGGAAATTGAATAAATTAAGAAAAATACTAATAAAACTATATATTTTTTTCTTGTCAAAATGTCATTAAGCCTTGCTAAATCTAGATATTGCTTTCATAAATATGTTAAATCTAATTAATTGTATTTTGTTGTATAAATATGTTGTTATAGACGTTGTATTTAATTAATTTTGTTGTAAGTTGAAAAAATTAATACATTTTTTTATCGACTGTAAATTGTAATATTTCTACTTTTCCCTGTTTCTTTACTAATAATAAATACTCCATATTTATATATTTTTTACTTTGTCATACAACGTATATTAATTAAAGTTATATAATTATTTTTTGAGAAGTTTCTTGATATTCAACTGTCCATTCAACGTGGGCTAATTGTTAACAAGTAGGAGAATTTTATGTATATCCTCGAAAACTCTTTAAATTATGTTTATATTCTTGTAAACTTTAAAATTACACCAATATCCTTAAAAATATTCAAAATTCTCATTTATACTCAAATATATCTATCTATATAACTAATAGATGATAGCCTCTTTTCTACGTGTCACCTTTATATCTTTGACAACTAAGTAAAAATCTTAAGTGTCATTACTTTAGCTTTCTAAAAAATCTCATGTGTCATTCAAATTGAAAAAATGTTTAAATCCACCTATTTTTTAGCTACTAAAATTTTCAATTTCAAAATTATTGACTATCAATCGTAAATTCGTTACTACATACATTACAAACTCTATTTTCAAATTTATTTTCACTTCACACACTCCTATACATTGTTTGGTCCAAATTAATTAATCAATAGTTAACTATTTATTTTGTGGTTTATGTAAGATGAGAATGAGAAAGTTGTAAATATCAGTTATTGAGAAAATGCTATGATACAATCATACGTTTTTTTTCCAATTTTAATAGATATTGGTTTCTTATTTATTTTTAATGCCATTGAGGCGGGTTATTATTTCAGCTTGTCCCATTATAAGTGTCTACTTTTATTTTTAATCAATAAAAAAAAAATTATTGCATGTTGATGATATTTGATTTGTGAAAAGTAAAGTATACATTTTGACTAAGACACTACATTTACATTTTAATAAGAAAAAACTTTAGATAACTTTTGATATATTCATTGACAAAAATAATAATCTTGAGTACATCATTTCATATATCATCTAAAACACTAATATATATAAAAATATTTGACGGCTATAAAAACTAGTATTTTAATATAATTAAATAATTTTGATAAATAAAACTCTAATTAAATACCAAATAACAATTTGTATGACCTTTTTACCCCTTAGTTGTATATCACGTTCAATATCTCGATCTGATCCTTTCTTTTGATATACTAGTTTTCCTCTACATGTATATACCATTCTCAGTAACTTAAATTTCAACCAAATGCAACGAAAAAAGATAACAATGATAGCATTAGTAACAAGTAATAATACCATAACATATCAATAATTCTATATAATTTAGCGCATTACACTTTGGGTTATGGATCCTTGTGAAGAATTATTATTGTATTGAACAATTGACTCAATGATAATCATCTTCGAATCAAAACTTTGGGAATTGATTTTGATTAGGTTGGGAGGGGTAAAAAAGACATACAAATTGCTATTTAGTATTTAATTAGAGTTTCATTTATCAAAATTATTTAATTATAATAACTAAAATATATATTTTTGGATATATATGAGAATTTTGAAGGTGTTCAAGGATATTTGTATAATTTTGAAGTTTACAAGCATATATACATAATTCAAAGAGTTTTTAAAGATATAGATGAAATTCTCCCAAACAAGTAATAGGTGAGAAATGAGCAATTCAATACTGTACTTTTAATTGGTCAAAGTGGATCATGAATCAAGTAGACCAGGTTGGATCGGATGACCCACTCAAACACATGTTCATTTGTTTAAATTTTCGTGTTTCAGTTGTATGATTGTTCCATTCCAATTACTCATTTTCACATTTTTTTCTAAATTTAAATATCTCACAAATCGTATATCCATAAATTATTAAAATTACATCATTAAAATCAACGTCTTTTTATCTTTATTTACAGATATCACATGACATACTTTCGACGTACTTTTTTTTCGTTTTCTAATGCGTATGTAAAATTCGTAATAATAAATCACACGTGATTTAACACTCACATGTGAATATATTTACAATCAAATTATAAGTTTTAAATCATTATCTATAATCACATGTGAATAATCAAATTTACAAATTATAAGTTTAAAATCACATAAAAATAATTTATTTGATAATTTAATAAACCTTCAGAAAAAAAAATTAGTTATAATCACATGTGATTAAACATTAAATTAGTAATCATATGTGAATAAAGTGTAAATAAATTCGAATTTTAAATAATTGTTTATAATTATACATGTAAATAAATATAAATGTGAAATCACATGTGAATTATCAGTTATTATTACGTAATTCATTTGAAAAACACATGTGATTAAACCTCAAATCAATAATCACATATGATTTTGACCGTAAACGAATGCAATTCATAAAATCTTATTTATATTTGTTTATATGAATTAATAATAAGCTATAATCATGTGTGAGTTAACATCTACAATTGATGAATAGTCATGTACCAGTTATATTTACTCATAAATCACATGTGATTATATAAGTCACATTTTCTACGACCCAACAAAAATAGAAAAAAAAATTGTCGAAAGTATAGCTTGTGGGATCTCTAGTCGAAGAGAAAAAGACGCTGATTTCGAATATGTAATTTTTATAATTTTTGGTCATGCCGTTTGTGAGATATTAGATTTTAAAAATACAAGTGAAAATTGGGTTTTAAAGGAAATGGAGCAATCCTATTGGTTCTCTTATTCTTCACTTTTTTAGCATTCTACATTGAACTCACCTCTATATATAGGTGAGTTCAATGTAGAATGCTAAAAAAATATAGAATGAGATAACCAATAGTAATACTTCATTTTCCTTAAAACTCAATTTCCACTTGAATTTTTAAAATTAAATATCTCACAAACGGTATGACTAAAAATTATAAAAATTACATATTTGAAATTAGCGATTTTTTCTCTTCGATTAGAGATCTGACAAGCTATAGTTTCGACAAACTTTTTTTTTCTTCACTTTTGTCGGGTCTTAAAAAATGTGATTTATATAAGCACATATGATTATTGGTTTGAGGTTTAATCACATGTGTTTTCAAATGAAGTATGTGATAATAACTGATAATTCACATGTGATTTCACCTTTATATTTATTTACATGTATAATTATAAAAAATTATTTAAAATTCATATTTATTTACACTTTATTTACATGTGATTACTAATTTAATGTTAAATCAATGTATTTATAACAAAAAAAATTTTCTAAAGGTTTATTAAATTATCAAATAAATTATTTTTATGTGATTTTAAACTTATAATTTGTAACTTTGATTATTCACATGTGATTATAGGTAGTGATGTAAAACTTATAATTTGATTGTAAATATATTCACAGGTTAAATCACATGTGATCTAACATTACGAATTTCACATGCCCATTAAAAAATGAAAAAAAAAATTCGTGGGAAGTATGTTATGTGAATATCTAATTAAAGATAAGTGAACGTCTATTTTAATGGTGTAATTTTTATAATTAATAGATATACGATTTGTGAGATATTTAGATTTAGAAAAAAGGTGAAAATGGATAATTGAAATGAAGCAATCTTATTGGTTCCTCCATTCTACATTATATATATATATATATATATATATATATATATATATATATATATATATATAGAGAGAGAGAGAGAGAGAGAGAGAGAGAGAGAGAGAGAGGGGGGGAGGAAAGTTCAATGTAAAATGTTAAAAAGATGTAGAATGGAGAAACCAATAGGATTGCTTCATTTTAATACTAATACTAATAATAATACAGTAATACTAAAAAAGTATAAAAGAAAGTTTCATAATTTATCACGTAAACATATAAATGTCACATTTCAACCTTTTAATTTCAATTAACAAATTTTGAATTAATATTATATTATCATATTTTAATAATTAATAAATATAAATGCTACGTATATTATAATAATATGGAAAGAATGAGTCCTATATGAAAAAAAAATTCCTACAAATTATTTAATTATTATAATTATTTTATTAATATTCATTATAATTATTAAATATAATATCATAAACAATTTGACATATATTTAATTATGATCTTATATTTAGTGTAAGAACGTGGACTTTATATATAATATTTACCATATTAGGATGATCATCTCAATTGTTTTTATACCACATACTAAATACAATTATATTTAGCAAATCACTTAATAATTAATTGATTTGATTAAATTAATAGTATTGTATGCTTTAAAGTGTCGTGCATCGTACAAGCTTAAAATTAAAATAATATAATAAATTCCAATAAGGCAAAAACAATAAGAAAACAAAGTTACCGTAAATGTTCCTATGTATAATGAAATGATGTAAAGTTTATCTAAAAATTTTATTATCAAAAATAATACTCAAGCTATAAAATGTCGAACGAGTTACGTCTGAGTTTAGTTTATATTCGTTAAGTTGAGCTATACCTCGCATAATTATGGTTGAACAAATTCTCGCATAATTATGGTTGACAAATTACTAAGACTACTCATATGTTAGTGTGTTACTTTTTATCACTCGTGTCACTTCAGTACTACCTCAACACTTAGGTGTTATTTACGTTTTTTCTCATTAAGTCCCATATAGATATTGATAGCAGTATGAGTATGTAATGACTGTATGTATCAATCAGTGAACAAATAATCATGTTTACTTTTTATGCTAAATAACAATCTGAATGATAGAAAATGACCGTTTTACCCTTTTAAAAAAGGTTGTTAGTTTTTTTTTTTAATTTTGATGAACAATAATAAATGTTTTAGGGAAAAAGGTTAACTGGTTAAAAAATCATTTTACAATTAAATTGACCTTTACAAATCATTATCACAAATCCAGATCTTATCTCAATTCTAAATCATCATCAAATTAAAATGACAATTTTATTTAATTTGAAAGTGGCAGAGTATCACAAGTAGGAGAGTATCACAAATTCACAACCAAAAATACCAATTATGTACACAGTAAGAAAATAATTGTCTTTCTATCTTTTCACACAGACAAAAAAAAAAAAAACCATGCCGACTCAGATTGAAGATCATCATCATCAATCATCACCATCCTTGTTTTTTTTTTTTTTCGTTTCCCATTCACACTAAAATTCTTACAAAGCAAACAAACTTTCACGGATGATTTGCAATAACTCTTAAAACTTTATCATCAACCAATATTTTGTATGATTGTACAAAATTATTGCAATTTTTCATACCCACTCGACAAATGTAAGACTCATTGAGTTTGATAAAGAAATCAGTTGGTGATGTCAGCGGGCCGGCGAATCAAAGGTGGCCGACGAACCAGCGGTGGCCTGAAAGAGACAAAAGAGGGTAGGAAAGGAAATAATATGGTTGAATGGGGACAACACTACTTTTGTGGCTGGATAGATATCAGTTCGGTCAGCCCTCCATTTAGAATTAAGTCACAAGTAAACAACACATATTGGTGACCGAATAAGTCTTCCAGAACACTCAGCCCATTAATGCTTATGTAAACAGCCCCTTACTAAACTAACACACAACTGATACAAGAGTGTTAACAATAACTGTGTCACTTTAATTTTTGAGCCGCATATATACCTTTATTTCTATACACCAAACAAAAAAATAAATAAAGGGACGCGACGGTGTACCACATCGATTTGGCAACGCAAAGGAAGGGATACAAGTGAGTGACACGGTGGTATCATACGTGTCAGTTTGGAGACACAAGTCGATTCTCAACTTACGCAATAGATAGGAGCGACCTAATAGTTTAATTTAATTTTATTTTTGTAATAACTTCATAGTAGCTGTCTATACATTTTATACCTTTTTTTTATTTTTTATTTATCTGCAACACGAAGTAACGTGCTAACATGGAGTATTTATATGCTACTACTGTATTGTTGACCGATTGTAATTAATTTTTCGTCAAAAGAAAATTTGTACTTGTAATAATGAAGTTATTACGTATGACAAAGATTCTTTAGTGACGCAATTATTGATTTAAGTGATATTCAATTCGACATTTATGGTTCGTACACGTTCACATTGCACACCACTAATTAAGGCACATTATTTCATGTGGACTTCAAATTTGTTCGCCATTTGTGTAATAAGTGGAATACAATAATTTTTTTTGTCTTAATTAAATTAAATTATTTCCCGCCATTAATTATTAAATATAAAATATTAATATTAAAATGAGTAAGCAAGTGAAATGTTGTTGGGATAAACAACCTTGTGGTTTTAAGTTAATTAATATAACTATTGAAATGCAAAATCTAATATGATTTGGATCTCAATAATATCATTAACTCGCCTATAATGTATAAATAAATAAATATATATATATATATATATATATATATATATATATATATATACTAAAAGAGTATAAAAGAAAGCTCCATAACTTGGCACTTGACATGAAATCCTACGTGGCAATTTCTTATAATTTTCAAATTAATAAATTAATTATATTTTAAATAGTTTAGGATAACTATAATTTATTATCACAATTGTCAAATTATTAACTTGCCACTTGACATAAAATCCTACGTGGCAATTTCTTATAATTTTTAAATTAATAAATTAATTATATTTTAAATAGTTTAGGATAACCATAAGTTATTATCACAATTGTCAAATTATTAACTTGCCACTTGGCATAAAATCCTACGTGGCAATTTCTTATAATTTTCAAATTAATAAATTAATTATATTTTAAATAGTTTAGGATAACCATAACTTATTATCACAATTGTCAAATTATTATTAAACAAGGATGCGTTTAGGATAATTAATTTATTAATAATTATCTATTAATTATTATTGTCGAATGTAGTTCTATTATGTTTAGAATATATTATAATAATTGTATTGGTGTATTTTCTTGATTATTTATGTTTGTATTATGTATTTACATTATTCAATTGATAATAGAGTTGATATCTAAATTTACTATAACTTTGAACCTTGAGTCACTTGACTCGTGAAGGAAACAATTTTTGCATTGGAACTCGACTCGTAATTTGAAAAACTTAAGCTTGTGTTGGCTTGCCTTAAGCTTGACTCTTAATTCGGTTCATATAAGGCTCTGTCAGCATGTATATCGCATGTTAGTTTGAGTTTTTCATCGGTTTATAAACTCGTACAAAAGCCAAAAACAAATCCCATTGTGAATTAAATTACCTAAACTGGTAGTCTTGACCCATCTACCCATCTAGGTGGTCGGAACCGCCAAATTGTCGAACCAAAACCGTGTTAATTAGCCTTGAGCATGGCACAAATAGTCAAACGAACGGGTTATACTCATCACCGATTTGTCTTTCAATAAATAATCTTGTCTTGTCTACTCTATGGATCGTGAACTTTTAGTATGACAAAATATAAAGTATTCTATAAATAGAAATAAAAAATAAATTGTGTAGTGAAGTGGGACTCTGTCAAGTTTCTTTATTTGTGAATGTTTTTGGTTATGGGGTAAAAGAAACAAGAAGAAATGAAAAGTCGTTTTCGTGGGGTCAAGCCTTGATGAAAATGTAGGTTTCGCCCCGCTAACGAAACGCATTCCAAAACCATACCCATTGAGTACTCACCATTTTTTCACAAACATGCTTCTTGAATTATGAGTATTATTTTGTCAATACTCTTTTGTTTTTATTTATACTATTTCTTAATGGAGTACTTCACTTAATATGCTTAAACTAATTACACTGTTATTTGTGACTAATTAACCGATTTACAAGAGTTTATACATTTCAATATAAATGACTCTTGAATTGTTAGTATTTAAAAAAAGTTGCGTACATTGTAATCGAGTATTGTATACATTTTTTTTACTCGTATGTCATCTTAACACTTAGTATTAACCAGAAGAAATACTCCGCATACAAAATAAACTTTTTGTTATCTTATCTTAAATATAATATATAATTAACATTTATGATGTCATCAATTTAATCAAATTTTGTTAATCAATTGAGTCCTTCTATTTTAATCAATTTTAAAAAATTAACCTCTATCTTCTATACAAATTAACTCACTCTACAAAGGTTCACGCATAAAAAAAATAATATTTAAGTTTTAAATAATAGATATATATTAATTTAAAATAAGATTAGCTTATGGATTTTCGTGTATGTATTTTTGTTATATAAATAAAATTAGCTTTCAAACCCGTGTATACACACGGTTCGTCGAATGCCTATTTAATTTTTATAATTACACATCTTAAATATAATATAAGATTCACATTGATGACATCATTATTAAAAAAGTAAAAAAATTCAATTGATCAATTGAGTCCTTTTATTTTACTTAATCTAAAAATAGAATTTTCTACTTTAAATTATTAAAGCATAAGTTTTACAATAATTATATTTAATCAACGGGTTGTAGTCTTGAATTTAGAAAAAAAAAATCTTCTACTATACCCTATCTAATATACTGATTTATAACATGTATATATTTATATTAAACCACAATTATAAATATAACATATTTTCAATAATAATTTATTTTTCAAAATAACATTCAGATATATAAAATAATTTCAAATACTTTTGCGTGCATCTAATTCACATGTAAAATTCAACATTTATATTAACAAATTAGCATTTAAATGTTTTATCTATTTTCTTAAGTACTGTGGTGTATTTTAATACTCCGTATAACATTTACAAGGTATTTCACGTGTGTATACACGGTTTTGAATGCTAGTATACATATAAATAATTAATTTATTATTTCATTCAATATGATATCTTTTTAATTAACGCGGTCAAAATTACCAAAAGATCCCAATAAACAGAAATACGGATGACAAATTCAGTCTCTTTAAAAAAAAAAAGCATATTCCAAAATTTGAAAAGCCACAAAAGTAAGAAAAAACGCAAAAGAAAAAGAGGGAAAAGATAACTTATTTCTAAATGTATATGTTAACTTTATTCTTTACAAATAGAAACTATAAATTCATATAAGATTTTAGATTTAGATTTGGATGACCACCTAATAATAAAGCATCTTGAAAAACATGACCACCTAATAATAAAAACAAACATATGGTATTAATTATACTAAATCTTGAAAACATATACGAACACTTTCATTATCTTCTCATGTATATTCTGCACGAATATTTAATTAACAAGTTAACATGTTTAAATCATGGGTCTTTGACATGATAACGTGTAAAGTTTGGATCAAATGAGAACACTTTAAAAATAAGAACGACTAAGAATGCCTAAAATTCACAAAGACTCTTGATAAAATTATCAGATACACATTCGTACATCTCAAATATGCATAGAAAAATAAATGCACATTTCTAAAAATGCACAGAAATCATTGATGCACAATTATCTCTATTATTGTGCTTAAATCGTTTTTTCAATTTTTATGCATTTATAAGAGTGAGCATCTATTTTTCTACACATATTTGAGATGTATTTGTGTGATTCAAATAATTATGTTGATTAATTGTGTGATTATGAAGCGTTCTAATCCGTTCTTAATTTTAAGGTGTTCTAATTAGAACTCTACCCTAACATGTAAAATAATACTAGCTATCTACCCGCGCAATGCGACAGTAGTATTTGAAGAAGAGAAAGTTGATGTCTTTAAGTCTTATCTTAAGATTTTATAGTTTTTCAGGATGTAGTCTGATGATTTCCGTGGTAATTCAAATATGCGTAGGTGTATTAAGGAGGCTACGAAGCAAAAAATAGAAGTGCAAAAGCAAAAGATGGTGTTTAAAGCTTGGAATTTCATCCAAAAGTTGGTACCGACGAACTTAAAAAAAATTCAAACTGAGAATGCTTGAAAAAGCTAGGGAGAATGTGGTAAAAAAGTATCAAAAAGATTTCGTTACAATGTTCGGTTCAAGTTCGAGACAAAGTGGGTTCTTCGACAAAGACTAGAGTCGTATTTTAATCTTAGGGTGTTTTATAATTATTTTAATGTTTTTATTCAATTATTGTAGTGTTTTATTTTAATTATTGTAATGTTTTATTTTAATTAATGTATTGTTTTGTTTTAATCAATGTAATGTTTTTTATTTTAATGAAATAGTTTTAATTATATTTTTGTTTTAAAAATTAAATTAATTAATAATGTGTGGGTTTCAAAAATTCAAGTGACACAGTGACTGTTGACAATGGTATGTTAGTTTGAAAAGTGCTGATGTGACACAACTGACACACTAACTGACAAACGTACTGTTGAGAGTGATTATAGGGGCTACTAGTGTCCTTTTATAGAAATGTTTACACATTTGATCCTTTCCGATCTAACACGTAGTACGAGTATTTATACGTTTTGTCTCTGCCTTTAGCTTAAGAGCACCTAATGTTAAGTGATGTTAGGACATCTCCAATGTTACACTAAACGTGCCTTTTTGGACTAAAATAGTGCAAAAGTGTAAAAAATGCACTCCAGTATTAGCATTAAACAGTGCACTATATCAGTGCAATGACAAATAGTATTTAGTGGTGCATCTAATTTGGTGCAACACTAAATACTATGCACATTAAATAATAATATTATAATAATTAAAATGCATTAATATGTTGTATTAATTATAAATTTGTGATCAATATTTTTAAAATTACTAAATATAATATTCGCTATCATATTTATCAAAGAAACTTTATTATTTTCATTAAATTTTCATTTATATTTTTGAAAATTTTAAATATAATAACTATTATTTGTTTTTTATGATAATTTAATGTTATATAAAAAATTTAATATTATATTGTTAAATTGTGTATTTTAAATCGATTAGAAAAGATTTAAGGCGTGTTTGACAACATTGGATGGAAATGAAGATTATTTTAGAACCTAATTCAAGAGCTTATATTTTAAGGGATTATTTTTCTAAGAATTTTCTACTTTTTGTGTATGACAAACATAGATTATAAATGGAGATTTTTGAAATTAGAATCCCAATCTACATGAATCATTTGAAATATCGTTGCCTAACAAACCTAGTATAATGATTTAGTGCAACACATTGAAGTAATTATTTTTTGTGCAAACATTTTCTTAAATTTTTTTCTCTTTTTGCACTAAATAGTACGATTTGATGCACTAAAATATTGCATATCTCGGAGATGCTCTTAGTTGCATATAACATCTACTCTTTATTTATTTAATCTTTTTAATATATATTGAAAGAAAGAAATGTAGTAATTTACTTTTTTATGGTCATGTAAAAGGTTAAGAAAATATTTTATGTGTCTGAAATCTACAATACTATAAATTTTGAGTCCTTAGCTTAATTATCTTAGCTTAACTATGATGATTAACCCTTGCAATAAATGTTGATAAAAAGATTTAAAAAAAATTGGAGCCTTTTGTTTATTTGTGATGATTAACCCTTATAATAAATGATAGTAAAAAGATAAAAAGTTTTGAGCTCTTTGTTTAATTGTCATGATTAACCCTTTGTTTAATATAACTTAACTATAATTTTTATAAAACAAGAAGAATTTTAAAGCATGAAGAATAATCTATAATACAATACTATATTTTTTTGAGTTTAATCATGATAAAATAGATGTAATAAATTGTGGAGTTATTTGTCATCATTTCACTCATATTAAAAGGCTCACGTACAAATGAACCATTCATTTTCCAACTCTATTGAGAGAGGAAAATTTCTCACCAAATAAACTGCTATAAACCTTTTACTAGCCCTATTTACTTATGATTACAATCAAGAAATCACTTTTGTATTAATTAGTATGAACGCTTCGTCATGTTATGGCCTTATATATGATGAGTTAGCACCTAATATATGAAGCATAAGCATCTCAAACACATATGATCTAAAACAGTAATAGCCACTATAGGGCAACACGAACACTATTTTCGAAACTCTATGAATCGTAATCCCTAGCCAAATTAAACCCTTGACCAGTTGCTGGTTTACACAAACATTTTGCTAATTGTTGAATTTGTTGCGACATTTAAATAATTTTCACGACGTTGATATAAAACTAATCATTCAAAAGCCTAGCACTTGCTCAAATGTGGTGTATATGAATTGAATAATATCGTTCTTAAGGCTGATTGTGAGTTGATGCTATTATTAATGGGTAATTGTTTCGATATACTTTATTTATCAATGATTTGTCTTAAACATATACCATCTTTAATTTATAATCGAATAAAGGCACATATTGTAAAAAATGTATTAACCACTTTATCTGTTTATCAAATACTCAGCTTTCTCATAATAAAGTAATTGCTTTTTTAAGTCTGATTCTAAATTATTAATTGTTCAATTGCTAACAGGAGGACGTATGCCTGGGCTAAGGAAGGTGATGACAATTCGAAAGTTTCCATGAGATGGAACAAAGGGTGTCATATCTAGAACAATAAGCGGTAGTACGTAGTTTAATAATTGAGAAATAGATATTTAGCATTGACTTTACTTATCAATTCAATGTGTGTCTATTGTGGCAATGTCTTTATGTGTCACGCAACGTTACAACTGATTAGTTCGTTGATTTAAAGAATATGGTGTATCCCGTATCCGTCAAGAATGAGTGAAGCATGTGTATGTCTATGTATTTGATTCTCAAGGTGAATAAAGATTGAATAGAGGAAATGTAAAAGAAAAAAATAATAAAAATAAAACGAGAGATGTGTTATCATTAACTTTCAAAATGAAAAAATATCTTTAGTAGTGAAAGATATAGTTTTATGTTCATAAATGTATTGTTCTTATTCGCTATATATTGATATTTTTATAATTTAATTTTAAATCTTGCGAAAATAAAAATCTAAAATAGAAGAAAATTGCAATATAAGTTTACATGGAGATCAACAAGGATCCGAGACAATATGTTAATGGTCTCAACATCGTGATGCCAAGAAGTGGTTAAAGAAATGGGAGATGGTTAGTAATGAGAGGAGGAAATAAGCAATTTCTCGAACGGATGAGATACCTCTAATGAAAGAGTGAGAGATGAGGCAATTGATACGTGATCTTTTGGTTGTAATTCATGTAGGTAAAGAAGGGAAATATATATAAATTTTATTTCATGACTACAATTAGATATATTTTGCGGTAAACATTTTTATTACTTAACTTTTAGAATATTAAGATGTCAAATATCATATGTATGATGTAACTACACATGATATATATATATATATATATATATATATATATATATATATATATATAAAAGATTGAATTGTCAAATATTTTTATCTTACATGTTTCTTAATAAAATAATTACATCTTCAATAAATCGATAAAGTTCTAAGACATGTGCATCGCACGGGCATGAAAAATCTAATTATAGACCTAAATTTAAGTCTACATATTTAATTAATAAAAATGATTGAAGAATACAAGAAGGCATAAGTAACAAAATACTTGCGACAGAAAGTGTATGATTAGACTTAATTTTGACCTATTTAATTAGTCTAAGTTTATCATTACTCAAAGTTTAAAATGAAATTTGAATAAGCAAAAATATAGTCCTTCCCGTCCACTAAAAACATAGTGTATAAATATAAACAAAGGACAAGCGTGACAACCGCTCTGATACTATCACTTCCTTTTCCTTTCTGTTTTCTTCTGAAACCTCTTCCTTTCTTTCTTTCTCTCTCATTCTCATTGATACATACACATCCTTCAATCCTATACGTATAGATATAGATAGATAACAAAAATGAAAGGGTGAGAGAAAAATAAACAGTGTTTTGTATAGAAGAACTCAAAGACCAATGGGTGATTATTGTGTAATAGTCATGATCATGATGATGATCAACTTCAATATTAACCTCTCAACTTTACCTTTTCTTCTCTAATCAAACTATCAAACCCAAATGGCCATTTTATCACCATACTCATCATCTTTCTTAGACACTCTCTTTTGCAATGAACAACAAGATCATTATTATGATGAGGATCAAGATTTTGAAGATGATGAATTCACACAAACCACCCTTCAAGATTCACCTGATCTACATTTCCCTCCCCTTGACCAACAAGATTTGTTTTGGGAACATGAGGAACTTGTTTCTTTATTTTCTAAAGAACAAGAACAACAAAGCCCTTGTACTTTGACTTTTGACAAAACAGATCCCTCTGTTTTTCTTGATAGGAAAGTGGCTGTGGATTGGATCCTTAAGGTTAAAGCTCATTATGGTTTCACACATCTTACAGCCATTTTAGCTATCAATTATCTTGATAGGTTTCTATCTAGTCTCCATTTTCAGAAAGATAAACCTTGGATGATTCAACTTGTTGCTGTTAGTTGTCTCTCTTTGGCTGCTAAAGTTGAAGAAACTCAAGTGCCACTACTTTTGGATCTTCAAGTATGAAACCATAAACACTATAAAAGAGTTTTCATCTTTATCCTATAATTTTTTATTTATGATATGGGTTTTCAATATCTTGGACTTCCTGAACTGGGGTTCACTATTTTAAAGAATATAACAAAAATTTGTACTATGTGCTGTTAGTCTTGTACAATGTAAATTCTTGGATTTTTTCTTGTTTTAATGATATGCGTTAATGTTTTTTTGAATGTTTATTAATTATTTTAGGTTGAAGACACTAAGTTCTTGTTTGAGGCAAAAAACATACAAAAAATGGAGCTTTTGGTGATGTCAACACTGAAATGGAGGATGAACCCGGTTACACCAATCTCATTTCTTGATCACATTGTGAGAAGGCTTGGGTTAACTAATCATCTTCATTGGGATTTCTTCAAGAAATGTGAAGCTCTCATTCTTTGTGTAGTTTCAGGTAATATTAATGGTCAACACAGATCTCTTTGACTTTGGATAAAATTAAACAACTTTGTTTTATTACTGTATTATTCTAATTTTGTTTCCATTTTGGTGTTTTTTTATTTCTAGATTCAAGATTCCTGTGTTATAAACCATCTGTATTGGCCACAGCTACAATGCTCCATGTTGTAGATGAAATTGATCCTCCAAACTCCGTTGACTATAAAAGTCAACTTTTGGATCTTCTCAAAACCACCAAGGTTTGTCTCTTTGTCCTTTCCACTATAATTTGTTTGTGCCTGATGTTTTGGGTATAACTCACATTGCTAAATGGTACAACTTTCAATGCAACAAATGTTAGGAATGTACTTTCTTTGAAAAAGTCACAGTAACACCATGATGCCTTTGTGTTATGTTATTAACATATCATGTTTAAAACATATATCATATATGTACTTTGTGCTTGCACTGATGTACTCCAATGTATCAGTTCTTAATGTACATCTTTTATGATAGCTCTTTTGCTCTTGCATAGCATTATTTGGTCATAAAAATGTTGCATTTGGCACAAATTTAAATAATGAAATAAAGTTGTACTTGATGTATAATTACTTTTTATATATGCAGGAGGACATAAATGAGTGTTACAAGCTAGTCGTTGAGCTTTCTTTTGACATAAACAATAAGCGAAAACATGATTTAAGCGAGCCAACAACATATCCGGATAGTCCAGCTGGAGTAATTGATTTCACATGTGATGAAAGTTCAAATGATTCATGGGAATTCAGCTCTCATATTAATTTCCACGAACCATTGTTCAAGAAAACAAGAATTGATCATCAATTCGGGTTTGGTTCACTTATAAGCTTTGAGCCACTCGTGAGCCCTCGATATCCATGAAGACCGAGTAGGTGTGCCAGCATGCACATTATTAATGATCGCATCGTTCGACTACTAAATATAAACGACCTGTAATATATAGGTTATAATGACCAAAGGGAGTGGTCGATGAAGAGACATATTGTAGTTGGTCAATTTCTCTATTGTTTTAGGTCGTTTTTAATGTGAGATAAATTAAATATCGGTAATGTCATGTCTTTTTCAAGCAATGGACATATATTTATTGATCTTGGAAATTAATTCATGGCATATTTGTAGTATAACATAAGAGTAGCTTCAATGATATATGAATTTACTATTATTTATGTTGTGTATAGTAGTTACTTATATATATGGTCCACTAGTTTTCTGTTTTGGCAACATAGCTGTCATGCAATGCTCACCATGCATGCATTAGATGATGATGATGACGATGATGATGACAATGATGCCAAGGATAATAGCAAACAGCTTACACTTTTTCTGATTTTGTTTCCAAATTCATTTTAATATTTGATTGATAATACGGAGTATGAATTTCATTAAAGTAATGTTGAATATAGAACATCCTCTAAAGATGTAAACAAGCGGTGATTAAAATGTTCGACTTTGACCCATTTTGACCGGTGTTTATCGAGTAATCTCGATTTTGATCCGTTGATCAACGTTGACCGACTTTTAAGTCCGATTAGGCCGAGTCGCTTCAGAGTTCACCCTAAACCCGATTAGTGGCCGATTAGTCTCGAGTTTTACAAGACTTGCTTCTTAGAGAGCTTTACCTGAAACACGCCTTTGTATCGATGGGTTGATTGACTCGTAATAGTGCCCATCAAAACTAGTAACAAAAATAAAACATAAATATAAAATGTGTGTGTTGTATTATAGATGAAATAAAATGTAGCTTGCTTTGTCGTACTAAAAAGAAGTAAGGTTGAAATGATAAGTAGAAGGTTTGCAATAGCGAGCTGAAGCTGAGGCTAGAGCTGAGTTTTGTGACTGAAACTTGTAGCTGGAATTAGGGCTTGGACTTTTATTCAAAAGACACTTCAAAAAGCTTATTGTTTAAGGGCTTCTAGGGGCTTATTTTTTCAAAAAGCTTCATTTTTGTTTTGCTTCCAAACAAGGCTTATGGGCTGATAGGGATGACAAAAGCATCCGAATCCGATGGGGATCCCCGAACTCCGCACTTTTCGGGTCGGATTGGGAATGATATTTCAGATTTCGGGGCATAAAATGGGGATTCTTATCGGGTATGGGGTGGGGAAAGGGTACGATCATCCATGCTCCGCTTCGCCCCGAAATATATTATATATAATATAATATAATATGTTATAATAATATTTTCGTATATCCTTAATACTTCCTAGTACATTTTATTTTGCCTTATATTATGAAGATCGTGAACCCGAACTTTAATTACTTGTGTTGTTTTGATTATTTATGTTGTTTTTGGTTACTCTTGTTATTTTGATTACTTATGTTGTTTTTGGTTACTCTTGTTGTTTTGACTTAGTGTCTTGTGATCTAGTCGGGATATTCTAAGACCATTTTGTGATGAACTTGATAATTTTGAACCTTGTATTTGTATTATTAATGTAAATCAACTACAATATATTGTCTTGATCATTATGTTAGTTTGTTTTTAGAACAAGAGAATATTACTTTATGCATTGACAATTAATATTGTAAAGAAAATCAACAAAAACCCCGGATTTAGAGTATTATCAACGTAAAAATGGTTTTAAGTAATCGGTGTCCCCGGTGGGGTACCCTGATCCCCGTTAGGGTTTGGGGGAATCTATATCCCCAATGAGGTGCCCCGATAAGATCCCCGTTGGGGTTTGAGACGGATTTGGAGATTTTTATGATTAACGGGTTTGGGGTTGGGGTTATCACTCCCCGCCTCGAACCCGCCCCGTTGCCATTCCTATGAACTGGGGCTTATAAAAAGTAAAAGTTAAGGCCCTAAAAGTCCTTAAAAGTTTTGTGCCAAACGTACCCTCAATGAACAAAATTATCAAGCATTTGGTATTTACAATCCATCCTCAATTATTTTCCCACCAAAATTGATTAATAGGTGACATGTGTTGAAAGCCGTTTGCTTCACCTGTCCTTTTACGTATGTTACAATATCTTGAGACATAGTTATTATATACTTTTACTTTCCAATAAATATCTTGAATTAAATTTGGATATTTTTAGTTGTGTTTGGTCACCCTTTTTATTCTTTCTTTTTAGGGCACCTACTTTTACATACATATATATAGCAAACTTAATTGACTATTAGGATCTTCATCTTATCACTCACTAACAAAACAAGCTAAAGCGAGTATTTGTACTCCATAAATATTAGTGTGAAAAATCTTAAATCATGGATTTGCTCAAGCTTTATAATCGCGTTATAATTTCTTTACATTTTTTACATTCATTTTTAATCTCATTTATAAAAACAAACACCGCTTTTAAGACTTTTAACATATAGTTAAAATGCATCATTCATTGAATAACTCATAAATAAGAATTAGAATCATTACCGATCATATAATGTCTGTTCGGGTATGCAAGAAATTAATCAACATAAAGGTTGTGAGTTATTTCGTTAGAGACAATGCGCGCGCGCATATATATATATATATATATATATATATATATATATATATATATATATATATATATTCTATATATCATTAGTAAACCCAACATGTACACCATCGTTTTAAAAGGATAAATCCATTAGATTATAGTCATTTGTAAATTTTGTATCTATAAATTATAAGAAAATAATTACTTTAGGGAAGAGGTGAAAAGACAAAAAAGGTTTTGACAATTGGAAATTTGTTTGACAAAGTAATAATTTAACAGTGAAGTAATGGTCCTACAATATTTTGGTTTTACGATTTTAAGTCTAGGCAGTAGATATTATGGACTTTTCTGAAGTTAAATCGGAAACAGCTATCCTCCAAAACACTTAAATGACTTTTTTTTCTTTCTTTCTTTTCTTTTCGAATTATAAGCTCGAATATCTCATAAAGACGTCAGGCTATGCCCCCACGTCAATAATTGTAAAATTATATGGTGTTATGTCGATGATCTCAAATCAATAACTACGTTTTGACTTGGTCATTGTAATCACCAAATTGTTTAATTAAAATTTAAGAGTTTTTTTTATTCCTTTTCTGTAAGGTATAAACTTACAATTTATCTTCCGTCCTAAAATAATTAAATAGTGGCGTTCATTCGGTTAATTCAATTTAAAACCGAACAAAACAGATAAAACCGGCTGATTTTGCGTTTGAAAATTTGAAATCTAACCGTCCAAATAAAATGGAAAATCAAATCGAACTGAACCAAATTACTATTCACTTTGTTCGGTTTTACAATTCGGTTTATGCTTTAATATATTAATAAAGAGATTCGAACAAAATAATAGAACTTGAGTACCAAACAAACGAAATTGTCACGCAATGTAAGTTCTTGATGAAAATTATATAAAGTTGTAAGGCAAAACTAAGGTATAATTAAGACTTTGGTGATAAATGATTATAAAAAGTTAATAATGTTATCACGTCTATATAAAATGTGGTGAGTAACTTAATAAATGTGTACACATTAAAAAAATATAGTCTAAATATATTAATATTCGGTTTATTCTGACTATCGATTTTTTCAGTTATAACAAAAACCAATCTAAAAACCAAAATAACCGATCCAACAAACTAAATATCCGAACCAAATAGTTCGATTGGACAATTCAGTTATGTCTGAATAGTGAACATCCTAATAAATACGGAGTATTTCATTGGTAAGTGACACATAGTTTAAAAGTATTAAGATTTCATATTTTAACAGTTAAATGTATTTTTTACCGTTTGCTTTCGACATAGGGTGTGTTTGGCACAATGAAGGAGATTCTAGTAGCTAGATTGAGTTTTTAGTTTTTAACAATCTCAATCTTCCATCCATGTTTGAAAATAAAATTATAGAAGAGATTTGAAAAATGAAAATCTCCAAGAATCCCTTTTTAGAAACGCTTATTTAATTAGCTTGAAAAAGAATCCTCATTGCCATCTCCAGTCATAATCTCTAGCTTCAGCTTCAGCCACAATATCCGACTCCAGCTAGTGGTTACCAAACATACACATAGACTTTGGTTGAGTTTACCATTGCTTGCTGATGCTCTTTAGTTTCGTTCTACATAGCTTTAAAGTGTAAAATATAACTTGGAGTTAATTGCATGGTTGATCACTCTGGTTTACACACAACACACCTTGTCCCTGTATTTTACTTTTTGCGATAGCAGTCCAAAAATATAAAAGTTGTTGCGTACTTTGTCCCTGTTCAATTACAATGACTAAAATACCCTTATTTTTACTTTTCTTTAGTTTAATTGATTTAAAATATTTTTTTATTGATTTAAATTATTTTCTTGTAAACATATAACCAAAAACTAATACCCACACACAGAGTCTGAACCTATGTTCATTCGTCATCCTCAAAGACCTTGATATCCTTTCATCCCCTACTTCCCTGCATCCACCATACCGCCACTACCCACCATCCATAATACCACACCAGCCACCAGACGAAACTATCTGCCTGACTGCCGCCACCCACCAATCGTCACCACCCACCAATCGTCACCACCCACCGGAAAATAAGGGTGTCAGAAAATCAGAGTGTCGGTTAAGGCAGGATCTCATCGCCGTTTCCGGCTGGATTTCATCGCCGTTTCTGGCCGGATTTCATCGCCGTTTCTGGCCGGATTTCATCACCGGATTTCATGGTGGTTATGGCCGGAGTTCGGTAATCGCAACTCCCGGCGTTAAAATTCCGAAGACTTCTAACGAACGAAATTTGCGTTGATGTTTTACGTCTAAGCTTTTATGATTTTGAATTTTTGGTGAATTTGTTTTGAATTTTTCATGACACCATGGATGAAAATCAAGCTTTTTTATTTTTTTGGAATTTGAAGTTTGATTGACAATTTAATATTGGTTTTGTATACAACAGGTGACAAATTTGCATATTTTGTGATTAGTTTGGTGGTTATGGATGGTCTAGGGTTAGGGATAGAGTGGGGGAATATGGGATTGCTGAGATTCTTTTTATCTAAAATAAATGAATAAATTATTAAAGTATAAGGGTATGTTCGTTCAATTGGACAAGGACGAAACACACGACAAGCCGGTGCAAAACGTGAAGTATAGGGCCAAGGTGTGTTACTGTGTGTAAACTACATGACCAACCATGCAATTAACTCGATAACTTGGCTCGCCCAATTAAAAAGTCAAACGTCATGTTATTGGCCCGTTAAAAAGAACTAATTTACACTGCACACATATAAAATTGATGTCACTGAAATTACAAATTGTGTTTTTTTTTCGAATTATATGTAGCCTTTGTGTCATTTGGACTTTCTAAAGCTATGTCTTCATTTATTTATGACTTATTTTATTTTCTTTAATTATAATTTAAACCAAATTTAATTTTAAAGGTTGGTAGGTAAATAATCTATCATTGTCAGTCTCACTTGTATATAGCTTCATCATTAAAAAAATTATACATTTGTGAATATTAAAACTGCTAGTTTGTTTAAGTTCAAATTATTAGTTTCAGCAATGAGTTCTATATTGCTAATTTTTTTAGTTAAAATCCATATTAGATGGAAAGATATACTTCTACATTTTTCATTTTATTGCAAATATCTTTCAAATTAAATCTTTTTTATCGTTTACTATTTATATTTCTGGCTACGCCACTAGGCCATACAAACCTAACCTAACCAGTATATGCTTCTATATAGTTAGATACTTGCAAGTTACAACTACATATATAACCTTTTCGATCGATAATCCGACTACGTTTATTCAAATGGTTGCGACTTTCTCAAAGCCTAAAAATCAGAAGTTAATTATATGATCTTTGAATTTTTGAAAATGATTTTATCAATAGTCTTAATTACACAATTTGAGACACCTGATGTGAAGATGAAACCAAATAGCATTCTTTAAGTTAAAGTGACATGAAATGTGACATACGAAAGTCAGCTAATTGTCAAGATCTTGGAAGCTAGGTTCCTTATTGTTGCCTTATTACATATATATAGTATATAATAATTACTTAAAGTGGTCAAGATCTTGAAATCTATCTCTTGCATACAACACCTCGCCCATCCAATCCACTCTGGCACTTCAAGCTGGGCAACTGCAAGTTCAAAATCGAACCTTGTTCACGGATTCCATTAAATTTGGCCACTGTACAATCAGCTGCAAATAAATTTCCACTCTTGTACTTGCTATCTCCTCCCATCACTGGCATTAGAACTCCCATTTTCACTTTGCTCACATAGTCGCTCTTGTAAGTCTGTCCCAAAACTCCGTCCACTTCGTTACTCAAAGAGAAGAATTTAAACTTAAGGTCAAGATGAGCAAAACAATCGTCATCGGTAATTTCATAGTTATGGATTCTTGATTCTTCTTTTGTGATTGGAACCACTTTGGCAGTGATCTTGAAGAGGTTCTCAACCTCAACAACGACATCGTTTGTGTCTTGGATCCTAGTGATGGATGCTGAGGAAGATTGCCATTTGGCGCCTTCGGTTTCTGGGAGAAGGATGGTTTCTCCGTCAAATCTAATGGAGAGACGGTCAATGGCGTCATCCCAAGTGGATGTCTTTTGAGCGCCGATTTGAAGTTGGTGGTTGTTGAAGAGAACACCAATGGATTGCACCCAGGTAAAGTCTCTGCCCATGTTTTGGTTCCTCTTACCAATGAAGTGACCATTGATATGGAGGTTTTTATCGGAAACAAGACAAAAATCTTTGTCCTTCTTTCCATGGAAGTAGAAAGTGATGCCATCAGCACCAATGAAACGAGGATCTTGACACACTGCTCCCGGCATATCGCAGTCTGCAATTTGATATGTAATATTAATTAATTAGGATATTAAAGTTGATGGTTATGTGTAAAATTCTAATTTCTTCATTCAAGTAATTGAACTTTGATCTACAAACTTGATCAACGTCACTGGTTTACTAACATACATGCATGAAGATTTTGGTATTTATATATAATAAAAAGAAGAAATGGGATTTGTGAAGAACTTACTGCAAACTGGCTTGCATGCAACACAATCAACTTCACATTGATTAGGACAAGAAGCGGGGCAGACATGCTCAGTGGCGTAACATTGTGGATAACCTTTGTTTACGCACTTGGCTTTCGTTGGTTGAGGAGGTGGGGTAGGGTACCATACAGGTGGTGAAGGGGTAGGAGTAGGAGGTGATTGAGGAGGTGAAGGGGTAGGAGTAGGAGGTGATTGAGGAGTTGGTGGAGATTGTGGTGGAGTAACGGTGGGAGGGGTTGGTGGCGGTGAGTATGTTGGAGGAGGTGGCGAGTATGTTGGCGGAGGTGGTGAAGATTGTGGTGGCGGTTCTATCTCTGGTGGTGATGGTGTAGTGGACCCAATGCAAACAGGTTTACACGATCGACAATTATGGGTACAACCATCGGGACAAAACTTGGGACAAACATTCACCAAGTTCTTACATACTTTGAACTCTTCGTTGGTGCAACTTCCCTGGACAGGGTTTTTAGCAATCCCCGGTGGAGTACTCGCCGTTTCACCAAACGTCACCATCATCAACACCAGAAGAATCGTCACATAACCAACTATTGACTGAGCCATTGTGGCTCAGAGTTGCGACAGAACTTTATAAACTTTGAAATATTTTTTTATGAAAATATATATACTAAATTGTTATTCTGTGTATTGAGTTTGTGTTCATTGTCAATGTAGCGTCCCTATTTATAGTTGTTGGAGGGGCAAATGAAATACATGAACCTACTTGCACATACCCTTAAAAATAATATAGTAAGTACCTTCAATTTTAGGTATCTTAAACATCCCTTTATATTGCTTTTGATGTAAATTAGCTAGCCTTTCACATAAAGGCGGGTCTACAAATATTATTGGGATAATGATTGTAGGTTACTCAATCAAAAGGACTATTATATGCGTGAGCACGTACATAAACATGGCCATGCAAAGATGATACAGTGAGTATAAAACACCAAAATGAAGTCTATATATATACTATCTTCGTCTCAATTTTATTATTCATGTTTTCCTTTTGGAATATTTCAAAATAATTGTCAACTTTTAAATTCAATCAGTCAGAAAGTATTTAAGTAGAAAATCAAAAGTTCTTATTGGTCAGTACTACAAATATTGTACTTTAGTAGAATCGTGTACAAATTTGTAATGGACAATTAGATTGGGACGAATGACGTATGTCTTTTTTGTTGCAATAACGTAATACACAATATTAATATTTTTTAAGATTTTACAGTTTCTCTATACAATCGGTGCAAAATTCATAGAATTCTAATAGCTAGCTAGGTATGAAGTCATGGACGTTCACCTTAATTAAGGCATCTTTCTTTTTGCGCACATGCTTAAGAAAGTCAAAGTCAACCCATGAAACTACATGACGTAATTATACTGTCTCAAAGTAATTCTGCTATATTGCTTTTATCGAAAGGTAGGTAGATCTATGCAACACTTCTTGATTATACAGTTACAACCAGCTGCATGCGTAGCCTGTGGGCTCGATCATCTAATCAAGTATGTTTAAACTAGCTAGCGTTGTGACTTTCTCATGAACCCATGTATAATTATAATTCATGAAATCAAATAAGTTAATGAATAAAATTCCATATATCTATACTATATACAATGCATTTTAGAGTACAAGGAGCGTGGTTGACATTATGTTCGGTGTTCAATTGAACATTGAAATTTAATACGGCTACGATTTTGAGAAAAGTTGTTCAATGTTCAAATGGGTCCTAAAAGTTTATTTTAAACCAACGAGAAAAAAAATTTCATTGCAATCAGTGTTCTACCTTGAACATTGACCTTGAACGCTGAACTTGAATGCCGATGAAGATTAGATGAACGCCGGTCCCGACGTTCAAGTTGGTAAACACTGAAGCTTGCTTAAAATATTTTTAGAAATTTTTTAGATATTAAGATTCAACATTTCAAAATTTAAAATGTTTAATTTTTGTATTGTAGTAATTAACTAATCCGTGTCATATATTTTTTTTTACTCTTAACCCCTTTCTATTTCCGAATCTATAAGTCTACACTACACAACAAGTTATCATTATCGATTCACCATCATTAATAGTACATCAAGAAATAATATATATATAATTTTCTTATTTTATATTTTCATTTTTTTCGTCATTTCTATTTTTATAAACTACTCAAGTATTATATATTTCCGATACTAATTAGTTGTCGAGACTCAAAGCATGCAAGTCAATTGATAGACTAAAACTCACTTTTTTTTCGTTTTTATATACTCCGTAATATTTATTTATATTTATGTTTTTACGGATTAATACAGGGTTTTAAACTTTTAATTATTGGTTGTAACACACTGGAACCGACCATTTTTAATAACAAAGTAAAATGGCTTTTGCAAACCTTCATGTTTACATGATGTTATACGACTTACTTAAGGGCCTAGTTAAGGCAGCTTTAATTTCACATGTTTATGCTTATAAAGGTCAACTCAAAGTCATCACACAAATCTTCTGCAAGGCGTATTACTTTTAATGATCTGACGCTAAAATGACATTAGTTATTCAAGTTATGATAGTAAGTGGTTATCTCTTAGATTTGAGGTTATTTTTACAAAGATTATCGAAGATCAAGGTAGCATTTATTTTAGTGGATAGGGGTTTGGAAAAGTTTTTTTGCAAATATGTGTAGATTTTGAAAATAAAAACAATTAAAATTTTTTATTGGAGTTGATATATGGTAGAATTATAAACAAAAATTAGTGCATATAAGTGAAATAAAAAAGATGAAGCTTTTTCCCATGAGAGATTCTCTTATATAGAAGTTTTGTCTTTTATCTAGTTGCAAGTCCGAAAAATAATACACTTTTTAATATCGTATATACATACGTCGCAAGTCATAGTTATGCTAAGTACAGGACATTCTTATATTAATCTAACATTGGATACAGTTCAAACCCGGATGGAGGATGAAGGAAGAGCGGAGAATCAAGCCAAGAAGACTAGTAAAAGGAATAGAATCATATGCAGGGAACTCCCGCCACACGAGACTCGCCTGGGCTCTCATCGAGACTAAGTCACTTTCCTCTTCATCGCTTCTTGGTGAGGATGAGACAGGGTGCTAGACCCGACATTTCTCACCGAGGTAAATCAGTAGAAATTGAATAACTTCAACCCCATAACATATTCATGAAAAAAAAAACTTTCAACGGTCAAGGGCGGAGCTAGGAAATCCGTATGGAGGGGGCGAAAAATGCATGTATCATATGTTATGGAAGTAGCAATTAAGAAGATGAACCATCAATCATGGAAACGCAACGAAACATTTTATTCACTAATATCTTGAATTAAGATTACATTATTCTATTATTCGTTCTTTATTACACGAGTAAACAAATATATATAGTGAAACTATAAGTATAGGAGTAGCAAGAAGATGATAACAATCTATCTCTTGCATACGACACCTCGCCCGTTCAAACCACTTTGGCACCTCAAACTTGGCAATTCCATGTTCAATGAGGAACCATCTTCATGGCTGCCCTTAAACTTAGCAACGGAACAATCTGTCGCAAACGAATTTGTACTGATAAATTTTCTATCTCCGCCCATCACTGGCATTAACACTCCCATTTTCACTTTGCTCACGTAGTCACTCCTATAAGTTTGTCCTAGAACTCCATCCACCTCATTACTTAAGGAGAAGAACTTGAACTTGATATCAAGATGAGCAAAGCAATCGTCATCGGTGATACCATAGTTATGGTTTCTTGATTCTTCTTTTGTTATGGGAACCACTTTGGCAGTGATCTTGAAGAGATTTTCTACTTCAACAACAATATCGTTGGTATCACGAATCCTAGTGATCGAGGCTGTAGAAGACTCGAATTTGGCGCCTTCAGTTTCTGGGAGAATGATCCTTTTGTCGTCAAGTGTAATGGAGATACGGTCAACAGCATCATCCCAAGTGGAAGTCTTTTGAGCACCGATTTGTAGTTGGTGATTGTCGAAGAGAACACCAATGGATTGCACCCAAGTAAA